>OZ010786.1:505270942-505870942 GCA_963932465.1 Maratus speciosus | reverse complement strand
TGCGACAAGAAATTTTAGCCTCATAATTTTTTTTAAATCTGTTTTGAGATTAGTTTATTAAAAGAAAGAATGTGATTGTGGAACAATAAAGAAATTAACAATGGAGTAAAACGTCCTTTTTTTTATTCTAAAGTTTAAAGCAGCTGCACATTACTTTAAAAAAATTTTTAAACTTACTTTTTTGAAAATTATTTTAAACACTTAATTAGGAAACTTAAAAATCTATTAGAATTTTTTTTAATTAAAATAAAAAATTGGTTGAATTAAAAAAAACAAACAAAAACAATTTAGAATGGAAGTATCAGAAGTTCATAGAAAATTTATCATTTATCATATTTTAAAACTTGGGTCTTTTATGTGCTACAAGAAAGTTTAGCTTCATAAAAACTTTTATTTGTTTTAAGGTTAGTTTATTATAAAAAAGATTGTGTGTGTGGAGCAATAAAGAAATTTACGGCGTGATTAACTGTCTTTCTTTCTTTCTTTTTTTTTTCTTTTTTCCATGTTGACTGTAAAATTTAAAGCAGCTGCACATTATTGTTTTTATATACATTCCTTTTTTAAATTACTTATTTTTTTTTTTCGTTTTTTAATAATATATTTAATTGGGAAACTTAAATATGTGTTTGAAATTTATTTTGACTAAAATAAAAAGTTGGCTTAATTTAAAAAGAAAATGTTTTAGGATGGAAGTATCAGAATCTTAAAGAAAATTTATCATTTATCATATTTTGAAATTTGAACTTTTTATGGGTTACAACAAAATGAAGTTAAAAAAACCAAACAAACTTTTATTTACTATAAGATTACCTTATTATAAGAAAGAAGATGTGTGTGTGATCAAGATGAATATTAACTATGTTTAAGTATGCTGTCGCTTTTTATACTTTGTCAAATTAATCCTAATATTTGAAAAGTAGTTGTTCATTTATTTTTATTTTTATCTTTTAATTTTACTAGGCATTCTTATTTTACGGATTATAACTTTAAAATTTATACAAGATAGCTGAATTAGAACTATTAGAATTTCTTTTGATTGAAAACTGGTTGGATTTTTAAAAGTCTAGAAAAGTCATAATTTATCGTACATTTTTTTTGTATTGATTCTGAAATTTAAAAGAATTTGCAGTTTTTTTTTTATTTTACTTTATTTTATTAAGCATTTTTCTTTTTAAGAGTTATTGATATATATTGATTTCGTTTTAATTATATATAAGCATATAACTCAATTAAAAAAGCTAAACATTAGTAGACATTTATTTTGATTAAAACAATTTCTTTGCCTGTAAATCCGTTTTTCAGCAAATTTCCCCTTTACAAGAAAACTAAGGCAATACGTTTTTGTTTGAATGTTTATCTTCCAATAAAAATACTTTTATTAGCTAAATATATTAAAAGTAAATTATTTTACAAAGTAACGTATCAATTATGCATTTTAGTACATTTCATTTTTTTCCCCTAAATAGTTTATTTATTTATTTTCTTTCCCTTTTTTTTTTCTTTCTTTACATTTTTCCTCTAAGGGGAGTGAGGGTATTATAAAGATGTTGAAATTTATCGTTAAATTCATTGAAAATCTTCAAATGTCAATGTCTTCTTATTTTTTGCTTGTAAATCCGTTTTTACGCAAATGTTCCTTTCACAGTGAAAATATTGGAATGTGTTTTTGTATATCTTCTTACAAAAATACTTTTATAAGATAAATTCCAACATTAAAATTAAATTATATTACAAAATAACATATCAATTATGTATTTGGGTACATTTCATTATTTTTCCGAAATAGTCTTAATTTATATTTTAATTTATTTTTAAAGGAGGGTGGATGGAGATATTGTAACTTTTTCAGAATGCATCCAAATACTTTACAAACCTCAGTGTCTTATAATTATTTGCCTGTAAATCCGTTTTTCAGGAAATGTCTCCTTCACGAGAAAACTATGGCAATACGTTGTTGTTTGAATGTTTATCTTCGAATAAAATTACTTTTATTAACTAAATACATTAAAAGTAAATTATTTTATAAGATAGCGTATCAATTATGCATTTTAGTACATTTCATTTTTTTCCGTAAATAGTTTATTTATTTATTTTCTTTCCTTTATTTTTTCTTTCTTTACATTTTATTCCTAAGGGGGAGTGAGGGTATTGTATAGATGTTGGAATTTATCGCTAAATTGATTGCAAATCTTGAAATGTCAAAGTCTGCTAATTATTTGCCTGTAAATCTGTTTTTAAGCAAATTTTCTTTTCTAAGATTACATTAAAATTTAATTATATCACAAAATAACATATCAATTATGTATTTAGGTACAGTTCATTATTTTCCCCCAAATAGTCTTATTTTCTACTTTGATTTATTTTTAAAGGAGGTGTGTGGGGGGGGGGAGGGGAGAGAGATTGTAACTTTTTCAGAATGCATCTAAAGTCGTTATAAATCTCAATGTGTCAGTGTATTCCCTTTCTTTGCCTGTAATTCCGTTTTTCAGCAAATGTCCCCTTTACGAGAAAACCATGACAATACGTTTTCGTTTGAATGTTTATCTTCGAATAAAAATACTTTTGTTAGCTAAATACATTAGAGGTAAGTTAATTTTTAAAATGACATATCAATTATAAATTTGAATACATTTCGTTATTTTCCCGTAAAGAATTTTTCTCATTTAGCATATTCAATAATACATTTCAGTAATACATTTTATTACATTTCATTATTTTTCCGTACATAATTTTCACATTTTAAGTTAAGTGTTTGGGGGTGGGGGTGGAGGGAAGGGGGTACTGAAAGTTTGTCAAAATTTGTCAAAAAAAAAAAAAAAAAACACAGACTGTCAGAGTCTTCCAATTCTTTGCCTGTAAATAATTTTGACATTTAAAAGGGGGGGGGGGGGGGTATTGTAAGCTTGTCAAAATTTATCGCATAATTCTTTGCGAACTATAGACTCTCAGTGACTTCCAATTCTTTACCTGTAAATCCGTTTTTCAGCAAATGTTTCCTTCACGAGGAAAATTACGCAATCAAAAATGAAAAAAAAAAAAAAAAAATGTTTGTTTATCTTTGCATAAAAGTCGATGTATTAGCTAAATAATTAAAATAAAAAATCATCTTAGAAAATAAAAATCAATTATGCATGTTAGTATACATTTCGCTATTTTTCCGTAAATCATTTTACTATTTTTTTTTTTTTTTAAGTAGAAGGGCTGATGTAATTTTGTTGGAATTCATAGTCAAATTTGTTGCAAAGTTCTAAATGCCAATCTCTTCCAATTTTTTAATTTCAAATTCATTTTTCGACAAGTATTCCCTTCATGAGAAATACATCAGAATATGTTGTTGTTTGTTTATCTTCGGATAAAAATACTTTTATTAGCAAAATACATTAAAATTAAATTATTTTATAAAATAACATATCAATTATTCTTTTAAGTACATTTTATTACTTTTCCGTTACTAGTTTTATGTTTATATACTTTTTTAAACGTTTGGAGGGGGGGGGGGGGGGGGGTATTGTAAATTTGCCGGAACTTATCGCCAATTCCGCTGCAAAGCTTAAAATTCCGATCTCTCCCAATTCTTCGCCTGTAAATCCGTTTTTTGGTAAATGAGGAAAATATAGCAATGCGTTTTTGTTTGAATGTTTTCTTATAACGAGTATTAAAAAAAAAAAAAAATCTCTAAATTAAATAATAAAAAAATATGTTTCATTGAGCAAACACTGGTTTTTACAAGATTCAAATCAGATTTACTTCATGCTGTAAGCTAATCCTTTATATATATATATATATATATATATATATATCAGAATGGGAACACATACATACGGCAAAAGAAAAATCTAGAAAAAAATTTTCGTCAGTGTAAAAATTTTAAGGTTTTTCGTTCTATATTTTTCATTAAGGGTTAAAATTTTTTATACAATTGATAGTGTTTCTTTTTAAACAAATTAAAATGAAAATTTACCTGAACCAAACAATTTTTAAGATGTTCGTTTTTAACTTTACACAGATAAAGATAAATATAAGAGAAAAAGAAAAGAAAATGAAAGTCTTAAAAATAATGCTTAATTAAAAAAAATGCGTAGCCGCTTTTCACTTTTTTAATATTATAAAAAATAATCAAAATTTAAAAAAATCTTATGGCTTCTTGTGATTCTATCTTTAAAATAAAATTTAAATTTTCAAATCAATGTGAGGGGGGGGGGAGAAAGAATTCTCTATATGTGATTTTGATAATTCCATTTTGAAAACGAATATTTTAAACACGCCAATCAGCTTTTTTTCTTTAAAGTAAAATAAATGGGCTAACAGTTGAACTTAAATTACGTATGTAAATGAAAAAAAGTACTAACTCATAAATAAATAATACCTAATGAAGATACAGCGAAAAAGTAATGTGCAGCTGCTTTTAATCTGTAAATTCCATATGATAAATAAATAAATGACTACTTGCCCCATTATTAATTTTTCCATTATTCTACCTCCTACCCACCACACACATTTACATTACTTATAATAATAAAATAGTCTTATAATAAATAAACGCTTTTTTAGAAAGCTACTTTTTTTGTAATATATTTTAAATTTTAAAAATGTATAATAAACTTTTATATGGGCTTATTACTTATAATCCAGACAACACTTTATTTTAACTAAAATCAACTTCTAATAGATGTTTAAGTTTTCTAATACAAGCTATAAAACATGCTAAATATAAATAAATCGTTAAAATAAATAAATAAATAAAAGGTAATAAAAATAATGTGTATCTACTTTAAAATTTTAAAAGCAATAGAAAAAAAACAGGAAAAAAAACTTTAAATAAAAAAGGTGATGACTTTCCTATAAAGCTTTTGATTACTCTATTTTTTCTTTCTTTTTTTTTCCTACAAAAAGACATTTAAATATCCAAATAATGTTTTATTTTAATGTTAATAAATTTCTACAGATGTTTAGCTTTTGTAATTGAGTTATATGCTTATGCATAATTAAAACGAAATCAGTATGTATCAATAACTCTTAAAAAGAAAAATGCTTAATAAAATAAAATAAAATTTCTGCAAATTCTTTTAAATTTCAGAATCAGTACAAAAAAATATACTATAAATTATGACTTTTCTAGACTTTTAAAAATCCAACCAGTTTTATACTTCAATCAAAAGAAATTATAATAGTTCTAATTAAGCTATCTTGTATAAATTAAAAAGTTATAACCCGTAAAAATTAAATAAATGCCCAATAAAATTAAAAGAAAAAAGAAATGAACAATTATTAATTATTGGGATTAATATGGCTAAATAATAAAAATAAAAAGCTACCTACATCATAGTTAATATCCATCTTGATATACACACACACCTGTCTTGTAATAAAGTAATCTTATAGCCAAAAAAAAAAAAAAAAAAAAGTTTTTTTTTTTTTTTTTTTTTTTGTAGCCCATAAAAAGTTCAAATTTCAAAATATGATAAATGATAAATTTTCTATGAGATTCTGATACTTCCATCCTAAAACATTTTTTTTTAATTGAACACTGACACATTGAGGTTTGTAACGTCCTTGGATGCATTCTGAAAAAGTTACAATCTGCCCCCCCCCCCCGCCCTCTCCTTTAAAAAAAAATTTAAATAGAAATTAAGACTATTTTCGAAAAATACTGAAATGTACCTAAATGCATAATTGATATGTTATTTTGTAATATAATTTAATTTTAATGTTATAATTTAGCTTATAAAATTATTGTTATAAGAAGATATAAACATAAAAAAAAAAAGTATTCCAATATTTCACCGTGAAAAGAACACTTGCTAAAAAACAGATTTACAGGCAAAAAATTAGCAGACTTTGACATTTCAAGATTTGCAATCAATTTAGCGATAAATTCCAACATGTCTATAATACCCTCACTCTCCTTAGAGGGGAAAAATGTAAAGAAAGAAAAAAAGAAAGAAAAAAAAGGAAAGATAAAAAAGGGAAAGAAAAAAAGGAAAGAAAATAAATAAATAAACTACGAGAAATATACGGGATTTACAGGGAAAATAATGAAATGTACTAAAATGCATAATTGATACGTTATTTTGTACAATAATTTACTTTTAATGTATTTAGCTAATAAAAGTATTTTTATTCGAAAATAAACATTCAAATAAAAACGTACTGCCATTGTTTTCCCGTGAAGGGGGCATTTGCTGAAAAACGGATTTACAGGCAAAGAATTCTAAGACACTGACACTTTGAGGTTTGTAAAGTATTTGAATGCATTCTGAAAATGTTACAATATCTCTCCCATCTCACCCCTCCTTTAAAAATAAATTAAAATAGAAATTAAGACTATTTTCGGAAAATAATGAAATGTACCTAAATGCATAATTGATATGTTATTTTGTAATATAATTTAATTTTACTGTAATTTAGCTTATAAAAGAATTTTTGTAAGAAGATATAAACATAAAAAGAAAACGTATTCCAATATTTCACCGTGAAAGTACAGGCAAAGAATTAGAAGACACTAACACTTTCAGGTTTGTAACGACTTTGGATGCATTCTGTTACAATACACACTCAGCTCTTACATTTAAGAATAAATTAAAGTAGAAAATAAGACTATGTTCGAAAAAATAATGCAATATACATAAATGCATAATTAATATGTTATTTTTTAATGTAATTTAATTAAAGTAATAATTTTAAAGTAATAATTTAGTTTATAAAAGTATTTTTGTAAGATAAACATTCAAACAACATACTGCCATAGTTTTCTTGTGAGGGAGACATTTGCTGAAAAACAGATTTACAGGCAAATAATTTGAAAGGTCTGCACAGGCCGAAATTTCCAGGCCCGGGCACGGCCCGAGTCCGACCCTATCCGTAGGAAAACATATATCGGTCCGCAACGTAGAAAAAAATATACTGGCCCAGCCCGGTAAAAAACTTATAAGTTCGGCCCGAGCCCGGCCTATCCCGGAAAAAAGTTAAAATCTCGGCCCTAGTGAATTTTTACAAAACATTGATTTTTACGCCGGTTTGGTTAAAAATTTGTCTCGTACGAGGAATTTTGACCAAAAATATTTATCTTAACTTTTTTTTTTCATGTTTATAATCTTCAGTTCTTATAATCTTCATTCAGACCGCGGTATTTATTTTTTTAATGAATCTCTATTTCTTTTATGTTTCAGTTATCAATAATATTGTTAACACGTATCATATGAATTGAAGTGTTAAAAATCTGAAAAATGCTATACAGTAAAATCTTCTAAGACGGAATTGCATAGAAAATGCGTTATATAGAATAAAAAATGCGTTATAGACAAGTTCCCTCCTTAGCAAGTGTAAATGCATTATATATTCTTTCCTTACGTATTAGTACATTAATTTTGCATGGATCAACACGTTTTTCAGCTTAAAACAGAGTTCCGTCATAGGCATGTTCTTTTTACACGTTTTACGCTATTTTAATCTAGCTATATTTTAATAAGCGTACAAATCTTACTATTCTTTAAAAAGAATAAATTTTAATGTTTAAGTGTAGAATAATGGCGATTTAAAAATGTATGCATATTTTGCAAAAATTTTTGGACCAGGCCTAATTTTACTGACCTTTGAATGGACCAGGCCACGCTGAGACAATGATTTTCATACGGGCTGGGTCAAAACCTTAGGACTGAAAATTTTGGGCCGTGAAGACTAGGAATGAAACCAGTCCCGGCAGAAAAAATAAGTTAGGCCCGGACCGGCCCGAACTTTCAGAAAAATGTATGGGCCGGCCCCGGCTCAAAAAGAGTGGAGATCAGGTCCGGCCCTGCCCGAGTGCCGTGAATGAAAATCGGCCCGTGCAGATCTGTAATAGAAGACACTGACACTTTGATGTTTATAACGACTTTGGATGCATTCGGAAACAGTTACAATATTGCTCCTCCCACCCCCATCCCTCCTTTGAAAATAAAAAAAAATAAAAAATAAGATTATTTTTGAAAAAATAATAAAATGTACCTAAATGCATAATTGGTATGTTGTTTTGTACTATAATTTAATTTTAATGTAATAATTTAGCTTATAAAAGTATTTTTATAAAAAGATATAAACATTAAAAAAAAAAAGTATTCCAATATTTTCACCGTGAAGTGTACATTTGCTGAAAAGGGGATTTACAGACAAAGAATTAGAAGACATTTAAATTTCAAAATTTGCAATGAATTTAGCGATAAATTCCAACATGTGTATAATACCCTCACTCCCCTTAGGGGAAAAAATGTAACGAAAGAAAAAAAAGGGAAAGGAAATAAATAAATAAGCTATTTCTATAAAGCTATGTACTAAAATGCATAATTGATACGTTATTTTGTAAAATAATTTACTTTTAATGTATTTAGATAATAAAAGTATTTTTACTCGTAGATAAACAAACAAAAACGTATTACGATATTTTCCTTGTAAAAGGGTATTTGCTGAAAAACGGATTTACAGGAAAATAATTTGAAGAAACTGATGTTTGAGTTTGACAAATATTTTATAGAAAGTTGCAGTAATCCCCTTTATTTATTTTTTAAATTTTTTAATGAAACATATTACCGGCTTTGGAAAAATAAGGAAATACATTAAATTGTATAACTGATATGTTATTTCCTAAAATAATTTATTTTTAACATCTTTACCTAATAAAAGTATTTTTATTCGTAGATAAACAGACAAACAACAACGTATTGTGATATTTTTTTCGTGAAAAGGACATTTTCTGAAAAACGAATTTACAGGGAAAGAAAACACTGACATTTTGAGGAATGCAACGAATTTGGTGATGCATTCTCACTAACTTAGAATATCCTCCCACTCATCCTTTCTTTAAAAATAAATTAAAATAGAAAATAAAACTATTTGCAGGAAAATAACGAAATGTACTAAAATATATAATTGATACGTTATTAATTTAATTTTAATGTGATCATTTAGCTAACAAAAGTATTTTTAAGCAAAGATACAATCAATTAAAAACGTATTCCAATATTTTCACCGTATGAAAGTAGAATTTGCTGATTTACAGGATTTACAGGCAATGAAATAGAAGACATTGACATCTCGAGATTTGCAATGAACTTTGCGATAAATTCAAGCATGCTTATAATACACTCGCTTCCCTTAGGGAAATAAAATGTAAAGGAAAAAAAAAAAGAAAGGAAATAAATAAATAAACTATTTACGGGAAAATAAGGAAATGTACTAAAATACATAATTGATGCGTTATTTTGTAAAATTATTTACTATTAACGTATTTAGCTGATAAAAGTACTGTTAAGCACAGATAAACAAACAAAAACGTATCACGATATTTTCCTCCTGAAAAGGGTATTTGCTGAAAAACGGATTTACAGGAAAATAATTTAAAGAAACTGATATTTGCGTTTGACAATAATTTTATAGAAACTTTAGTAGTTCCTTTTTTTTTTTTTTTTTTTTTTTTTTTTTTTTTATTATTATTATTGAAAATGCTACTAATTTAGAAAAAATAATGAAAAGTAAAATGCGTGCCTACATATATATGTATCTTTTAGTTAATTTTCCGTTAAAGACGGTAATTTATTGTACAGGATTATAAAGGATTATACAAAATATTAAATTTATTATATTTAAATAATACTTTATTTTTAAATAGAAGAGAAGCCACGCTGGAATAATTAAATGTTGCCTATTACTAAGTATCTAATCCATTAATTATCTAATAAAAGTATTTTTCGTCGTCAAAAGTCTACAAAATAAAATTATACTTTTGGTGGGGAATTCTTGTTTTTTCTGCTTTAATTCACCTATAAATAATTTTCTTTGAATCATTTTTTTATCCAGAAATTGCCTGCCATGATTCTGCAGTCTTGAAGAAAACTATGATTAGCTTTCAAAGAATGTGTACAGTTTTTATTTTTATGTACATGTATGTAAAGAGCACGATCGAGCTTAATTATTACGATCGAGCATTTCAGAAAAAAATACATATCGTATTTTAACACTGATAATCTTAATTCTATTTTTTTTTTCTCGCAGTTTGAAAAACTTACTGTTTTTATTAGTCTCTTTACAACTATACCCGGGATCAAGATTTAATTACAGATTTTTTTTAAAGATATTTTTATAAGACGAAACGAGGCAAAATAGTTAACCTCTATCTCTTGAATGTGCTATTTTTTCGTAGCTCTTCTAAATTATGAAATAAGTATTTATTATTATTATTAATGGAAAATGTAAATATTTAGATTTCCCCCCCTCAAGAGAAAATATAAATTTATTGAAAGATATATAACGTATCTTTACACAATTGTTCTTTAACATTTGAGAAACAGCATTTAAATTTTCAGATGAAACAACTTTTGTATATTTATCATTCATTAAACTTTCAATTCGTTTGTTATTTATGCCTAATTTAAATTCTCCAATCCATCTTTAATCTTTTCAATTAAAATAATTTAATTTATATAATGTTTATACACCAATGCAATTCGTCTCGTTCTGTTTATTATTAATATTACTTTTACTTAAAAAAAAAAAAATTATATTTGATTTGTGAAATAGAGATAAAAATTAGGTATTAGCATCAGAAATTCAGATAATGTAGCCGAATGAGGCAGGAGGCTCAAATTTCCTAAAAAATGTTATCAAATATTCACAAACTCAGGCTTTATTTATTTTCAAAATTAATTTATGTGTTTTTAGTTATTAAGTTATTAAAATTTACTTCATATCAAAATTTCATTTGATCATCATTATATTAAATTTCCATTTCGAACTAGTTCTTAAAATTCGTTTCTTTAATTTTCTCACAGTCATAAAACAATAATAATTTTAAATTGTTATTTTTTAACGTTTAATATATCAAATGATATAAAAGAAGTTTTAATTTTTACTTTTTTTTATTCTTTAGATTTATAATGCTCATGTTTGAAAGCACTTTCCAATAGTTATAAATTTATCACCTTGAGGGGCGGCTAATTTTAATGAAGATTCGTACCAGAAACTTTTAATTAAGTTTTACTTTTTTAACTTTGGTCGAAAAAAGTTAAAAAATTGTTTTTCCTCCTTTTGAGGTAATTTTTTTCGAAAATTCAGATGTGAGCTCAACATTACACAAACACAATTGCTTGCCCCTGAAAGGATTAGGATACAAATAAACGTAATAGTCAGTAAATAAATAATTATTTGTTAACCTTATTTTAATTATAAGCATGTTTTCAGTAACAAAATATTTTTGAATGTAAGCAAGATTAAACAAACTTAAAAAAAAATTATTACCTTATAACAGCGTCAGGATAGTTTTAAATTGAATTTTTTCATGTCATTGTCCCAAATTTTGCATGTATGTCTATCTTTTCTGTATTATTGCGGCTTAAATATGCATAGTGCCGTTATATTTCATTTACATTCTTCTCGAAGTTTTTTGAAAATTGTATAAATAGAGTTTCGTTGTATGAATGTTTGTTTAGTTTTAATAGTTATTTATAAACTCTGTCGTAAATTGTCAAGAAATAGAATTTTTATTTATTTATTTACTTTTTTTTTGTGTGCTGTTGATGTTGACTCCTTGTTGTGCAGACGATAAAATGTGCGAATTGAACTGAAAAGAACTTTAATTTATTAAGTTCGTCGATGTATTTCTTTCGAGTTAGAAATTTGATCACATAGTCATAATATGTAAATATCGATTCTCTGTTAAATATTTCTATTGTTTTTTCGTGCCAGTGTTACTTTTTATGTCACTAGGGGGCTCTGCCGCCTGCAAGCTACGCTCGCCAACCCCCGTTCAGACACCGCAGAATCTAAAAGCGCGTTCATTTGATCGGTTTTTAAAAGATTATATTGAATTATAATGAAAAAACCTATAGCGATCTCCCTGTAAACGGGTTTCCATTCAATTCCCTTTGATTGCGAAAATTTAATGTCGAATCAGTTGCTGTTAAGACATCCAGTGGTTGTTTTCGTTTTTGGTTAAAGAAGATCAGTTAAACATTTCAAAAGAAGCTAAAATAAAATGAATTAAGTAAAGAGAGTCTTTGCCGACCGGTATTTTTTAACAGCGTTATAAAACGATTGATATAATACAATTTACTACAATTACTATACAATTTACTGCTTTAACCCTCTTCAAGGGTGGTGGTTCATTTTTGGAACATTTAATTTTAATTCTTAAATGCCATATTGGCACCAGAATATTGGAATGAAAATTTTCCTTCTATCAAGTGAACAAAAGCATTTTCATATTTCGAAATTTGGTTGTAAATTCTGGTGCCATTCACTGATTTCAACATTTTACGAATAGAAGTAATTTGCCCCTAAAGGGTTAAACGCATATTAATGTATTTATTATTTTAAAGTTTCCTTTCTCTTTTAATATTCACGTGTAAATACAATTTTCAAGACATAATTTTCATTATTTTTCTGCTTTTAACACGTACTTATTTAATAGTAATTTTAAAGGGGTTTTTTTTTTCTGTTTTTAATAGTCATGTATAAATAAATTTTTAATCGTTAGGAAATATTATTCTTTGCGCTGTTTTTAGAATTGAAAACAATCTCTAAAATAATAGACAAAGTCATGTGACTATCATCAACAGTTCCTTCGTTTTTCATAAGAAAGCTTTCCATTTTGATCAAAGAATCAGAGTATTTTTTCGAATAAAACTACATAAAAGTTGCCATGATCGCAAAGAATTCTTGGTACTTTTATGTTAGCTGGGTTAAAATCCCGCCAATAGTTTTTTTTTTTTTTTTTTTTTTTTTTTTTTTTTTTTTTTAACTCGCTTGTTAGCATTTTTTTTTTTTTTCGAGTTGTAAATTATAACGGTACTACTTGGTTATCCCATTGACCAAAAATCTATTGCCAGACTAAGATTAAATGCCAGTGATGGTTGATCGTAAATGTCACATCCACTTGACTGTAAGGAAGTTACATGCGTTTACGCCATCAAGTGATTTTTATTTCGACGTTTTATTTGTATTTGTATTTTTATACTAATTTATTTGTTCTTTCGTTATTTGACCCTTTCCGGCGCAGTGTGTCCAGTCTGGACACACCTAATTTTAATTCCAACCTTGCAAATGGTACCAAGAATATTTAACAAAATTTTGATTTTACAGTGAAACCTTAATTTAAGGAGTTTTTATTTTCTAAAAGAAATCGTTTGCAATTTCCGGTGTCAGTCAATATTTTCTCATTTTGCGAATAGAATTTGTCTGCGCCGGAAAGGGTTAAAATAAAAATTACGTCAACTTGTATAATTTGGCGAGTGGTTTGGCGATTTATATAATTTGGCGATATTGGTCATTGACTTATAAGCGGGCTCTCATGTCAAGCACACAAGTCATATGTTTGTTGTTCAATTAATAAATAAATCAAATAAATGTCTCGCGCAGTTTCTAAATTTAAACTGTTTTGCAACATTATTTTTTGTTCATTTTATGTAATAACTGTAATGTGACGTAAATGTGACGTAATTTCTCCTATTTAAGACTTCTAACGCATGTTAATGAATTTATTATTTTACAATATCCTTTCTCTTGTAAAATTCACGTGTCAATATAGTTTTTATGACGTAATTTTTAATAAGTTCCTGCTTTTTATACGTAATTATTTAATTCTAATTCCAGATGTTTCTTTTTCTGTTTTTAATAGTCACGTGTAAATAAATTTTTAATTTGAAGCAAACATTATCGTTTGCGCTGTTTATACAGTTAGCAACAGTTTAAATTAATACCATTTTCTAAAATCTGTAAAAAATATCTCTCGAAATGCTGAAAATGTGAATTTAAAATAGAAATAAAACCTCAAAAATTGAGTCAAATTAAAGAAATAAATACAATCTGCACACCGGGAACTCCACACGTATAAAATGATCTAAAAATGATTAAATTCCCATGCATAGTTTTTGCTCCTATAAAACTTTTTTAATGGAACGATTTTTTCCAACTTTATCATTAAAAATCGCTTAAAATAATTCTTCGATTTGAAAACTGTCTGCATCAGCGTATTTATCAAACATTTCTCTATAATACCCACTGATTTTCATATTTTTGTATGCAATATTTTTCTTAATATTAACGAAGAAAGACCTCCGGTCACAAGAAATTCAAAACCGGCGGCGGCGGCGGCGACAGCGACAGCGGTAGTTACTTTTTTTTAGAATAGAGAGAAATTAAAATGTGTTTTGTCTAAAGATGCAATCTTCAATTAAACACATGAAATTGACAGTTTTGAAGACGTTAATAACCCGCGAATGAAGTAAGAGAATTTTTATAGGTTTATTATTAAGAAAAAAATGTTCTTACCACTTAGAGTTTGTAATTTTTTATGTCATTTATAGCTCTATTTACCGCTGAACTAATCTGCCTTATTGCAAATAATTTTCCTATTTTTATTGAAATGGAATGAGTACTTTTTTAAGATTTCTGTTAAAAATTTCCATTCATTTTTCTACCAAACACAACTTGAATGAACAAATTTTGATTATTTTAAAAATCAAAATTATTAAATTTTTAAATGCTTATGTAGTTAAAAATGAAACATATATATATATATATATATATATATTAATTTAAAAGGGAAAACTATTTCAATTTCATTTCTTTAATTTGTTATTCGTTCGTTATATAAATTCTTTAACACAAAATATTACAGTTCTTGTGGTGGAGATGGCGGGGGGATTTTTCAGATTTTGCATAAACTAATACAAAACCAACTTTTATATTCTTTTAATGGAGCTAGTTGAGTTTATAAGGAATTTTGGACATAGAACATACTAGATAATTTGGATCTATAGGTACACAATTGAAGGGGTAAAAGCAAACACAAAGCATATGCTAGTCAGTATATACTATCCCTATAGGGGCAAAATACTATTTTTTCCTTGAAGAAAAAAAAAATGGGTCAGTTGAGTGAGATAGTTGACCAAAAATGGTAAAACCAGTTTGCCGAACGTTATTATGAATCCTCCCACGCTTGTTTTCATCCGCCATTTATTGTATTTTCCGAACATTTCTAGACTTTTTATTTTCTTTATTGAAATTCGTCCTGAATTACATAATGCAATTTGCATTCACATCCTCCAATTCTTGAATCCCTCAAAACTTTCCATCTCAGTCGGAACTTAATTCTATTGTCCACGCACTGCAACGGAAGTCTGTGAACAAGAAAATGCGGTAAGGAAAAACACAATAAGAAAAAATAAGAATGAAAAAAAAAGGCGGTCTGGTAAAGTGCACCCAAGGAGAAAGTGAACAGCGCTTCGACGATGTTCATTCTGAACACTGAGAAAAAAGACCACAGAGAGGCACAATCACACGCATAGGTAACATTATCCGGACAGACATCGACGAACCTCCCCCGACCTCGAACAATAGGCATGACGTCATCACAATAATGACGTAGATCAGCTGCTTCCAATATACCTCGAAAGTTGTTAAGGTGTTTTCCATTTCTGATTGACAGATTTGCCATGGAGCTAGGTTTTTCAAGAATAAGACAGGTTGTCACATTTTAGGTGAACAAGGGGGGGGGGGGGGGCTCCTTGAAGGTGCACAATAAGACTTTTCAAATGTTCTTTCATGCCATATTC
Source organism: Maratus speciosus (assembly GCA_963932465.1). NCBI lineage: Eukaryota > Metazoa > Arthropoda > Arachnida > Araneae > Salticidae > Maratus > Maratus speciosus. Next base: position 505,855,361 of record OZ010786.1, on the reverse strand, counting down.
AACCACAAGATGGGGATTTTCTTTTTAATTAAAAGGAGACGTTGCCACTCTACATGTATTGACAAGAAATGTTAGCGTCATCAAAATAAAAATTTACTAGGATGACCCATTTCAAACCTACAATGTGTAGTACAACGTATAATTTAGAGTTTAGAAAAAAAAAATTGTAGTAAAGAATATTTCGAATCAATGAAGTATACAATACGATTTTTGAAAGGTTCTTTCATGCCATATCGCTGCCAACTGCTACAATATTTTGACCACCAGTAATTCCAATTAAATAATTTCGCCTTATTTAATCGGAGGTAATAGGCAATTAAATAAAGTGAAGGTTACTTTTCAAAGTTAATAGGGGTAAAAAATGGTAGCAATTAGTAGCTATGCATACTCCAATCACAAGATGTAAAATTTCTATTTATTTTATTAATTATAAGAAGACCTTGCCAATCTGCATGTATTTTGAAGGAATTTTAGCGTCACCGAAATAAAAACTTACAACGATATTCAATTATAAAGGCTAAATTATAGTATATGAATTATAAAGAAAAATTTTCGAATCTTGTAGTACAACGTAATAACTTCAAGTTTAGAAAAGAGACTAGTGGTAAAGAATATTTTGAACCAATAATGGGAGTATTTGTCCTTAAAATTTCAGAAATTTTATTTTATGTGTATAAAAATTATGAAATATTTTCGAATTTCATTCACATTTTTAACTTTATGAAACCGAATTCATTGAACTTAATAAAAAGCTGAATAAAAATGTAAAAAGTATGTTCTGTAGCATTTTGTTTAACTTCATTTTTGTTACATGGCTCTTAAATCAACTGCAATACCAGACTGGCAAGATTATATAAATATTTTCAGGGACATGATTTTTATTTATGTCAATAAATCAATAAATGGCATTGATGCATAAATATTTTAAATCTGGAGTAATTATCATTTCATAACGCTGCGTTATCTAACTTCCTTAACATATAGATTCTGCTTCGACACGCTGTATATTAATAGATCGACAAAATGAAAGACATAAAAAATTTGTGACCAAAACTCTCCGATAGATTTTGTGATAATTTTCGAAAAATGGGTCATTGGAGAATATTTTAATAATATTTACAATTACTTCGATGTTTTGACTAAGCACATGTTCAATCGGAACTGAAGGTCGTTTTTTAATGGCCTAAAAGCAGTTCGTAGAATGATTATCACAATCGTGAGGCGCATATTAGTTGTTACTATATCGAAATCCCATAGACGTTATTTCATTTGGATAATTTTAATTTGTGAATAATCTTTATCTTCATCTTGTTGTTGTTGTTATTGTTATTTTTCAGTTTCTGGTTTCAAAATTATTTCAATAAAACCCCTGACATCTTTAGTTCAAATATTTTCTAGCAGAAAATTAAATATAAAAAAATTTTGTTTCCAAGAATAACCTCGCTAATAAATTCATTCATGAACCCATTCCAGTCGTATTTCTTTCAGGGAAGAAGAGCTTTTCTTTATGGTTTATAGTTTAAAATATAATCTAAAAATAAAAATCGTATTTTACTACAAAGTGTCATCAAACAAGATTTCGACAAACCTGGGTTGGCGGAGTATTTTTTATTTTTCCCATATTTTGGAAACTTATATAAAAAATTTAAATCCATTTAAAAAAAACATCCTCATAAATCTTTTAACTAAAGGGGTAGTTTTGCATGTTTTTTACAAAATTAAAAGGTAAAATATGTCATAATTTTTAAACTATTAGAAAAAAAAGCCAAAAAATTAAAAAAGATGTGAAATATACATAAGGTTTGTTGTTAAATGAAGCAACTTCTGTAATTAATATATATATATATATATATATATATATATATTAAAAATTGAGTGCTTAAAAAACTGTTGAAATATTGGTGAAAATGACAGTTTTTCAAAATGTATATCTCATGAAGTGAAGGGGATAACATTATAGACATTTTAAATGGATTACTTCCAAAACTGTTCTGAGAAAAAAAGAAATTACCCTGTTATTTCTCTTTCTTCCTGAATTATAACAAATTAAATTTTGAATAATAATAATAATAATAATAATAATAATAAAACAGGTGAAAAGCTAAAATCATTCGGACTAATTGCAAAAAAGATGTCACAGTTCATTCCGACGGTACGTCAAAAATGAAAATGAAAACTACATTTAGAAAAATAAAATGTTGAATTTTCATAATTAGCTTTTATTTGCAAAGAATAATAATAATAAAAATATAATTACAGTTAATTTTTGTAATAACTTTATTAGTTTTGTAATATTTATTCTCATTGTTGTATTTTTTAAATCATTATTAATTTCCCTATTGAACTTAATGTAAAAAGAAGTATAATAAATTAGGATGAAATTCATGTTAAGCAATATATTTGCGCTGTTAAAGTATTTTCAGCTGTATACATACAAATAATCTTTATTTAATAATATATTTTTTCGAATTCTATAGAATATATTCATAATGCCATTATATAAATATTAAAATTTTCCATTATTTTTTCGTTCTGACAGCTCTTTATTATTTTGGTAATCTAAAGACAGCTATGTTTATTTTAAAGTTGAAATTCATAGCAATTTCAAGTAACTCGACACAATCCAAGAAGAAAAAAAAATAATTTCGCTTTCTTCTAAAATTTGTTAACTCGTCCACGGTTTTTCGTTGAATTTATAGGTTCACAATTAAAGTTTTATTGCATTTAAAACATTGAACATCTTTGATTTACCAATTACTTACAGACACAGTTTTTCAAAATCTTCTTGGTTCAGCAAAAAATTTTAAATATCTTTTCTTAACTTAAATTCCTTTATTTTTCTTATCTGTTGCCGCTAGAAGCGCCATCTATATAAACTGTTTAAAAACTTGTGAGTTGGGTTCGAGACGCCGATCCGAGGAGTAATGTAAATATCGGCTCTCGATAATTTTTATTCTGTTTGAGAATTAAATTAGTGATACAGTCCGCAAGAGTTTTTTTGTGTGTTGTGTGTAGTGATTATTTGAGATAGAGCTATTGGCGGGACCATTATCATTAACAAGTTTTTTTTTTATCGTTAACAATTTTGTTAGGTAAAAGACAGAACCACACATACAAATAAATAAATGAATATAACAGCAAATTATAAAGAAATTTGTATTTTTATAGTAGTTTGAGTCTCACATCTCACATAATAGAATAACTATAAAATAGGACGAATTATACACGACTTAAGGGGGGTTTCTACACATATAAAGTTAGCAAGATTATTTTAATTGGAGTTAACATTATGATAACCATGAATATAATATATCGAGATGAAGTAGTTAAGATATCCACATATTGTCTTTACAGTGGTCCCATTTCATCTGAAAACAAAAATTTATTAGACTATTAGAAACTAGCCACCGTTGGCGACCAATTTCGTTTCCCTTGAAATTTATGTTTGGGAAAGCATTGTGTCATGTTACTTTTATTCATAATTTAATTTACTTGGACTCCCTTAAATATAATTAATATAATCTCTTAAACTAATATTGGTTTTTGTTGCATTAAATATCTCAATTTGTTGATTTTCTGTGAGCAAGTAAACTGGTTTACAATGGAAGTCTATGGGAATTTGGCGAAATATTAGAGATATCGCCCAAGTTGGCGACAAATTTGACGGCATTCGGCGACAGAAAAGGGTCTCCCCTTATAGGTATGGATGCACATTAAATGCTGTTCAGTAACCAATGAGATGCAATGTGCCACATACGATAGCGTAATATATATATATACATAGGTGCCAAGTTGCCACTAATCCTCCGTAATATGTAGGCTAATTTAACCCTGGTTTAACACATTTGGTACCGGAATTTTTTTTAGAGATGAAATTAAATAAGTTTCGCGTAGAAAACTGGAATTAAATAAATAAAGATTCATCAAATAATTTTTCTGGTTCGAAACTTTGTTAAACTGGGTTAAATTAATCCTCGCATTACGGAAGATTAGTGCGAACTTGGCACCTCTGTATATATATATATAGATTCGTAAATTGCGTATTTTTAATTAATTTTATTATTTTCTAAGCACAGCAGTGTGGTTAAAGGGGGGATCTATGTTATTTAGAACACCGTCCGAGACAACAACAACAACAATAATAAAAAAATGCTCTTCTTATGGAGATAAAAGAAGAAAAAAAAATAAATTTTAATATCTTATCTATGAATATGTGTTTTCAAAACAAACCCCTAAAATTGAAAAAATTTTCGGCTCATATTTCATCTATGAAAAATAGACTTTTTATTCTTTTGTTTAAGATGCAGCTATTATATCTAGCACGACAACTGCAAAAATTGCTTCAAATTGTACTAACTTTGAGATTTCTTTTATTTTTCAAATAACATAAAACATTAAACATCAAGAAAGCACGGAAAATTATGGATATTTGGATATTTTTATAGACAGAATTAGAAGCTGAATACTTATTGTGGTGCGACAAATGAGCCACTAGATGTGTTTTTGTAATTTGACGCATATTTGCTTGAAGTGTCAAACACAATTAAATTTTTGAATTTAAATCTTTCTTGTTATATTTAAATCAACTAAAAGAGTTTTTTTCTTCTTCTTTTTACTTGCTTGCTTCTTTAAAAAGAATAAAAAATTAGGCATTTTCATTTAAAATGAAATGTAATTACAGTCGAGCCCCGATTTAACGAATTTCTCGATTTAGCGAATTTTTTTATGGTCCCGACGAAAATGGAACAAAAATACTTCGATTTAACGAATTTATAATCCCGATTCAATGAATAATTTTCGATGTCAAAAAAATGAACAATTAAAGAAATTTTCTAATATTTATTATAAATTTTCAATGTTCCTGATTTTTAATTTTCTGAATATGTACCTTGTGATGCAGAAATATCTACATGCGAAAAATGCACGTTACACCGAGGTTATTAAATCAGTAGTAGTGTAGATCGGATGAAAAAGATGAAATAGAGATCAAATATGTAACGTTCAAAACAGTTTTAATACTTTGAAACGGAAGTTGATAGCTCATGATGTTGAATGACACTGTTTTCACAGCTTCAGAAAAAAATCGATAAAGAAGTTCGGAGTACAAAAACAAAGCAAAGAAACATCTATAAAAGATGTCTTATAATTTATCGATAAAATTTGAATAAATGAAATTTTTTCTTAATTACAATGCTTTTGATATATAGTAGTACATAAAAAAAGAATAAATTTTTATACAGAGTGTTTTCTTAAAGCAACAAATGTTTAACATCAAGTCAGCATTGTTCTTCTTATTTATTGTCATTTTTTTAAAAACTTGTTATGCTGTGTAAAAATATTCCTTTGATTATCCCGATTTAACGAATATTCTCGATTTAACGAACAAAGTTGATAGTTCCGAACGATTCGTTAAATCGGTGTTCGACCGTATTTCTATTCAAATGGAACGATTTGGACCCTCCTCGAAAAGATATTTTGTCTATGCCATTGTTAGTCTCTTAACTGTTTTTAATGAATCGTATTAGTTACTGTGACATCTTGGGCTCTTATATAACCGTTTTCCTTAAAAGACGTATCATGTGAAAGATTGTAGAAAAGATTTCACAAAGGACTGTGTGAAAACAAATAATTATTTTGACATCTAGAAGCAATCTTAATTTTATTGTGCGACATAGCCGACAAACCGAGTTTCTTCACCTGTCAAAATATAAGGTTTCTGTTCTCTTTAGCTGAAGAAAGTGATCTTAAATAGATGCACAATCATAACTGCAAATGCCAAGATTTACAATCTTTTTATGGCTGTCTTCCAGATAATCTCATTGCACCGTAACGTCTCTATGTTCACCAAAACATTCAAAGATATTTGTCTTCATCACTGGTGTTTGTCATTTTAAAAGCAATTGAGGCTAACTTCCACATTTTCAATATTGCTGTCTGCTTACGAGAAGATGTAGAGGTATTATGATACTCAGTGGGTAGAAAACCTGGAGCTAAAAAAGAATCAAATAGTACATAAAAAGGGAACAGTGAAGAGTGAAATATCTGGGCGTGAGGGTTACACCACTATTATACCCTCTGTGTAGTGAGAAGAATAGGTAAAAAAAGTCCCCGGGGTAGGACCCACTACGCCCCTTGGCGTCTTGTATATCCATTGATGAGGTGTAGCTAGTCTATGAATCTACCTCCTTGCAATGCTCTGGTTGTCTAGTAATATGAAATATGGCTCTCGGACCAGTGAATTTCAATGCATGTCTCCTCCAGAGCAAAACTGATCACTTCATTTTGGGAAGTACTAGAAACCAGCCAGCAAATTGGGCATTGTAGAATTCAGCATTCACTGAAAGAGTCGAACATTATTGTAATTCTTTTCACGGATGCAGTGCATGAAAAAGTGATACTTTAACTTGTGGTCGTCGTGCTGCGGTCAGTCTCGCCTTGTTGGAAAAACCAACTTTCATTGTCGGTGCTAAAAGTGTCTTTTATTCTTGGCCAGACGCAGACATGGAAGTCGCCAGGTAAATAATCGAGGTGTGTGTATTTGTGTGCATTTTACAAACTTGCCACCTACGGTGGTAGTTCTGCTATAAACGGGGTCATAGTATTACAAAAATAAATTTTTATAGGGGCGTGAGATTTTATCAAGTTTTTTCGGTCACATGTCGCGACTGATGTCAAAATTTCAGAACAAAAAATGTATTTCATAAGTGTCCAAATTCAAGATTTAATGCACCCAGTGGTCATTGACGTGGAAAACTAAAAGCGATTTGAAAGTGTGTTAGATTCCATGAAATCATTTTGGGAAAATTTTGTTTTTCATGCGTCACTTTTTAGATGAAAGCATACTTTTTTCGTTGCACATACTCACATGCATTATAAACACAGACACACACACAAAAAATTATATTCAATTTTTTTTTTTTTTAATTTGGTCGATACCTCTGTTAATAGAATAATTATTTTTATGTAATAACTTCTATCACATTTTAAAAGTGAGTTATGTATTTATCCCATGATTATCTCATACTTTTTTCCACAAATTTCACTCTATCAGCATATTTATAAAATAATCAAATTATCAATATTCCTGTTAACAGTTTGTGATTTACATCAATAATTAATTGCCTCTAGAAAGAATTTTCTAACATATTTTAGTTACGATAATATCTGCAGCAAAACTGTTTTATTTTTCTCAGTAGGAGGCATCGGTATTTGTGCAATCATAATTTTAATATTTCTGCATTCTTCTAATATTGCAATTCTAAATTTGTATTTATTTTGCTTATAAATCACTGAATTTCTAATTTTTTTTTTTTTTTTTAATACTACATCATAAGGGAACATTTCGGAACATTTGATTGAAATAAGTTTTTCATAGATCAGCTATGCCAAAATATAAAAGTGTTTTTTAGTTGCAGTTGCAATATGTAGCTGAAATTCTAAGCATATTTATTGTGATAATTTTTCATGCATTTTAAAAGAAATCTCTGAATCTGGTATTTATACTTTGTTGCATTAGAAATAGTAAACAGTCCGAATACATTTGAGATTTACCACAAGTGTAAACCTTTCTGCACTGCGGTAGCCTGTCTTTCTCGCTAGCCACAGATAGTATATTGCAAAATAAATATTTATATGTAATTATTTAAAAAAATATGTTATTCAGTGTTTTAAACATAATTTCTTAATAATTTTATGTATACGAAACAAAAATCATTTCATAATTTTAAAGCGAAATTTATTAAAAACAAGTATTAAGTGATAACTATTGAATGATTTAAAAACAATTTTTAGTTAAAAAAGAAAATCTTGTAAGTTATCTTTTTTATTTCAAATGTGTCATTTGTTTTACCTTTAAAAATTTACCCAAAAAATTTTAATATCTGATAAATAAAAATTTAAAAACAGTCTTATGTTAAAAAAGAAATTATTGTATATATTTTTTATTTATTTAGTTTGTATATATATTTTTTTAATATTTTATTAAGTTATAAACAATGAAGGAATTAAAAACCGCCTCATGTTATAAAGAAATTCCTGTAAATTAATTTTTAGATGTTTTTACCTTTAGTTTCCCCTTTAAAAGTTTATTAAAAAAAATTATTAAGTGAAAAATATTGAAGGTCTTAAAACTTTTAGAATTGAAATTATCAAAGGTTATTCTTATTATTTATTTTATACCTTAAGTAATATTAGTTTACACAAAAACATAAAAGTTTACACAAAAACATTTTAACAATGGAAAAATATTGAATGATTCAAAAATAACATTAAGGCTGTTCTTAACTGCTCTGCTCAACAAGCGCAAAACGTTTTGACACATTTACAAATTCATTTTTTAACGAAAGATATAAAATTGGAAAGACTGAGCATGGAAGCGACTTGGAATCGAACTGTATTTTCCATTTTTTGATCCATAAATTATCTATTGAGTTATAAGCGATTTGGTTCACGTGACAAACACATCTCCCCCCCCCCCCCCATTTTTGAGTGCTTATTCTTCATTCACGCGGAAATTCGGTTCAATACGTCCACTTTGACATTTTTTTCTGAAAGATCTATTGCGTTTGCAAGAACACGGAAAAAAGAGCTCGATGACATAGTTTCTGAACAACAACACCGGCTAGTTTCATACATTTCCGAACAAAAATAATTTTAAACTTATGTCAGAAAGTTGCCCTTTTGGATTTGAGAACAGCCTTAAATTAAGAAAAGAAATTTTCCAAGTTCTTCTTCTTATTATTATTATAGTTCTTACAGTTAGTTCTGTCGCATTTCACAATGTTATAGAATAATTAATGAAAACATCTGAAATATTAAACGACGATGCAAAATACATGTCAACTACCGAACTAGCATTTGAATAATTTATTAAATAGAGCCCCAATTTGTTCTTAAATCATTTTTTAGTTTAAAAAGATATTTGTTTGCTTAAGAATCAGTTTTTAAAAATAAAACACACAACCTATATTTTATTATTCACGATTTTCTGCTGAGATAATATATTGCAAAATAAACATTTATATGTAATTATTTAAAAACTATTTTTTAAAAATGTGTTATTCAGTAGTTTAAACATAATTTCTTAATAAGTTTATGCATACGAAGCAAAATTCATTTCATAATTGTAAAGCGAAATTTATTAAAAACAAGTACGAAGTGATGACTACTGAATGATTTAAAAACAATTTTTAGTTAAAAAGGAAAATCTTGTAAGTTATCTTTTCTATTTCAAATATGTCACTTGTTTTTACCTTTAAAAATTTACCCCAAAACATTTTAATGTGTGATAAATGAAAATTTAAAAGCAATCTTATATTAAAAAAGAAATTATTGTATTTTTTTATTTAGTTTCTATATATTTTTTAAAATATTTTATTAAGTTATGAACAATGAATGAATTAAAAACAGCCTCATGCTATAAAGAAATTCCTGCAGGTTAATTTTTACATAGTTTTTACCTTTAGTTTTACTTTTAAAAGTTTATTAAAAAAATTTATTAAGTGAAAAATATTGAAGGGCTTAAAACTTTTAGAAGAGAAATTATCAAAGGTTATTATTATTATTATTATTATTATTATTTATTTTGTACCTCAAGTAATATCTTTAAAAGTTTACACAAAAGCATTTTAACAATGGGAAAATATTGAATGATTCAAAAATAACATTAAATTAAGAAAAGGAATTTACGAAGTTCTTCTTCTTATTATTATTTTAGTTCTTACAGTTAGTTCTGTCGCATTTCACAATGTTATATCCCTTTTTTAATGTGAAATTTGAATGTGCTTTATCAGAATTCCATCACCACAAAAGTAACTCACATTCATGGTTTGTCGAACATGAAGCACCTCTAGTTTTCGGCAAAAACTCACTTCCTTCCGCTGTCTGTAAAACTTGTAGCTTAGTGAAACAAGTGGGCATAGCAAAGCACGTTATGCGGGGAGCAGTTAAAAGGCTTCAAATGTTAGTAATGCACGTAACCTGTTTGCGGATATTGTCAAAACTGCGGTTCATTTTATGTTCTGAAGAGAAATTTCTTGGTTTAAGGCCGTCTTTTACAGTATTTATAATTTAGATAAATTGAAATAATGTAAACCACCGATTATACGTCTGTCAGGGACCGTTCTAAAACGACGTGTAAGGCACATCCCACACTAAGGCGACACATAAGACATGTCGCTTGAATTCGCTGGAAAAACTGGTTTAAAACAGGTTTGAAACAACTTTGTCCTTTGTTTCGACCGGTTTATGCGCTACATATTTCGGCTTCATGTCGCTTGTCGTCTCAGTGTGGGATGCCCCTAACTGAGAAAGATGTACAATTGAAATTGTAGCCGCCTAAGGTGTAAAATCCTTCACTGTACAAATATAATATTGCAATCATACAAGCTTAATTTTGCTATCCTTTTCGGTTGTTTAAGATGCACCATATATCGAAAAAAATTTAAAACATTGGAAAAAAATTTAAAACATTGGAAAAAATTATTAAATAATCATTTCTAAAATTGAAAAATAAAAGGGAGAATTATCAAATCTTATAATCAGTTGCACAGATTGAATTACACTTTTTAAAAATTCTATTATCGAACAGATTTTAATTAAACTACTCTTTAACTGTGGGCTGACGTGCCGATTTATTTTGATATTTAAGCACAGTGTACGGACTTCCTGGAAAGTTTTGTCATTAGTGTTGTGAGAAACAAAAAAGATTCTAAGTATGTCAATGCCAATGCAGGCCACTCACTTTCCATTCTTTTCGTCCGAACACCTCCACAGGTTCCCCTGTGAAATAACCCCTGTAGCAGTCACACATGTTCTTTTTCTTTCGCCTTATCCCAAATATTGCTAGCAGAAAAAAAAAAGAACGACGCTGGGAGAAGAAATTCTGAGAAAATCGGTTATGGCATGAAAAAAACAACGCGTAACAGACGTTATAAGTCTTATGAACTAAACATTATAACATTAAAATACATAGGGATGAATCGAGACAGCACTGAAATGACGTAGAAATGTAAAAGACGTATATATGAGAAACGTATAAACGGTGATTTACTGTACTTTTTTCATTGATAGAATTTGATATTTCTGTAGTGATTGTCCTATTTTTAATATATAATATTATGTTGATAATTTTGAAATAGAAATAAAAATGAAACAATAGCGAATAAAATACTCTTAAAAAAAAATCTTAATTTTAAGTTCAGTCCCTGTAATATGTTTATAAGAATATTAATTTATGATTTTAAAAAGTTATTGAATGTGAAAAGATAAAAACAATCAATATCAGAAAAGTTAAACGTAGATACATGTATCATAAAGGAAGAACCTAACTCAAAAACATGTGATATATACCTCAGGAGATTAATCAATAGATTTTGATGCAACATTGAAGTCAATCGTTTAGACAAGTGTTTTGATCAGCCAAACATTTACATAAGTAAGCAACTAAATTAATTGATTTGTATCAAATTGTGGTCCCCACAAACGACCATTTCAAAAGACTAAAATTTTTAAATGGATATTTCTGGTCAATGTTAATAACAATGCACAGCGAAAATTACTATGATGCGCTGTTTTATGAAATTAACAGATAAATGAATTATATAGTTATTATATATTCTTATACAATCCTAAGAACTTTAATAAAAAGCAAAAATCTTGCAGGGTATGACATATATATAACTATAATAATAGTAATAAATAATAATAATGATAATAATAATAACCTTTCCCTTAATAATGTCCCCTAAAACAAGTAGAAAAATCGATTTTGTTTTTCTTTCTCAGACATGTGTCAGCTTCACCGTAGTAATATATATATATTTTTTAATCGTTAATTAGATTTCCAGAATTCTAAATAAAATACAGAAAAAAAAAAAAAACCTTGTATATTTTGTACATTTTTTAATGAAATTTATTTTATGCTATTTTTATGCATCGCTTGTAGAAATCGGAAATTTTATCAAAATTTTATTCCTGCTTAAACTAAAGCGTATTGCCCTTCAACTCTGAAAAAAAAAAATTATATGAAAGGTTACAATATCTGAATGTAAAAGGATTGACTAACATCATGATCGCAAGCAAAAAAAAAAAACAATTTTACACGAGTCTGCAATTTTAATAATTGTGACCCAAGCGAAATTAATTAATCAAATAAAACAACGGATATTCTTTTTATTATTATTAAAGAAATTGTTTATATTATTTTGATATATTATTTGAAAAAAAAAAAAAACCCTGACAAAACATTAAAGAAATACCATTTTTCAAAAGGCTGATACCGCTAACAAAAGAAAAAAAAAATCTTTTTAAACCTTGCCGATACTTTCATTGTCTCAAAACTGACAACATCCTAATCGTAAGTAAGCAAATCAATCATACCTTTGAAAGATCGATTTTGTAAGTGTCGTCAGTTTTTTCCGATTGTGAATCTGTAGAAAAAAATTAATAAAATAAAACTACGTAAATTATTTTTATTATTAATAAAAATGAATTATTTTATATTAATTTGATATATTCTTTGTAAAAACTGATAAATTGTTAAAAGAATGTTATTGTTTAAAGCTCGATGCCGCTAGAAAACTTTCTAAGCTGAATTTTTTTTTACGATCATTTGAAACCTTGACTCCTTGATTTGGAACTGATCATACGCAAGCAAATCAGTCAGGGATTTAAACAGACGATACTCTAGGATTTGCAGTTTTTCTCATTGTGATCCTTCATCACTAAAGTAAAAATAATAAAATAAAACTTTGATTATATATATATATATATATATATATATATATATATTTGAATTAACAGAAAAATATTAAAAGAATTTTACCACATAATAGAATCCAATGGTTCTTGAAAAAATAAAATAAATAATATTAATAATAAAAATGAAATGAAATAAATAAATTCAGTATCTAATTTTTCTGATAATTTGAAACCTTGTGATTTCTCAGTATCTAGATCTACACTGACTACATAAGCATAAGCTAGGAAATTAATGATGGATTTGAAAAGCCGATTTTCCAAGAGTCAATCGTTTTTCTCATTGTGATCAGACGCCAGTGAATTAATGCAATAAAACCACTATTTATTATTATTATTATTATTTTATTAAAAGTGAAATATCTTCATATATTCGTTGAACTAATCTTTAAATGGTTTTTACCACCTAGATGAATCCGATGCCCCCCCCCCCCCCCCCCAAAAAAAAAAAAAGTTTGTGCAGTGTTTTTCTCTTATTCGAAACCTTGCCGATATCTCACTGTCTACGGAACTCACTGCATGATATAATCATAATAAAACAAATCAATCATCGATTTGAAAGGACAATTTTGCAGGAGTCTGCAGTTTCTCACATTGTGATCTATGGCAACAGTAAAGCAATCAATTGAAAAATCCAAATTCATACAATTTAGTACACGATAAAACATCTAACCAACTGTAACTAAAACAATAATTAACAAAACCAAGAGTAACTAAGAAAAAACTAAATATGGAGACAAGTGGCCAAGGCTTATGACTTGTACTGCGGGGTTAAACATGTTTCACGTGCACAACATTCCCCCTCACTTGCCAAGACCAAACAAATAGAGATTGAAAAAATGAAAATCACAAACTAACCCAAAAGCCGTCAAATGAAGTCCGTGAATAACCTCACCTCTAAGCTATTTTCGATAGGAATCACATATCGATAAATCGCGATCATCGAACAATTCCAATACCTTACTTCGATAGCATTTTTTCTTGATAAAATTGAAAGTTAAATCATTCAGAAAATGTATTGGGTAATTTTCTTTACTATATATATATATATATATATATATATATATATTACCATTAAATAAACATTACCGACTACCAACAAAAACTGTGAAATAATGAATCAAATGACATTAACAAATTTACAAAAATACAGCTCCCCAACATACTTAACAAAGATTCCAAAAACATAGTAAAAAACAGCAGAAATTGAATAACAGAAATGGAATAATGGAAATTTGTAGAACTTAGACAGGTTCCAAATGCCTAAAGTTCCACAAATAAAATGTGTGGTTTCATCTTCATATTAGCCACAAATTAGCTAAAAAATATGAATTTGTGGCTACCACACACATAAAACAGAGAAATAAACCGTTGAACACCAATTAAGTTCAAAATAAAACAAGATTTAAAAAGATAGAGGACAAATAAAAAAAAATTACCAGATTGAAATCCATGCTATCTTAGCATGAGGCATTATACATAGAATGACACAAAATGTATAACGCTTCCGGGGTTGAACTCATCCGTTTCCTGATAATCCAAACGCGGCCACGTTAGGCTTAAGTATTCCGATGCCGTATTTGCCGACTGCCTTATTTAATCTGTCTATCTATTTGTTGTGTAACATATTCTTCTTCAATTTTTCTCAAACCTTCAAAAAGTATACAATTATAACGCTTTAAGATCTAATTTAAAAATAACCAGATACCAACAACAGGGTTCCGATGTATACAAGCGATTACCGTTGCCTTTCATAAGCACAAATTACAAATCCAAAAACAAATGAATGACTCTTTCAGCTATTCATTAAATGCTCTTAAAATATTTTGCAAAAGCATATTAATATTTTGAAATACGTTTTTCACTTTTGTTTACATTTATTTACAGTTTGAATTCAGTATACACGGTTAAAAATATCGCGAAAAATTACCTCTGTTTTTCAAGGCTATCTATTTTCTGACCAATGAGAACACTTTATGGTGTTCAGTGAATATAGCTGTATTCGGTGATTCATTCCCGTGAATTATTTTGTACCGGATTAACGTTTCCTTTCTAAAAACAAACGTATTTCAAATTATTTAAAAGCTTTATTATGGTTTTACAAATATTTTAAGAGCAAAATCGGGTGTCGACCGTATTTTTTAATGATTCGCTCAAAGAGTCATTCAACGGCTTCTGGATTTGGAATTTGTGTTGTACATGTGGCATCACGACACACGAGTGAATGTTGATTTGATTTTCAATCTTAAAACGTTGAGTAAAACGTGCTTTCTTTTCCACTATTCGCAAAAGTTACATTTTTAGACAGATTATTCAGAATAAATTAATATTTATAAGAGATTACATTCAATTATCTAATATTCAGCTGCGATAACTTGAGTTAAAATTAGATTGGTAGCTTTATCTATCCCTATATGAAAGTAAACAAACAATTGATTCATTCGTCTTGAACTTTTAAAATATTAAAACAAACGTTTATATGCTCTGTTGCGCCATCTGTCGGTACTTAAAAAAAAGAAATTCTCTTTTTAAAATGTTTTTTGAATTCTGAAGACATTGGGGGGAAAAATGAATATTTCTTATAAAATGAAATTAGAATATCAGAAATATGTAATGCCGTGTATTACATATATATATATATATGTATATATATCAATGCATTATTATAATAAATAAAATTTTGTATTTTGTAGGGAAAATAAATTTGTAATTTAATAACAGAATTTGGGAAAATAAATTGTTAATGTAATTAACAGTTGCGATTTACTTATGTGATAAAAGATGATTTTTAATTATCAAAATTTATTACAGGTTTCTTTTATGCATGTTTAAAAAAAATTGGGATTTTCTCTGTTCAACTTTTTAAAATTTAAGTTATATAATTATTATTTTGGCAATTAATAAAAAAAAATAAACATTCTGTTGGAATTGTCTTTTATTTCACCACATACCATCAGATAAAATAGTTAATTGACAATATGTTTTAAAATAACATTATTAGTACTAATTTGAATGCTTTTGTGAAATATTTCTTCAAATTTTGTGAGTGAAGTTCATTTGCATACTTTATATCAGTATTTTACCAATTCAATTAATAATTTTCTTGCCAATTAAATTTCAATGAAAAATGGGCTGTTTTTACTTTACCCCACCTGACCCTATTAATCAGACAAGACAAAATTTATTACTTCACAATTCTTTTTATAATGCAATGCTATATAATTTTTTTGAAAATGCAAACACGTCATTCTGACGGGCTATATTCTAGTAATATAATATAATCATTGGAGATCACATGTACTTGTTGCCAAAAAAGTTTTTTATATGATGGTGGACCATGGATCAGCAATATACAGCATAGCGAAGCACACTCCCGCTACCGTTATATATAACCAGCGCCCTCTATAGATAATTTAGAATTGAGAATGGACTGAACCATGTATTAAAATGAATCAGTGTGATGCTGCCATCTATTGACATATTAGTAAGATAAAAACTATTATATAATAAAAACTATTTATAACTATTAATGCATTAAGTTTTAAAGCAAATACTGTTTAGAGATAGATATATGATAATTAAATAATAATTATTAATAATTAAATATATTAATATATATATACAATTATATTAGAAAAAATTATTAATTGATATATTAAATCAAAATGATATGTAAAATGGTGAAATTGATGATTATTAATGTTTCAAATAAATATTTGTACCTGGCTATATTATATCACAATTTAAATTCCTGTGACAACATTGCATCATCATTTAAATTTATTTATAATTAAATAATATATATATATAATTATAATTAAGATTCTAAGGAATTAATATTAATAATAAAGTTTTTCCCTTGTGATCCGAAACAAGTAAATTAATCAAATGAAAGGACTGTTTATTTATTTATTATTAAAAGTGAGTTATTTTTATACATTCATTGAACTGATTGAGAAGTCTTTAAAGGGTTTTTACCGACAAAGTTGTGCTCCTGATGCACCAGAAAAATGAAGTTTTTATTGTGAATTTTTCTGATCATTTGAAACCTTGCCAATATCTCGCTGTCTACGGAACTGACTACATTATAATCATAAGCAAGCAAATCAATCATGGATTTGAAAGACCGATTTTGCAGGGGTCGGCAGTTTTCCCATTGTGACCTGAAACCAGTAAATTAATCAAATAAAACGACTGTTTTTTTTTTGTTTTTTTTTTTTTGTGTGTGTGTGTGTGTGTTTATTAAAAGTGAGTTATTTTTATAAATTCATTGAACTGACTGAGAAGTCCTTAAAGGGTTTTTACCGACTACATTGCTCCCGATGCACCAGAAAAATGAATTTTTTATAGTGAATTTTTCTGATCATTTGAAACCTTGCCGATATCTCACTGTCTACGGAACTGACTACATCATAATCATAAGCAAGCAAATCAATCATGGATTTGAAAGGCCGATTTTGCAGGAGTCTGCAGTTTTTCCCATTGTGGCCCGGGAGCAGCTGTGCCAACCTCTGACACAGCTTAAATCCTTATCTGCGCCATCATCACCGGTCTATTGCTTCTGATGCCCTGCGGTGGCGGGCTATATAGCATACGGTGGATGCTGTGGGGAAAAGAAATTCATAAAGTCCCCTAGGGCTAAAAGTGGGCCCTCCAGTGTGCCCTGAACCTGGTCGTAGTCGCATCTTATCAAGGAATACTTCATTTATTCGCTGATAGTGGGAAATACGTTTTAAAGAGGGACACCCACGATGACAAAACAAATTACGTATGAATAAATGACTGATAGTTCGTGTTGGAGATATGATCGATCAGTGAAGTGACAATTGCGAACTAAGCTCGGTGACATAATATTGTAAATATGTATTTTTTTTTTCTTTTTAGTCAATAGGCCACATTTATAAATTTTTAAATATTACTAAGATATTCCTTGGTTGTTTTTTAAAGATGTACTTAAATAACAAAAGATGACGTTTAAATAATGGAGTTTTTCGAAAGAAAAAAAGAACCTGGTTAAAATTAAAGAAGCTATTCATAGAGGGCCCACCACTCCTGTTTTTCAATTTAAGAGGTTACATGGGTTTCGAAAGTTTAAAAAAAAGCATGTATTCTGTATTTTTTTTAATATAATAAATAAATTATTTTAGTCAAAATCTTAAGCATATATAAAAGAGCAACATTTTAACAATATTTTATAAAATTTTCATTCAAAATGTGATAACATTCAGCCGGTGGTGGCCTGATTTATGGAGCCCCCTAAAAAAAGTGTTCTCTTGGTGGTCAGGATAAGCCCAGGATCTAACCCATGATAGCTTTATCTGAAATTTAAAAAAAAAAAAAAAAAAATTTTCTGTTAGTAGATAAGTATAGCACGTGTTTGAATGAAGGATTTAAATACAAAATGAAATTTGAATTTCTGGTAGTGTTGTATACAAAACAGTACAAGATTTGGTACAATTTACACTACGTACAACCTTGTAAAATTAGTTGCAATCGAAAAAGCAAAAAATCCTTCGGTCAATCACTAGTCAACCTATTTTGAAGAAGTTCGCAAAATTTCAATGAGATCGGTGCATTAGTTTTTGAGAAATCGTGTCCATCGACTTCAAAAATAGTAGTCGATTTTTTTTTTTTTTTTTTTTTTTTTTCCTTTAAAGCTACTGAAGCTTTAAGTAGGAATAAAATGAAGATTTTTTTTAAAACTTACATAGAGTCGTCGATTCCAGCCTCATAAAGCAAAGATTTTGCTGCAGCTGCACAATGTCCAGGACATCCTTTTGCTTCTGCCTGAGACGAATTCTTGCTTCTCAAGTCCCAGTCTCATCTTTTCTCTCAGCTATGAGTATGCAATGTTCATCCTCTTTTCACGCGTACTGCGTACTCGTGGCTATTTCGGCCAAGTTTTATATCCATGCGCTCCAATTCAGGAGCAAGTCCTGCTTTCAGGGCCCGACTTAGCCTATGGGGAAGGGGGAGGGGGCAAGAAACATTCTGGGAGGCCCCCTTCTATCTACAGATTTTTTTTGTGAATAATGTGGAAGTAGGGAGTAGCTAGTACTAAATTTCATACATATTGTATTATATGCATAAATTTTGTACCCGGTACTGCTTACATCTGTATACAGAGTGTGACAAAAAGATGGTCACAACATTAAGAAAAAATACTAGTAGGATAATAGTAGAAAACTAGTATGTTGTGGACATCACAAAACTTTCTTCTATATAAATCACGTCAATTAAATCATTTAAATAGTACAAGAAATAACAACGATTTAGCTCCAATTCATATCAAAGTATATCTGAATTTGAAGTTGGATGAAAATTCGTGCATTAGTTCTTGAGATACAGCTATAGCGGAAATTCTGAAAAATGTAGCATAGCAGCGCCTCCTGTTGAGCGATTTACACCAAAAATAAGCAGCATTAAATGATATCAAGGTATACCTGAATCTGAAGTTTGTTGAAAATCCAAGCATTAGTTCTTGAGATAAAGCTATTGCGGAAATCGCAAAAAATACAGCATAGCAGCTCCACCTGTTGAGTGATTTACACCAAAAATTAAACAGCACTAATTTATACGTCAATTCATGTCAAGGACTAACTGAATCTGAAGTTTGATGAAAATTCGTGCATTTTTTCATGAGTTAGAGCTATTGCGATAATCATGAATAATGCAGCATAGCAGCGCCACCTGTCGGGCGATTTTTACAAAAAAGTAATCAGCACTAAACTTTATTCTGGACAAACTGAATCTGAAGTTTTATGAAAATCCGTGCAGTAGTTCTTGAGATATAGCTATTGAAGAAATCGTGAAAAATGCCGCATAGCAGCGCCACCTGTTGTGCGATTTTCACCAAAAACTAATCAGGTCCAGTTTATATCAAGATCTAACTAAATATAAAGTTTTGTGAAATTCTGTGCATTAGGTCTTGGGATAGAGCGCCCACAAAATTTTTGTCACATACAGATTCACAGGGTGACAGGGTGACAGAGTGACAGAGTGACAGACAGACTCACAGACAAACATTTTCTAAAAACCATCAATTCGTGTTCAGGACATTCTAAAACGCATAAATCCGTCGAAAACCGAAAGTCGAAAATTTTCACGAATCCAATACTTTCTTCTTGTAGAGATAAAAGAAAGTAAAAATGATAGATTCGTTAATACGAGTATTTCTTTGCAAAATTTTACTTTTCTTATCTACGTACGTTATAAGATGTCTAAAAGAAAATGTCCCAAATTGGTCATAATTAATTGTTTTAACTTGCCACGTTACGAGAAAAACATTAATAAAGAATTTCTTTTCAAAACAATAGAATACTAAGTTGTCATGATAAAATATTAATTATTAGTTTTCTAATGATATAGTTTGTTTTTTGCATGGGTGGCAGTGATGTAGTCGTAAAAAACCAGAGAGTATACGCCGTAGGCACAGGGTATACGCTAAAGTCATGAATGTCATGCCTAGGGTATATGCTGTAGCTTAATTTGAGAAACAGAGGGCATACGGAGCTTCTTTAAAAAATCCAGAAGGTATACGGCGTATACCTTCCACTGCATCCCTGATGGGTGGAGAGGGTGCTGGAAGCAGAATGTTTGAAAATATATGAATTTTGGTTCCTTTTGGCTAATTTAATCGTTTGGCACCTTTTAATGAAAATCCTGACTACTCTCATGGGGGCCCCCTAAAAAGGGGGACCCGCGGTAGCTGCCCCGCATGCCCCTGCATAAGTCGGGCCCTGCCTGCTTTTGCATCTTACGGTGTATCCAAAATTTATTAGGGGTTTCGCGTCAGCAAAGTAAACCCGTTCCAAACACAAGAATATTTTTTGAATAAATTTGTACCCAAGAGGTTAAACTAAAATATTTCAAATAGGTGACCCATTGAAAGTGGGAGAATTGAGATAAAAAAAAAATAATAATAAAATGGATTTTTTTTTTTTTTTTCAAACCCATGTAACCCATTGAGTAAGTTATAACGATAGATTTATGCTCGCTGCAAAAAAAGTTTTCATTGAAAAAGAGACAATATTAAACGCACTTGTGTGATAGCATCTTATGTATGTAAAAGATATTTTTTCGTTATTTTGTTGGAAGTTCATCAAAATAAATAATAGTAGTCGAGTAATAATTATCGTTGACAAAAAGTTACATAATGTGTTAAATTGATTCCCTAACTTTCTGATACGAAAATTCAAAATCAAAAATCCTGTTCATACAAACGTACACAAATTTTCAAATGCTAATATTATCGTGCCTCCAAGTACACTCTCGGAAATGCTTTCTTCAATTCACGGAAATTGTACTGGCAGCAGCGCTACTGGGATATTTTCATTATCTGAAGAATCTCCGTTTATTTTTTTCTCAGTTACATAGGAGGTGGTAAAATATACGTCAATTGAAGAAAGTGGGGATAAAATAAAAGCGGCTGACGTTGGAATCGAACAAAATACCTTGCTGTTTATGAGCCGAGTTATCTTAACCGTTCGGCCACAGTTATTTGGTAATGGGAGAGTTTGAAGTAAATATATGATGCTTACATCGGATGGGTAATGATTTATTAAGTTCTTTAGAAAGCTAGGAATTTTGAAGATAATTTCGGGAAGATTTCGTCGTTGATGAGATTGTGGCTGAGGTTTTAAGACTTTAGTATTAATATAGGATAAAGATATGATTATAAATATTTTAAGTAGATTGTTATATGTAAAATATGAATATTATATTTTTATTCGAGAAGAATTTTCTTTTTCTATAAAAGTAAATCATCCTTCTGAAAATACTGCAAAAATGGTTGTTTTGCAAACTTGACAATCACGAAAAGTGACTATCAGGAAACAATCGACTGTAATTCAAAAAGTACAGTAAACTCCCGACTATCCGGCTTGCGACTATCCGGCCCTCCGTACTATCCGGCCTAGTAAAAAAGAAAAAAATGAGGAATGTTGCAAGCGGCCGAGACAGGCAGGTTCCCGTCCGTAGGTAAGTGCTAATTCACGACAGGAAGGAGCAAGAAGGCAGTTGCCCAATGCAGTTGCAGAGACAGACAAAAAGGGAGAGGTGGGTTAAGGCTTGATAGCCTGTTTCGTCAGTTGTGCAACGGATGTTAACAAGTGCGGAGGTTACTTTCCGCTTATCTTTGTGACTTTCGTATAGATTTTTGGTGTGTTTCGTGTTTATTTATTGACTAAATGGGTGATAAATGAAAAAAGTTTGTAGTGACTATGGACGAAAAATTATCAGTTAGCAGGAAGAAGCGACCCCAGCTAATATCATCTTCATGCGTAAATGTAGGGTCATTGCGTCGCGGAAGAGGGCTAACAGGGAGAAGCAGTCATTTATCAAGGACTTTTTCAAAAACTAATTTTTGACTCTTTTATCTTATGCATAACTTTTCACATTTGTGCAATCATTTATTAATAAACAGTAAAATACGATTTATTCATTTTTTTACGAATTAGGCTTACGTTTTACGTTAATGTTTTGCGTACTTGGAAACTCTCTGTACTGTATATATAAAATTTATCTTAAAACATCTTGTGTTACATGATCTTGTGTAACATGCTTCTTTTAATATAATGGGGGGAAGAGGGCAGGAAGAGAGTAAATATTTCTAGAACTCCGGTCTATCCGGCTTTTCTGTTATCCGGCCTACCCTTCCGCCACATTAGGCCGGATAATCGGGAGTTTACTGTATTTCCTTTATAGGTGGGGAGCTATTCTATTCTTTGTCTCCAAAAAGCCTTTTAAATCATTGCACGCTGGAAGGAAAAATGATTTCGTATAGCTTTTCGGTTTTAAATCAATTTCAGATTTTGACAGTCAATAAAATATCATAATTTCAAAGAACACTAATTAAAATTTATCAATTACTTTACATTTGATGTTTGCATTATTATCATGTTAAAATGTTCAATTACTTTTCTTCAATTTTTTTTTTCTCTGTGTCACCTTTAAAATGAATTAAATTGTATAGTTCATACTTTAAAGAAGGACAACTGTTTCTTCATCCATGAAAATATAATACATAACCACAAACGAAAATATACAAAAACCTCTTCTGAATCATCCATGATTCCAATAAGTCAGTTATCTCTAGAAACCTCAGAAAACTATATATTTTCCAGATTTAGAAGCATATACAAAAGCAATTTTTTTTTTCATGACATACTGATTTTAGTAAACGTTTCCGAATAGTTTTTATAGTGTATTAATTAGGTTTCTTAAACCGGAATATCTGTATTTAGAAATATCTGTATCAATTTTCAATTAAACAATTTCAGCTACCTAAATGCAAGAAAAAGAAAATATTATTTCATTTAACATTAATGTCAATGCTCTTAATTTATCATGCTTGTCCGTAAAACATGTTTGTTGAACATACAAACGTTTACTTGAGAATGGATAGCATCTGAAAAGTCTGTGTTGCGGGTTGAGAAAACTGATTAATACAATGCAAAATCTACTCGGAAACGTTTCCGAAAAGCTGTGGCATCAAAATAAACTTTGTTTTTTAAACACCTATTTGAATCTTGAAAATACATTTATTTCTAAAGTTTCTAAAGATAAAGAACGTTTTTCTGGAATCGTGGGAAACTCGAAAGAGTATATTTTTGCCCGTTGTTATATTATATTTTCCTAGACTAAGAAACATTTGTCTTTTTTTACAGTGCATTTTGTAGTAGCAAATTACCATTAATATATATATGTGTGTGCGTGTGTGTTTTCTTTTTATAATAAAAATAAAAATATATATTCTTAAGAAAGTGAATAATGTTAGGTGAAAGTTTTATTCATGTATACGGAGAAAAATAATGTTGAAAGTAATGAATTTGGATTTGAGAAAAAAATAGATTAGATTGTTGAGGTATGCAATTTCATTTTAACAACTCATCAGTTGCAGAAGGGTTAATCCATTTCAAGTGGTCCAGAAAATGTCATAATCGTTGCTCGACCATTTTTAAAAAATCTGAAATTTTTTGTGCAACAACCCTAACATGATGGAAGTTCAAAATGACTATTATTTTAATTTTATTAATTTTTGTTTGTGCATGGCGGCCATCTTTGTTTCATCGTCTGCAGCAATTTTCTCACAATAAGGGTTTACGGAATTGTAAATAATTCATCGTTTATTTATCCAATTCAAGTGCGGATTAAAGCATTTTGTACAGAATACATTGGGCTAAAAATTTGGTAATAGAGTAGTTTCCGAAACTAACTGCTTATTGGTAAAATTTAAGCATAAAATATCAGTTTTTTTCCAAAATTTGTCCATTTACAAGAGGAAATTTTTCTAGCAAGGAAAACTGCCAACATAACATAAATTTTTTTACAAATAGGGCAAAGGTACTTGTACTTACACGCTGAGTTCCAGATCTGGGACTTGCTTTCTCTTCGCTAAAAAAAAATCCCAAATTTTTCAAAAATGACAAAAATCGCACTTTTCAGGCTTTGATATCTCTGGTGGGGCGCGAGATAAAAATCTGAATTTTTTTTTTTTGTAAGAGTATTGTATGGTAGTGTTAAGCACAAGAAATTTCAGGATGGAGATTTGACTACAAGCTGAGATATGGCAAGGGCAATTTAAATGACACTCTGAGATAAATACTTAGCTGTGACTACAACAAAACAATAGTTTGACAGTATTGTTTTGACATGTTGCCCTTGCCATATCTCAGCTTGTAGTCAAATCTCCATCTTGAAATTTCTTGTGCATAACACTACCATACTTTTACAAAAAAAAAAAAAAAAAAAAAAAAAAAAATTCAGATTTTTATCTCGTGCCCCACCAGAGATATCAAAGCCTGAGAAGTGCAATTTTAGCCATTTTTGAAAAATTTGGGATTTTTTTAGCGAAGAGAAAGCAAGTCTTGTGCATAACACTACCATACTCTTACAAAAAAAAAAAATTCAGATTTTTATCTCGTGCCCCACCAGAGATATCAAAGCCTGAAAAGTGCGATTTTAGCCATTTTTGAAAAATTTGGGATTTTTTTTAGCGAAGAGAAAGCAAGTCCCAGATCTGAAACTCGGCGTGTGAGTACAAGTACTTTCAGCCTATTTGTAAAAAAAATTATGTCACGTTGACAGTATTCCTTGCTAGAAAAATGTCCTCTTGTAAACGGACAAATTTTGGAAAAAAATGGAAACTTTATGCTTAAATTTTACCAATAAGCAGTTAGTTTCGGAAACTACTCAATTACCAGATTTTTAGCCCAATGTATTCTGTACAAATTGCTTTAATCTGCAATTGAATGGGATAAATAAACGATGAATTATTTACAATTCCGTAAACCCTTATTGTGAGAAAATTGCTGCAGACGATGAAACAAAGATGGCCGCCATGCACAAACAAAAATTAATAAAATTAAAATAATAGCCATTTTAAACTTCCATCATGTTAGGGTTGTTGTACAAAAAATTTCAGATTTTTTAAAAATGGTCGAGCAACCAGTGCTGGACCAGTTGAAATGGATTGACCCAGAATCATTTTGCCAGTTTCCATAATTTAACAATTGGAAACTGATAACTTTTCGTTAATCATGCTTAGATAAGTCCATTACAAAATAAATAAATAAACTAAAATGAAAAATAAGTATTTCAGTTATATTAGTGCATTTTCATTTCCTTAAAGGTAACAATATAACTATTAATCATTAACACTGCTGTTAATTTTCAAAAATTAGTTAAATGTCATTCAACCTGCCGCTATGTGTTTTTATTAATTTGATGAAGGGCTGTGTACATTTTGTGATTCGAAACGAACGTCGTTGTTTTATTTTCTATTGTTTTAAAATATCATAACAAAAATCATATTACATAGATTATTGATGTCTGATAATTTTTGTATTTATTTATTTATTTATTTATTTATTTATTGTTGGAGAAGGGGTGAGCAATACGGCTGTTCTCAAATCCAAATTCACTGTTTTCTGGCCATTCATGAACTTGTTTTTTATTCTTGAATTTATGAAATTTACATATTTTCTTATCTGGAAAATAAGAAACAGAATAACATTTTTATTTTTCGATAAATGGAAAGAATATTTCGAAAATGACGAAAAAAAGGGCGTTTTAAGGCGATTTTTGAGACACAACATTACGATAAAGGTCGTTATGAAGCAGCAGTAAATTATAAATCAAGATGTAATGCATTATTTAAAAAAATTTAAAAACGCTATTTGATTCCAAATTGCTTCAATAGTCATACCTGCGACATCATGCTTTTTACGTTTAAAAAGGATTCCATGAATGTGTCAGAAAGTTGTCGTAATATTAATCAGGGGGGAATATTTTTTAAGAACAGCTATAAATGTAAATTTTATTTAATTTTAATTTTATTTATTTTTTATTTATTTATGTATTTATTTTTATTTTTTATTTACATTTATTTATTTATTTATTTATTTATTTATTTATATTATTATTCATCTATAATTTTTTAAATAACAATGCAATTTTTAAGGCAATACACTGTTATATTTCAATATTTAATCGGATAAAAAGAAAATATTTACCATTCTGCCGCTTTTCAATTAAGAGGCTATTTGTTGATTATTGGTAAATTATTATTATTATTATTAGTAGTAGTAGTATCATCATCATCATTATTATCCACACAATTGGCAAGTTATTTACTTGCAACGTTAGCACACACTCACCATATTTTAGAACAAGGAAATAATCCAAAACCGTCTAAAATTACTTTTATTAATTACAGTTTTTATTTATTTTTTACACATTGGTTGGTTCCGCATGACGAGCCTCTCCGTTCATAACAATATCATAAATATCTTCTCTATTCAGCCATATCAAGCCACATAGCTGCAACAAGAGTGCCACTTGAAATATCTGAGGATGGAGGGGACACAATGACAAACGAAACCCCTTTACTTTGTCATCTGTTTCCATACTGATTGCTATCTATGATTTAAGCTCGGGGGTTTTCGTTTGTGAATAGCTCCATGCATTGTGTGGGAGAACAAGTATAGTCGGGGATGGAGTTATCTCCAAAAGACGAGAAAATTTCAAAGACTATACTGAAAGGATGTCGCAGACTTGTTGTAGTCTTTTTGAAATACTGAAAGCTTATTTCCTAATTTTGTTATACCAATAAATTTTATTTTTGCATAGTTGTGACAGATTTCATCGAAGGTAGTGTTTCGACTTTACTTTGTTTACCTTTTTCGACATCTACATCTACTAAAATAAAGAAATAAAAATAAAGTTGACTGACTTTCTACTTTCAAAATTATCTAACAGGAATTCGAAATTTTTGTCGACCATTACAAAATTTTATTTCAGCCACATTTTAATGAAATTTCTTAAAATTCTCATTTATGATTTGAGTTCGTAAGTTATTTTCTTTTTAGATGCGTTCGTAATTATATAAATAGGTACGTAACACCTATAGTCGTCATCTGGTCCGTCCGTCTGTCTGCCGCATAACAGCGGAAAAACTACCCGACCGAATTGTTTGCAATTTAATATGTATAATCGTTGCAGAATTGAGTCGAGTCATTTCAAATGTTATGAAAATCGAATCAAAACTTAAAAAGATATTAATAAAAGTTTTCTTCATTCTATTAAATCCTACCATACGTAATTAATTCAAGGATATCCCATGATAAGTGATGATTCTCGGTTTTCATGGTGATTACTTCCTATTTAAGATGGAGTCCTATTATTTCCGTATTACTGAATGTAATATATATAATTATAATAAATTTTGTATTCATGCATTTTTGCATAAGAGTTCAACAGTTATTTCACCAAGATCTGAATATTTACAAAACTAGTTACAGTACGAACGCACCTCATTTGCCACGTTTGGTGTACAATTTCCGACTTGTTTAAATTAAGTTTCGACTTTGATTTTCTTACTTATTTTTATCATCCACATTAACTGAAAATATAAAAGATTATTATAATTGACTTTATAATTTTAAGATTCTCTAAAAGACAACAGTTTTTCTTTGTCGACCATGATTAAATTTTATTTCAACCATACTTAAATTAGTTTTTTCATAAAATTCTTATTTATTATTTAAGTTTGTACGTTATTTTCCCCTTTAAGTTAAATTACTCTTCATTTTTCAATGTCTTTTCGTTTCATTGTCGCTGAAAGCAGCGATGATGGAAATTGGAAAATATTTGTGACTTCAATTTGTGTGCCTTGTCAGATTGTTTAATGCTATAACTTTCGTAAAAATTCAGTGATACTTTATACATTTATTTCTTTGAGAAAAACCTTAACATTTTAACAGAAATAATTGCCTCTCCAATTCAACACTGCAAAAAAAAATGTTGATTTTACAGTACTGGCAGCTGAGGCGCCAGTATTATACTGTAACATTAACAGTAATAAACAGGAAAATTAGCAATTAATATATCATTAAGCAGTAATATGCGGTTTAATGCATTTCTACGACGGTATATTACTGCTTATTTTACGGCATTAAACTGGCGCCCCAGCTGCCAATATTATACTGTAAAATCAACTTTTTTTTTTTTTTTTTTTTTCAGTGAACTTTAGCTGTCAATGTAACATCCCCAACAAACAATTAATACTGTAGTCATAAAAACTCTTATATGTGACCATATTAATAAATTTAAAAACATTCTTCATTGTGAGCAACTTTTATGCATATTTTCGTGATTTCTTTTTAAAAAATCTTTTTAAAGTTTAAGCTCGAGTGTTCTCATTTCCGAATAGCTGCATGCATCGTGTGGGAGAATAAATAACGTGTTTACTCGCATAATAGTCTCACTTTTTTGCCAATTTTTCATTGTGAATGTCTAGATGCGACTATTATGCGGGGAAATCTACCACACAGTATTGCATACTCTAATGCTAAAAAATTACTTGTAAAAAAACCAACATTATAATAAATTTAGTAACTTACCAAATGTTTCCAGATTATGCGCAGTTTATTAAATACCATTTTTCTTTGTATGATAATATTTTTATAGACATAAAATTTACAAGTAATCTTTGTGAAAGTTTTGACAAAAAATTCTCATAATAAATCACTTTCACTGAAGGTATCAGTATCATTATTATAATGTGTAATAGTTTGTTAAACCGATAAGCATAACGGTTGCAGAATTGATGTGAGTCCTTCCAATGACGTGCTTCTAAAAATATATATATATATTTTTTTTAATATAAAAATGTTGAAAATAGTCCACGCTTCAATAAATTATATCACCGTTAATGAAAAAAACAAAAAACAAATTAGAATATCAGTTTAATCGTTTTTACGTTCTCATTCCGCCCGATTTGGAAAACGCGACTGCGACTTTTATGCGAAGAAAATATTTTGACGGTTTTTTCTGCTTCAAAACGGGGGTGCGACTATTACACGAGGGCGACTATTATGCAAGTAACACGGTATATCTAGGGATGAAGTTATCTGCGAAAGATGAGAAAAATTCAAATAGTATATAAGGGAAAGCATATTGAGGCACTGAAAGTTTAATTGTTGTGAGGATAAACCTATTTTCGCAGAGTTTGTGCTAGGATTTCTTCTTTATTCATACGTTTCAACAAATATAGTGTTTTTGACTTCGACTTACCAACCTGGTTAGTCATCCACGTCATAACTTTTATGAAAATAAAAAAAGATTACCGATTTCTTAAACTTTAACATTCTTAAACTACTACATAAATATTACCACATTAATGTGGTGTACTACAATAAATAATATCACAGTATATATACCACATTTAAAAAACAAGATTAAATAACCTTAAACGATATGTTATACAGTAATTAATTGAATATTTTGTCGACCATAATCAACTTTTATTTCAGTCAGATTTTAATGAATTTACTTTTATTGTCATTATTATTATTATCATCGGTGATTTACGCTCCATGTTTTAGAATGTTGCATGCAGTACTATTTCTGAATGTCTAATTACGAAGTTCGTCCGACAATAAACACAATGTTTTGACATTTGTTGTTATTATTTTACCCTTTAAAAAAAGGTTAGATATTTGGGTATTTTCGACTCTAATACAACGATATTAAAAAAAATAATAATATGTAATTTATTTCAAATTTACAAACCATGGGTCATTCCATGGTAACTTACGTTACATTTAGAACAATTTACTTCAGTAATTTTGGTAATATAACACCAAAAAAGTATTCAAAATGTAAAGTTGATATGATTTGTTAATTAAACCTATTCAAAGCTCAATTTAGATGAAAATTACCTAATTTTAGTGTTATTTTTTTAACTCCGGCAGTTATATCTATTATGGTAACTGACATTACTGAAAAAGGGACGTAAGTTACCATAAAATATATAATTTTCATTCCCATTTTTTAGTTAATTTTCATTGAAATTGACCTTTGGATATGTTTAATTAAAAATCTTGTAAACTTTACATTTGAATATTTTTGGTGTTATATTACTAAAATTACTGGAGTAAATTGTTCTAAAAGTAACGTAAGTTACCATGGAATGACCCCCATGATATGAAGGAAAATTCGAAATTTGCCTTTTTTTTCCTTTACATAACTTTGTTCTGTATTAAGAGGCTACTTCAGTCAAAGGAAAAGACCCGTTCGCTAATGCTAATCCTATGGAAGAAATTTATAAAGATATCTCGGTTGCATTTCAATATTTTTAAATAACTTCTTTTGCATTGAATAGTTGAGATTGATCTGTACAAAGGTCGTTGTTTACTTTTTCGATTTTGTTTACAGGTATTTCTTATGAGAACACTTTCATTTTCGGAACCGGTTTCGAAAGTAAAAGCATCCTCATAAAAAATATCTGCAGTCAAAATCGAAAAAGTAAAAAACGGCCTGCATACAGATCGATCTCAACTATTCAATGCAAAAGAAATCATTTAAAAATATTGAAATGCGACCGAGATATCTTTATAAATTTCTTCCATAGGATTAGCATTAGCGAATGTGTCTTTTCATTTGACTGAAGTAGCCTCTTAACATAAGTATTTATACATACAGAGTGTCTATAAAGTCTCTGAACAATTTCGGACTTTTATTACAAACACAAATAAACATGTATTGGGAAATAATACAATACTAAGAGTATTTAATTTTTTTTTCTCCCCACCTCGATTATTAAACCGGTATATGTGCATCCAGTGTTGCCAGTGGGCTACTTTTTTAAAATTCATATTTCTTGATTGGCACCACTTATTTAAAATGGTAAAATTCCCCTTGTTTTCGCCTTAAATAATATATCATTAAATAAGGCGAATTTTACCATTTCAAATAAGTGGTGCCAATCAAGAGATCTGAATTTTAAAAAAGTAGCCCACTGGCAACATTGTGTGCAACGTTGGCTGTACTAATCATGTTAAGGCGACAATCGTTCACGTTTTTCTCTGATACTCTTTTTCGTTCATTTCTTGCTTTGTCCAATACTGAGTTGGTATTTGTGTCTGTAATAAAAGCTTGAAATTTTAAAGAGAATTTGTGGACACCCTATATGCATTGTGTATTTTATTTATTTATATACTAGATAGTACCCGTCAAAATTAGACGGCAAATAACTTGAATGTTTTATTAGAAGAATTCTTGAATTTTTAATTTGTTGCTTTTAATTAATCATTATATTGTGACAAATTTCTATATTGCATAATTGATTCCTATTTCTTTAAGACGATAGAGGATGCTGTCAGCCAAACCTATACAATGAAGTCAAAGAATTTTAAGTTTATAATTTACAACCAATTTCGTTTGCTTTTTATCAGAAATGTAACTAAAAATATTGGGTAGAACATTTGTTTTTACACAGTACAGTCTCATTTTTTTTTTCGAATAAAAAACAATATTTATTATTATTTCTATTTTTTAGCTACATATGACCATTAAAAGCTGCCATGAATTTTATTTTTATCAGTCTCATTCTCTAAAACCCCAAATTTCAAACTTGATGCAGCTAACAATGTATAATATATATTTTATTACTTGAACTTTATTTTACATTTTTATACATTTTTTTTAATATTAAACCATGGATATCAAGGTAATTTCTTTTATAGTTCTTATATGAATATTTTTCTTTCTTTTCCTCTTATTTTTTACGTAAAAGAAAGGCAAACTTTTCTTTCTGACACTCACACATCTATATATTCTTGATAATGAGCAGAAAATATAACAAAAATTGTAGATCCTCAATTTATTTAATTGATAATTACATGCAAAATATTTTAGCTTAAATATTAAATTATCATTATTATTTCTTTTAATATTGTTCAGTGTTAAATTTTATTAATTATAAAGCATTCAAATAATACTAATAATAAAATGAAAATCATATAACTTCTCCTCCTAATAAAATATGCCATTATTGAAATAAATAATCGCCAAAAATAATTATCACAGAAGTCCTTTTGCCGGTCGTTGGATTCAAACCAGCATCCTCTACAAAAATTCAGAGCTTTAAACTGGTGTCTTAGACCTCTGCGCCACGAGGAACTCACTCTACTTTCCTCTTAATTGAATAAGTCCGAAAAAAAGTTTTGGCGCATGCGCATATGTCCGAAAAATCGATACTTACAGAAATACCTTTGTGTTTTAATATATATGATTTTTCCATATCTGCGAAAATTTCTGTATTGCTCTCTTTTTTTAAAGTATAAATAAGTTAATAATATGAACAATTTACAAAAAGCTTTTCATCATGAAACACTTAAATTACTCAGCATCCCGATCTCTTACTTATTCCATCCATTTAGGTCTAATAAAATGATAGAAAAACTACCATAACGAAATGAACTTTTGTGCGTAGGAGTCCATTTATCTTTTCCTCCCTTCTACTCCACAGCCGCCCTTTATGTTTAGCCGACCAACTACTAATGTTTTCTTTTGTTAAAGGCCAATGTCAGCTTTTATTTTTCTTTCACCACAAATGTACAGCGGCCCTACTTTTGCACCTTGTTTACATCGGTATTAGCTATCACATCATCATCAACTATCACAGCAGGGCTACCGGACAAGTGGACTCTCTTGTAGTCTTTTGTGAAACCCGCTTGTGTCCACTACATTGTCCAGAACCCTTTCAATAACAGAACCTCCCGAAGGGCGGCTATTTAGTTCTTTCAACCCCTTCTATCAGCACGATTTTCCGGTATGCTAAAGTAAACTTATGGTTTCCTTCCTCTATCTACACGGAACAGTTTTGTTGACTCCCGTTTTCATTCCTAAAGCTGTAGGCAGCGCCGGACTTTTGAAATTCTTATCGAGATAAATACAGTAAAATGTGTGAGAGATATTACCAATTTTTTTTCTGACAGAACCGTTTTCAATTAAATTTAAGAAAGATAGTACTTAAGGCCAGGGCCCGCTTAACACTTAGAAATAGGGGAAGCCCGAAGTCACACAGGGGGCCCCCTATTACTCTACAAATTGCTTTTTTATTTACTAAACCTCATTTCCGCATGCTTGAATAATTTGACATTTTACCATCAAAGTTTAGAGTAAATAACATTTTTAATTAAACTAAAACTACCTATATAAAAGTATTTTATTATATGTTTAATTGTAAATAACTAATTTATTTTGTAAATGACAAATATGGAACTATAGTTGAGAATATGTGAACTTCAAAATATTTTTTGTGATTTACAAATTGCCATATAGTAAGAAAAAAAAGTTTCATAAGAAAAAAAATGTATTTTTTACAGTGATTGAGTTTCTTTTTTCTAAAACTTAGTTTTTAAAAGTAAAATTGGGGGACCTTTTGTATTTCAGTGGGTAAGCACGGGTAAGCCTATTCTGTAAACAGGCCCTGCTTAAGGCTGTTCTTAACTGCTCTGCTCAACAAGCGTAAAACGTTCTGACATATTTACAAATTCATTTTTTAACGGAAAGATATAAAACTGGAAAGACTGGCCATGGAAGCGATATGGAGTCGAACTGTTTTTTCCGTTTTTTCCGTTTTCGATCACGTGACAAACCCGTTTTCCGTCCCCTCTTGAGTGATTTTTCTACTTTCGCGTAGAAATTCGGTTCAAAACGTCCACTTTGACGCTATTTTCTGAAACATCTATTGCGTTTGCAAAAAAATGGAAAAAACAGCTCGATGACATAGTTTCTGAACAACAAAACCAGCTAGTTTAATTCATTTTCGAACAAAAATAAATAAAAACTTATGTCAGGAAGTTGCCCTTTTTGATTTGAGAACAACCTTAATTTCTAAAATCCTTAATATAAAAAAAAATACCTATATGCATTTTAAACGTTAATTAAAGCTGTTCTCAAATCCAAGAGGTCTACTTTTTGACATATTTTTTAATTCATTTTTGTTCAGAAACACATGAAATTGGCAGGTTTTCATATTTAGGAACTTTGTAACCGAAAGACGTTTTCCATTTTTTGGTAAACGAAAAAAATCTTTCAGAAAATACCGTCAAAGTTGGCTTTTTGAACCGAATTTCCAAACGTGATACCGCGAGAAAGGAGAAAAAGATGTCGTCACGTGACCACAAATAACTCGATACGTAACTTATTTATCAAAAAATGGAAAACTTATTTCGATTCCAAATCGCTTCAATGGTCAGGCATACCAATTTTATGCCTTTACGTTTAAAAATGAGTCAGAAATTGTGTTAGAAAGTTTTGCGTTGTTGAGCAGAAGAACTGAGAGTCACCTTAACAGTGTTATCAATATTTTTTCTTTTTTTTTTTTTCTGCACTCAGCAATTTAAATCTTTCTGACACATTGACGACGTCATTTTAATTCACAAATAGAGAAATTCGCCCACATTACTGTTTAAATAATAAAGAAAGAAACATTTTTTCTCCTTTGTCGATATGGTACACTTCGAGTTATAATTGATTGCTCTCGTATGACGATCAGTGTCACCAAAGATGGCGGATTTTTTATTGAGAAACTGCAAAATCATATCAGCATTTTTTAATTGTGATTTTATTTTATTTTATTCATTGAATATCTGTCATTATATAAAACATACTAGCAGAACCACCTGGCGTTGCTCGGGGTTTATAAATAATAACCTTAACATAATTCAACTTTGTATTATTTTATATCTTTTGAAATTCTTTTAAATGAACCTAATTTCCGAGTCCCCATTGCCTTCCGCAGTGTCTAAGTGTGTTCTCAACAAACTTCTTTCCGAACGAACCTATAACCTGTGTCCCCGCTACCTAAGGCCGCATTTACCGGAAGTGCCCCACACGTGCCGGAGACAATCTAAAACCAAGTTGAGTGAGCTAAACCTCATAATAATCAAGCCCATGGAATCTAAAAAAAGAATGCACCATTAATGCTAGAAAATGATGGTAACTGAAGTCTAAGAATAAAATTTCATAATGCAGAAAGTAGCTGAATTGTAATCGAAGTTTAAAGAACCAAATCCCGTTGAAATTGGGCCCTTAGAACGCGAGGAAAGAATGCGCCCCCAAGCGGTGAAAGTGGCCACCTCCCCTCGTAAATTTCATAAATTAATTTTAACATTAACACGATATTTAATAAACGGATGAAATCCCTTATCTAAAGTTACCTTTAAAATAACGCTATTTTTAATTTACGGCTGTAGTGAGTAGACGTAAGTTGACGCTGAAAAAGTAGATTAATGTTCGAAAAAGGTGGTTAGCTGCACCAAAGGCCCAAGTGGGCGATTGATATTCAAATCTGACGATAGCTGAAGACTTAAAATTTTTTTGTCGTTCATGTAAGTAGTTCGAGGACTTAAGAAGTTAGAAGAAAAAAGCTAGTGAATCGGACCATTTTTAAGGGGTCTATAATAGAGGGTCCCAAAAGGGGCCAACTAATAGTTAAAAGCAGGGCCCTAACATGAAAACATGTTAAAATGTCTTAGTGCTTAACGCTTTAAATCCACAATTAGTCAAAATTAAGCATAGGGTATTAATTATTCGTTAGAATAATATTTTAATTAAATGCGTAAAAAAATCAGCAAATTCTTTTAAAAAGGCCCTAGGGCCCCAATAAAAATATGACGGTGTCGGTCCTGGAAGAAAAGTTCAAGACTCAACTTTAAAATTTTGCACTGAAAAGTGTGAAAATTAGTTGATGCATGACGCACAAAGAGTTCAAGGGCCCTGCACTGGGCCCTACGGGACCATAGGGGCTCCAGGGTCTTAACTGAAATGTATAGACGTGAGAATAACTAAATGGAAAAAGGGGTTCCAAAAATGAAGATTGTATTTATTAACAATTAATTTATTAACAATTTAATGTGCAAAAATTTTAAAGGGGCAAGGACTTAACTGGCATCTAATTGGATATAAAGATATTTTTAGTAGTTATTAAAGTAATTAGAAGGCTCTAAAACAATGTTAAAGAAAATTTCAAGAAATCCGGATCATTTTTAAAAACTTTGCTGCAAGGGCCCCAAGAAGGTGATTAATATTCAAAATTGGTGGTAGCTGAAGTCTGAGAATTTTTTTTTTGTCTTTCATTTAGTAGCTGGAGGACCTAAGAAGTTGTTAGAAAAAAAAAAAGCTCTTGAGTCGGGCTATTTTTATGGGAGCTATAATAGGGGGTCCAAAAGAGGCCAACTCATTGTTAAAAAAAGCCCTAACATGAAAACATTATAAAGTGTCTTAGTACTTAGCGCTTTAGAACTTCAATTATTCAGAATTAAGCATAGGGTACGAATTATTCGTTAGAATAATATTTTAAAGAAATGAACAAAATATTGAATAATGTTTAAAAAAGGACCCTAGGGCCCCATAAAAATATGAGGCTGTTGGTCCAGGAATAAGAACTCAAGACTCAACTATAAAATTATGCACTTAGACGGTGAGGAAAGTAGGGGGTGTAAAATTCTCGGCGCTCAAAAAATTCAAGGGGCCCTGGATCTAGCCCTGCGATTCCCTAGGGAGCCCGGGGGAATGGAATAACATACTGGAATGTTGAAACGTGAGAATAACTAAATGGAAAAAGCATCCCAAAAATGAAGATCGGATTAAAAGGAAGCAATTTATTAACAATTTGTTAGCGCAAAAACTTCGAGGGACCCTGTATCGGCCCCCAAAGGTCCAGGGTCATAACTGGAAAGTAGAATGGCGAGAATTACTGTATGTTGAAAGCTCCCCCAAAACGAAGAAGATAGGATAAAAAGGGGGCAAGTTATTAACAATTTTTGCATACAAATTTAAAGGGGTCCAGGGGCCCCGGCCCTTAAAAAAATTAAAAATCTGAGCCTCAGGTGCATCAGCACCTGTCTTGGGCTATTCACACCTAAATTTTCAGACTTCTACGTGCAGTAATTTTTGCTAGCCATCGCACACACACACAGAGCGATTTGTTCTTTTATTAGTACAGATAACTAAATATCATACACACAAATATCCAATTTTATTTTATATTATGTTTGCACTGATTGATTTGATGCATGAAGTCTCGTGACATTATTTACCAAATTTGCGAAAATATTTCTATCAAGAATGATTTTGAAAATGTCGCCGTTTGTGCGATGAAATGTTACATTAATCTAAATAAAGGTATTTTATCACTTTTATAGTATTTTTAACTTTGTTTGTTTCAAAAATAACTCTTCAAAAATTTATGGTAAGATTTCGGAATTTCTGAATACCCCCCCCCCCCCCTCTATTTGGCAACACTGATGACGTGAAGACCTGATACAATCTTTTCGGGACTATCGTGTTACATGGCAGAATTTTCTGAAAGGTCCTTTAATTTTATTGGAAAATGGAAAACTCTGTTCATTTTTTGGTTATGAATAGCAATGCATGCAAATTTCGTGCAAGTGTCAGAAAGAGGTGAGTTTGGATTTGAGGAACAGCTTTAAAATCATACGACACAAAAAATTAAACAATATTATTAGCTCTTGCTTAAAAAAAAAAAAAAAAATTACTTTCATACTGAACCGTGATTTATTTTATCATCTGACATTTTTATTTTTTTTTTTTCTATTACTTTTTCATTCTTTTGTCCCGCCATCTTGATAAAATTTAGAAACATAAATTACTCTATACGAGTTATTAATTAATATTAAAGTTGTTTGTTTACTTACTATTAAAGTTAGTTATTTTCTTTTTTATACTTATTATGATTTATCCTGGAATTGTGAGTAAGAATATCCAGCTTATAAAAATGCCTACTTGTTTACGATTTTCTGTATAATGCGATGTTCCCCACTTTATTTTTATGATCATTTTCATTCACTTTGAGCAGAAGTTCACAAGCTTCTTTTACTGTACGGCATAACATATTACTGTAAAAACTGATTTACAGTAATTTAAATTGAAATGCGTGTTACCAGATGAACAATCGATTCCATCGATATTTTTTATAAGATAAAAATTACACACATACAAGGATAACGATAAGAATGTGATAATGGCAATAACTCCCCACCTTACATAAAATTCGCATTCTTTCGCGCATTTATTATGTATAACACAAATTTTAATTTTAATAAGTCGGAATCACCATATCCCCGAATAATAATAAAAATATTCTTATTAGAATAATTTTTATTTTTGATCAAGTTTAATCGCATAATGAAATATAGTTATTCCAATATAAATATATGTTGAAAAATCAATAAATATCCAGAAATTAATTATTCAATACATCATGGCACCATGATGTTAATATTTTAATGTGTATGTATAGCCTTCTGAAACAAAACAAAACAAAACAAAAAATTGTCTATTTGAATAAAATGCTGCAAAATTGTAACTTTAATTATTCAAGTAAACATGAACATAATGCTTCAATTAGAAGTTGATCTTTCAATATATATATATATATTCTTTGTCTACATGTTTAAATATAAATATGTATAAATATGTTGTAGCCTGTATAACATTCTACAAAATAACAAGCAGCTGTTGGAAAAAAATATTTTACTTTTATTAATTCTAATAAATACACTTTAATTACTCAAAAATACAAAAATAAACTTTAATTACTCAAGTAAATTATGTTGATAATGCTTCAAATAAATATCCATAAATCGATTATTCAACTCCTTTTTCAACTTGATGAAAATATTTAGATGTAGATCAATCAATTAGTGTCTTATCACCTATTTCTGACCCCTTGTTTTATATAATAATAATAATAACAGTAATAATAATAAAAAAACGTTTTAAATCTTATTGATTGTAGCTTTATAAAATCCGAAAATAGCTAAAAAATTAATCTATTCTTTAACAAGGCAGAATTTCAAAATAATTGTTAATATCTTTATTTTTTTCAAAGTAACATAGGTGACATTATTACAGAATCATACAAATTTCTGTGTTTGATAACATAGGACACAAAAGAAAAATATTTTATATACACAAACAAAATTCACCGTTGGTTAGCAATCAGAAACTTCATTTATTAATTTATATTGACCCATATATATGAGGCGTTGAGAACCAAGGTGGACTATCCCACCATTTTCATGAAAAATGAGTTTGAAGTACCAAAGCATTGTGTACCATGCCATCTATTCGCTGCATAATTAATTTTATTAATTTCGAAACTATTCAAATGATATAGCCAGTTTAATAGATGGACCAACATATCTTGCGTATCAAGCTGCCAGTGCAAAATTGGAGCCAAGTGGATTGGTCACTCTCTCACCAATTTAATCACCATATACTTCCTGAAGAAGCTTTGTCTCCTCTTTTGGTGGACTAACGCACATTTTACTGAAAAATGAGTTTGAAGTGTCAAAGCATTGTGGAACGTGCAATCTATTCGTTGCATAATTAATTTTATTAATATTTAAATTATTTAAGTGATACAGCCAGTTTAATAGAGGGTCCAACATATCTTATACATCAAGCTGCCAGTGAAA
This sequence comes from Maratus speciosus, assembly GCA_963932465.1. Taxonomy (NCBI): domain Eukaryota; kingdom Metazoa; phylum Arthropoda; class Arachnida; order Araneae; family Salticidae; genus Maratus; species Maratus speciosus. Next base: position 505,815,810 of record OZ010786.1, on the reverse strand, counting down.
AATTGGATCAAGTGGCTTGGTCACCCTCGCACCAATTTAATCACCATACGCTTCCTGGAGAAGCTTTGTGTCCTCCGGGTGGACTATCCCACATTTTACTGAAAAATGAGTTTGAAGTGTCAAAGCATTGTGGGACGTGCAATCTATTCGTTACATAATTAATTTTATTAATTTTTAAACTATTTAAGTGATACAGCCAGTTTAATAGAGGGTCCAACATATCTTATACATCAAGCTGCCAGTGAAAAATTGGATCAAGTGGCTTGGTCACCCTCACACCAATTTAATCACCATATGCTTCCTGGAGAAGCTTTGTGTCCTCAGGTTGGACTATCTCACATTTTACTGAAAAATGAGTTTGAAGTGTCAAAGCATTGTGAGAAGTGCCATCTATTCGTTACATAATTAATTTTATTAATTTTTAAACTATTTAAGTGATACAGCCAGTTTAATAGAGGGTCCAACATATCTTATACATCAAGCTGCCAGTGAAAAATTGGATCAAGTGGCTTGGTCACCTTCGCACCAATTTAATCACCATATGCTTCCTGGAGAAGCTTTTGTGTCCTCTGGGCGGACTATCCCACATTTTACTGAAAAATGAGTTTGAAGTGTCAAAGCATTGTGGGACGTGCCATCTATTCGTTACATAATTAATTTTATTAATTTTTAAACTATTTAAGTGATACAGCCAGTTTAATAGAGGGTCCAACATATCTTATACATCAAGCTGCTAGTGAAAAATTGGATCAAGTGGCTTGGTCACCCTCGCACCAATTTAATTACCATATGCTTCCTGGAGAAGCTTTGTGTCTTCTGGGTGGACTATCCCACATTTTACTGAAAAATGAGTTTGAAGTGTCAAAGCATTGTGGGAAGTGCCATCTATTCGTTACATAATTAATTTTTAAACTAGTTAAGTAATGCAGCCAGTTTAATAGAGGGTCCAACATATATCTTGTATATCAAGCTGTCAGTGCAAAAGTGGATAAAGTGGCTTGGTCACTCTCGCATTGATAACATAAGTATAACATCTTCTTTAAGACTGTTCTCAAAGCCAAAGAGTCAACATTCTGACATAAGTTTTAATTCATTTTTGTTCGGAAACGCGTGAAACTAGAAGGTGTTGTTATTTAGAAACTATGTCATCGAACTGTTTTTTCCGTTTTCTTGTAAACGCAATAGATCTTTCAGAAAATACTGTCAAAGTTGGCATTTTGTACTGAACTTCCGAACGAAAGAAGAAAATCCAGTCAGTAAGAGGAGAAAAATGCAGTGTCACGTGATCATAATCGCTTATAACTCAATAGGTAATTTATTGATAAAAAAATGGAAAACACAGTTCGATTCCAAATCGCTTTCATGGTCAGGTTTTTCAATTTTATATCTTTCTGTTAAAAAATGAATTTGTAAATGTGTCAAAACGTTTTGCGCTTGTTGAGCAGAGCCGTTGAGAGCCTTAATCACTAAATGCTTCCTGAAGAAGCTTTGTCTCCTCGATCAACTTAAAAAACTGACTTGAAAGAGATAGACAAAAATTTATTTCAAATTTTCGAAAGTATTTTTATCGAAATCCCAATTGCACTGTAGATTGTATGAGTTGACTTTTTTTACTGGTTGAAGAAATTTTACTTGTTTGTTAAAAAATTGTAGAGAAATAAAATAATGCCAGGTTCAACGATAGTGACATCATAACCAGCAGAGATACATCGACTCTTGAATGGATGGTAAAAAATACATGATCCACAACCAATGCTGGATATTAAAGGCAGGGAGGTGCCTGTTTCACAAATTCAAAATTTGGATAGAATCTGCCACAAAACAGCAGTCATCCGAGTTTTGTTGTGTTGGGATAAATTAGCCAAACGTGCCAAGGTAATAGCAAAATGATAAAAATAGACACAATTTTAGCAAGGAAAGGAATAAACAAAAGTCAAATTAATAATGATGACATTTAACGTATATGATTTGATCAACAAAAAGGGTGAAATTTATATAATAGCATTACATATTTTGTCATTTAATACGAAAATAATTTTTGATTCAGCAATTAAAATGACAGATTATATTACCTTATTGATTAATGGTCTGTTTTTCCAAAGGAGAATTACTTTTTTGATTATAACAGAAATTGAAGTTTTTATTTATATAATACATTTTTATTAAGTAAGAATGAATTATCAAGTTATTTATTATCATGAGTGCAATGAGAGCTAATCTGTTATTTATTACACTCAACGTACGAAATTTTTAATTATACAAGGAAGTGGAAACATTGATTTATTATGATATAACATTTTAGAGCATAACGGAAAAAGACGTTATTTATGGAATATGTAATTACTTTTATACCATCAAGAAATATGATTATCTAATATTTTACTGGAAAAGAAATGCTTATTTAATGAAGATGAAATAAATTATTAGCATGATATGATATATTCAATAAATTATTAGATTTGTTATCAAGATTGAAATGACGGAAAAACTTAAAAGAAAGAATATAATACTTTTAATAGAATTTAAATATTTTCTAGAGAAACTGAGAGTCTAATTAAAAATAGCTAAATGTTTTAATAATTAATGCAATTAAAGTAAAAAAAAACAAAAACGTGTGATTTGACATCACACCAACTGGCGAGGTTGATCCCCTCTGGTTCTCAACGCCTCATATATGTTAGCGTATATGACATTTTTCAAAACAATAAATAACATTTGAAAAAATAAATTAAACATTTTATTTTTATTATCACGAATAAAATCCCATAAAAAATAAATATTAATTGCCCAAACAAACTTCACGAATATAAGCACTTCATTGTCACTTTTTTTTTTTTTATAAATTCAACTGTGAAATTGATTAGGTGTTCTTGCAAGTGTTTTGCACCGGTTCTCTTTAAACGAAGATCTTACCGTTAACAAACAAAAACTGTTTCTACGGCTCCTACAAATCATTCTCAAAAACGGGACTCTAAAAATAAAAGGAGTTTCAAGAGGAGCGAATACGCAGCCAGTAAATTGCGTCGTTATCTTGTAATAGCCACAGTGTTGCTTCATGTATCCATGCAATAATCTATACTTTTGCGATACACATATTTTGAGAAAAAAATTATGCAATAGCAAATTAATTATTCAATATTATTTCTATCTTCTATTCGGGATAAAATTTATGTGTGTAATATCCTGTAAAACAACAAGCAACTGTTGATAAAAAAAAAAAAAAAGAATATTTTATTTTTATTAAATTTAAAAAATACCACAGAAATTAAACATTAATTATGCTAATAAACTACATGAGCCTAACTTTTCCCTTTTTATTTATTAATATTTAAAGGTGAGACCGATTCATGCAAGTGTTTTGCACTGGTTCATTTTAAACGAAATTCTCGGTGATAAACAAAAACGATTTCCATGGTTCCTACAAATCCCTCTAGAAGCAGAAATTTTAACTCTCGCTGTAATAAGACTGGGCATTTTGCAGTTTTTCATTTAGAATATATATGCTAAAATTATTTCTAGGAAATCTCCTATAAAGGTTTCTTCATAATTTTGTCTACTTAGTAAGTTTCGATTAGTTAATTTTTTTTTGTGTATTTGTAGAAATTGCGAATGGGGTCACATTGACCCAATCTTAACCAATCAGGGAAAAATTGAAAGCCTTCTATCATTTATCCCATTTCAAAAAAAAAAAAAAAAAAAAAAAAAAAAAAAAAAAAAAATTTTGGAAGCTTGCTAAATATAGTTCACTAGATGGCGCTGTGAGTACAGTGTTTCCACGCAAGCGAGTTTAGGTGCCTCCATCATTTCGTTGTTTCTTCTTCTTGTGTTCGGTTGTGTGTAAATTTGACTATACAATGCAATGAATCGTCTCGTTTTGTCTATCTATACTTTTTTAAATATTTTCATTTTAGTACTGCGAGGGTTAAACACGGAAATATTTGTTTTAAATAAAAGCAGTTTCAACAGCAAATGAGCTGCCAGTAAGCTGGAATATGGATATTTTTTGGAATAAATTTATATCTAGAAATTGATAATTCTTTTTTTTTTTCTTTTTTTTTTTTTTTTTTAGTTTTCAGATTCAGATTTGAAAGTATCCATCCATATATAGACTTTTTACAACGACAAACAGCAGTTAAAAAAAAAAAAAAAACTATTTTAAAAATTTATAATATAGTTTAAAATTCCGATAAAAAATTTAAAGCATTTTCCACATCTTGTGAGCACATGCTGTAATGTCAATGGCTTTGTTACCAGGGAATATCCAGGAAATATCGACATTTTTGCAATATGGATATTTTTTCGAACTATTACATATATAGACAAATCTCCTAATAATTATGCAATCATATGTAGATCTTATTATCACCAACTTCTTACTACCTGTATTTCTTCTAATAAATCTTTTCAAAAAACTAATGAAAATGTTATTGTAAATAATCGTAAAATTCAAAGTTATTATAAACTATTAAATATTCTCTCTACTAACTTTAATTATCCTTATTAAGTGCTTATTCCCAAATTTCATAACACTCCAATTAAATTTAGGACTATAACTATTGGTTGTAATACATATAATAATAAAGCCAATAAACTACTATTAAAAATTCTTAATCAATTATATATACTGACTACAAACAATGACAATACACATTGTATAAAAAATAGCTATCAACTGGTCAATATTATGAAAAATCTTAATTGTGTACATAATATAACGACATATGACTTCAAAGATCTTTTTAATAATATAGATTTATTAGATTTACATAATATTATAAATGCATTATTTAAAAAGTATCATCAAAAACTGGATTTACCATCTAATATAGATATCGCTTATTTTAAATCTTTAACTAACTTCATTATCTATAATAATTATATTTTGCAAGATAACACATTATATTTACAACACATCGGTATACCACAAGGTGGCTGTACATCCAGTTTATTATCAGACTTACATTTATATCACTATGAACGTACTTTTACTAATAATAATCTACATTTATATCATTATATTGATGGCATAATTTTAATTGCCACTACCAAACTAAAATTTCTCAATTTCCAGTAGATTATCCCACTAATTTGGAATTAACGGAAAACCTCTTATCTAATAATACAATCAACTTCTTAGATCTTAAAATTACAATAAAAGACAACAAAACAATAACAGATCTGTATGATAAACGTAAAGAATTTAAATTCAAAGTTAATTCATTTACAAATTTTAAATCTTGTCTTCATAATTCTGTATATCGAAATATAATACTTAACCATTTATATAGAATAAAATGTTTATGTTCTTCTCATCTAATTAATAATAATATTAAAAAACTAATTTATGATGCATTAAATCATGGTTTTCCAAAAAAATTCATATATTCTTTAATATACAATTAGTACTTACATGATCTTTTTAAAAAACAAATTAACACATGCGTAAACAAAATTACAAAAAAAACTTATAAAATAAGAAAATATTTATAAAAAATTAAAAATTGTAAAATAATAATAATAAAAATTATTATAGGACGGTTTGGTGGGTAGATGTTAGAGTACGGAGGAGGGTGGTGTTGTCTGGATAATACGCAATGGTTAATTTATTTAAAAATAATAATAATAATAATAATAATGATAGGGCATTTGAATTATAACTACATTGCTAATACACATTTTATATGAATGTTGATTCGATATTTTATATGTATATGGTGACGTTATATTTATATTTCAATTCATATTAAATTTATTTAGCTTAATTAATATTTAATCAAGTTAACAATTAACTTGTTTTTAATTTTTAGTCTTCTCGGGACAATATCATATTAATTTCTAATAGTATGCTATCTTTAAAGAGAATAATATGCATAATAAGTTTATTTGATATAACTAATGTTATTACAGTTTGTATTAAAATTGGGTTATTAGTTTTTTATTATTCCTCTATACTTTTTCATATTGTTTAATCTTGAACTTAGTATTAAATGATTAATTATCGGTTTTATGTAAATGTTAATCCCAAATTCACATTCTTTAGTTTTGTATGGTTAATATGAAAATAAACCCCACTTTTTTTTTTTTTTTTTTTTTTTTGTAATTTTTATTATATTTAAAAGTATTTCTCATAGTTTTTTATATTTTTATTATATATAATTCATTATATATAATTTATTTTGTGTTATAGCATATTGCTAAATAATATTATCAAAGTTATAAAATTATTTAAATTTTCCGTATAGATTAATTGGGTATGGTAGTAGAATATATTGTAAGCATTCTATTAACATTTGTATTTATTTACTATTCATATGAATAATGATATATCATATGGTATTTTTATATTAGGATTTGTTGAGGTAAAGCTGTTGGTATATTTTGAAAGAATTAGCTTCTAATAGCTTAATCTTATGACATTTTGATCATATTAGTTTCAAGTTATTATACTAGATGGCAGCACTAAAATTTAATTTGCATTCTGGCAGTGGCTTCGATTAGAGTAATAATTTCAATTTTTAACACATGGTGGTGCTTAATGCTGGTTATTTGCATATTGTATACTAATAGTTTTGGTATTTTTTACTTTAGTTAAGCAATATAAAAATTTAAAAGTGTTAATAGGTATTTTAAGAACTAATTATGTAATTATTTTCTATTTATATTATTTTAATTGCATTTATCACGGTATTTCAAAATAGATTAACTGTATCCATTTGGTTTTAAAATCTGTGTTAACTTAACTGTAAAAATAACCTTAAACTTATCGTGCTTTAGGATACAATGGGCAGGAGTATATTTTGATTAAAAAAAACTGGGATTTTATTAGATATGATGTGTAATATTACTATTTTTCCTTGCTATAAATTAAATATTTAAAAGGTTGTATTGCTTTTTCCATTTCATAGCATTTAATATTATTCTGTTTTCATCTTGAAACTATTCTCTTGGTTATTTTGGTCGTTTGAGTACAGGAGAAAAAAAAATTTCCTCTTTTAGCTTTTTTTCTCACAGAAAACGACTAATTTGCTTATATAATTGAATTCTGTACTCTTGATAACGTAATTCAATATAATAAGCTTTTCAATTATTTTTATCGGTATCCATATTCTTCTTTTTTTCTTCCATATTAATTCTTGTTATATAGTACAAGGGACTTTATTTTATACATAGAAGCTTGTATATTATGTTTTTGGTATCCATTCAGTGTGTTTGGGGGAAATTGTATTATTGTCAATTCATTCATACTATCACAATTTTTGTGGGTGGTCTGTAATGTTTAATTAATGGTTTTATATATACAGTCGTTTCTCTGTTTAACGTCGCTCTACTTAACGACGATTTTTTGCGGTCCCGGCTCCTTTAAGTAAAAAAATCTCTATTTAAAGACGAAATTGTTTCTATTTAACGACGATTTTTACGTATTTTCCAGGTATATTTCGTATGTTCCAGGGCTTACAAATGTGTCAATTCATTTATTACCGCTAATTATACAAGTAAGTTGCAACCATTAGACCTGGGAATCATTTGTAGTGTAAAAGCATATTACCGAAAATCCTTAATTAGGAAATTATTAAATAATTTTGCTGACAAAAATATAATTAAAAAAATATATAATTTTGGGAGTCATGCACATGATTACATCAGACTGGAAAGAAGTTTCTCCTTGCACAACTGAAAACTGCTTTCGGGCATCTGGAATTGCCATTCAAGAACAAATGGATATAATAGATGCACAACTCGATACAGAAGATATCACCACCGAAGAATGGAAAAGTCTTGTTGGTGATGAAGATGTTTCAGTAAAAGATTCTATCGATTGAGACGAAGACTTTTAACGACCAACTTCAGAAATTTAGAGCAAATTTATGAAGACATCGCAAATGAAAATTCAAATTCAGATGCAGAAGATGGTGATGGTGCTGATGATGCAGAAAGCGAGATATCACCTCCTTCTTACTCAGATGCAAATTCTGCCCTGGATATTCTTCGTCAGTATATTGTTTCGTTAAATATGGAAGATGACTCATTCAACCTTCTTGAAAAGCTTGAAGCAAGGGTACTAAAAACTAGACCATCATTGAAACAATCTACACTTTTTGATTTTTTAAAAACTTAATTTGTTTGATTAAATGTATTATAAATATTTGTATTGTACTGTAAGTAACATTGTATGCAGTATAATTAATGCAATTTGTATTTGTGCAATAGAAATATGAATTATTATATTCGTTATGTATAAAATAATAAGAAAGAAAGAAAAAATAAATTTAAACAAATAAATAAAACAGTTCTAAACACGCCAATACATTGAGAAAGGTATTGACAGTCTTAAGCCTGTAAAGTGTGAAGGGAAATACTTTTCAAACATTATTTTTCCACAAATTCTGTTTAAGGACGATCTCTATTTAGGGACGATTTTTCGGGGTTCCTTGAAAGTCGTTAAACAGAGAGTATATCTAGAAATTGATAACTCAACATATTTTTGCTTTCATATTAAAAATTAAACTTATTTATCTGTATAGCAGCATTCTGTAAAAAAAAAATAAATAAATAAATAAAAATAAAAATAAATAAATAACTGTTACAAAAAAATGCATTTTTTTAATCTGAATAATAGAGGAGAAGGTCCAGATACCGGCTGCTTTTTCAAGAAGGCTCACGTTTTGAGCACTTTATCGCCAGAGTAAGGGTTGGCGCGGGGATGAATTCAACGCTACGCACCCTTTTTTGTTCGTGACGTCGTACGTGTAGCGAACAGCAACCTCATTCCTTTGCTGAGAGGAAGAGATGTGCTTTTTTTCATTTGTTTTTTCCGCAAATGTAAAAAGCTAGACGAAATGTTATTTCGCCGTGGTTTACAATTAGAACCTTGCTTAAAACAAAAATCTTTTTCGGATTAAAATAACTTTTAATTGCACAAATATATGTAATTCAAACATAAGTTATTTTTTTTCAGTTCTATAATATTCATTTATTTCATTAATTCGCTATATGTTCGAAGAAATAGAGAACGTATTTTAAAAAACAGACGTAAAAATTTTCTTTAATAAATATAATTGCATTGATCATGTTTTTATGACACAATTGAACATAGTTTTATTAGTATTATTACTGAATTAATTTAGTTTTTTTTATTATTAAGCGGCATAATTGTGTGACGTGTTGATTGCATTAATAAAACACATTTTCACTGAAATAATTCATTAAGAATTAATTGTTTTTAATTTAATTGCGATTAGAAGTTAATAGGAAGTTGAAACTAAAATCAATTTGATTATAATTAGATTGAACGATAAAGCATAAATTATTTAGCCGTATCCTGCAATTAAATCTATGAGCTAAAATAATTGCAAGTTGATGCATGCAATTAAATCAATTACTATTACATTTTAATATTGTTAAAATTTTATCATTATTTGAGTTTTTATGAAAAAGACATTGGTCTGTCCCTAGTGCACAAAATTAAAAATCTTTAAAATTCTTCAGTTTTTTATTTAAAAATTTTTTCCATATTTTTAAATATTATTTCGCCTTAGTTGTTTTATTTATTATTTAAAAATAATAATTCGTCATATTTGAATAAATCATGTAAATTCTTCTCTCGAATGAAATCCCCCCCCCCCCCCCACACACACACACACTTTATATTTCGTCATTCACACACATGTTGCTCTATTTATTAAGTTGAAGTGGCAATAAAATAATGCTCAATCGTCTGAGGCAACCTCCCATTTCGAATTTTCTCTCGAATGAAATCCCCCCCCCCACACACACACACTTTATATTTCGTCATTCTGCACACATATTGCTCTATTTATTAAGTTGAAGTGGTAATAAAATAATGCTCAATCTTCTGAGGCAACCTCCCATTTCGAATTTTCTCCCCCCCCCCCATCCTCTCCTCCATCATACTACTTTTTGCCCATTTAAAATTCATTGTTGCCTTGCAGAAAAGATTAGTTAAAATTGTGTCTGAAATGTTAACTATTCCTTCGCTTATCCATAACAGTGCATAAAGTTTACTGCTTTGCTCTATCTGTTGATTTTTAAGTAACAAATAAGTAATTTACCATAAAAAAAGATAAGGAAACAAATAGAATGAAAGATTTAAAAAAAAATAATAAGGATTAATCTTTTGTGCACACGCTTTCATTTTTTTTTTAATTCTTTACAGTTTTTTAAATTTTCTGCCCTATTTATTACTTTGAAGTAAGTAACTATAAGTAAAAGACCAATTATTCAAATTCTGCCCCCCTCCCCCCGAAAAAAAAAAGAAAAGCTTCTTTTTGTTCCCCCCCCCCCCCAAAAAAAAAGTTAAATATTCCAAGTTTTTAATTTTTTGTTTGTTTTTTCTATTTGTTAATTGATAAATTTAACTATTTAAATCTATATCCATTCACTTCATATACAGTTAAAAAATTTCTCTAATGATTTTATTTGTTACTTTGAAGCAACAAAAGATAGTCATTCAATCTTCCGTCTACCCCATCTCCCCTTAAGAATTTCATCTCACATTAAAAAGGCAATTTCTAAACATCCTGTCTGGGGGTGTGAAAGGCTTTTTTTTTTCCTTTCTTGGTTTGACCTATTTTCACTCAACTTTGGGGGTTGTTTCTGCAGAATGATTTGGTATTAAATTAATTATATAAGTTCATCTCAGAAAATATAGTAATTTTCTGCCACAGGTATTTTTTAAAATCTGTGTTTATATGCATCAAAATGCACTGAAACTGCATTAATTCATGATCCCCATAAATCCATCTTTATATGTAATCAAATATCTAAATATATGAAGGTAATGAGTTTTTGTTTAAGAGGTATGGAATTAATAATGCTCAATTGAATGAAAATTTAGATTTTTGAGGGGATCAAATAATCAAAATTTTAGTCTATATCATCAAAAGTAATAAAGGCCTTCGATAAAACAGAGTATAAGAATTCGTAATACAATTTCTTTCGAAGAAGATTTCTTTTCATCTAGAACACTGAAAATATTTATATATATATATATATATTTATATATATATATATAAATATAACTGAAAATATTTCTTTAATTTAGGTAGGACTGTTATTCTAAAATATGCTAGTTCGTCTTCCGCCATTTCGGTTCAAAACAAAACACAAGAAGACGATTGGCGTTAGAGCTGGCTGAACGCTCTCGCTTTCGCCAACTCGCCAAGGCTGGTGCTGAAAACGTGAGCCTTCTTGAAAAAGCATACCGGCTAGGGTCCAAATACCGGCTACTAGGTGTTTTGAGAACTGAGCAGAGCGCAGCCTAGCTTCGATAGGCAGAATTTGGAACTTTAATTGAGAGAAGAAAGTTACGAGAAGTTCGTCGCTGAAGTCTGTCTCATTTACAAACAGCAAATGCAAAAGTGTCGCAAATCTGGAACATCAAAAGTTTTTCAGATATGTGTTTCTCATTTTTTAATATACTGATTGTATACTAGCTTGAATTGATGATTAAGTTATTTTCTAGACATATTTAACTCTCAATTGCCGCACGCACGTTATTGGTATTTTATTATATAAATGAGGAATACCGGTTTTAACTTAACCATAGCAGTGGTCCGAATACCGGCTACCTTGAGTGGTTTACATACCGGCTAGCCAGTATTTGAACCTCTCTCGGTTGCTCTGGTTAAAGGGGAGGAAAAAAATAATTTAAATAGTTCCATAATTAATAAATTAATTTAAATGGTTCAGAAATAGTCCCAATCCCATATTAATATTTGGAAATTTTTCCAGAGAGAAACATTCGCCTTGAACACAATATTTCAAATGAAAATCAAATTTCAAATTATTTTTGCTTAAAAGGCGCAAAGACCAACTTAGTGAAAAATATTCCATGCCGGGAATCGAACCCGGGTCATCAGTATAGCGCACTGACGTTCTACCGCTAAACCACATGGAACGATACCCAGCCTGGAACTTCTCACTATTACAAGTTGGCAAGGCTACAAACGCAGCACAAGATGGAATATTTTCCGTGAGCCACCAACATGGGGCAAACACAGACACTTAATTAAATCCAGCATCGATGAATCTATATTAATATTTGGAAATTTTTCCAGAGAGAAACATTCGCCTTGAACACAATATTTCAAATGAAAATCAAATTTCAAATTATTTTTGTTTAAAAGGCGCAAAGACCAACTTAGTGAAAAATATTCCATGCCGGGAATCGAACCCGGGTCATCAGTATAGCGCACTGACGTTCTACCGCTAAACCACATGGAACGATACCCAGCCTGGAACTTCTCACTATTACAAGTTGGCAAGGCTACAAACGCAGCACAAGATGGAATATTTTCCGTGAGCCACCAACATGGGGCAAACACAGACACTTAATTAAATCCAGCATCGATGAATCTATATTAATATTTGGAAATTTTTCCAGAGAGAAACATTCGCCTTGAACACAATATTTCAAATGAAAATCAAATTTCAAATTATTTTTGCTTAAAAGGCGCAAAGACCAACTTAGTGAAAAATATTCCATGCCGGGAATCGAACCCGGGTCATCAGTATAGCGCACTGACGTTCTACCGCTAAACCACATGGAACGATACCCAGCCTGGAACTTCTCACTATTACAAGTTGGCAAGGCTACAAACGCAGCACAAGATGGAATATTTTCCGTGAGCCACCAACATGGGGCAAACACAGACACTTAATTAAATCCAGCATCGATGAATCTATATTAATATTTGGAAATTTTTCCAGAGAGAAACATTCGCCTTGAACACAATATTTCAAATGAAAATCAAATTTCAAATTATTTTTGCTTAAAAGGCGCAAAGACCAACTTAGTGAAAAATATTCCATGCCGGGAATCGAACCCGGGTCATCAGTATAGCGCACTGACGTTCTACCGCTAAACCACATGGAACGATACCCAGCCTGGAACTTCTCACTATTACAAGTTGGCAAGGCTACAAACGCAGCACAAGATGGAATATTTTCCGTGAGCCACCAACATGGGGCAAACACAGACACTTAATTAAATCCAGCATCGATGAATCTATATTAATATTTGGAAATTTTTCCAGAGAGAAACATTCGCCTTGAACACAATATTTCAAATGAAAATCAAATTTCAAATTATTTTTGCTTAAAAGGCGCAAAGACCAACTTAGTGAAAAATGCACTATATACAATGCGCTATACTGATGACCCGGGTTCGATTCCCGGCATGGAATATTTTTCACTAAGTTGGTCTTTGCGCCTTTTAAGCAAAAATAATTTGAAATTTGATTTTCATTTGAAATATTGTGTTCAAGGCGAATGTTTCTCTCTGGAAAAATTTCCAAATATTAATATAGATTCATCGATGCTGGATTTAATTAAGTGTCTGTGTTTGCCCCATGTTGGTGGCTCACGGAAAATATTCCATCTTGTGCTGCGTTTGTAGCCTTGCCAACTTGTAATAGTGAGAAGTTCCAGGCTGGGTATCGTTCCATGTGGTTTAGCGGTAGAACGTCAGTGCGCTATACTGATGACCCGGGTTCGATTCCCGGCATGGAATATTTTTCACTAAGTTGGTCTTTGCGCCTTTTAAGCAAAAATAATTTGAAATTTGATTTTCATTTGAAATATTGTGTTCAAGGCGAATGTTTCTCTCTGGAAAAATTTCCAAATATTAATATAGATTCATCGATGCTGGATTTAATTAAGTGTCTGTGTTTGCCCCATGTTGGTGGCTCACGGAAAATATTCCATCTTGTGCTGCGTTTGTAGCCTTGCCAACTTGTAATAGTGAGAAGTTCCAGGCTGGGTATCGTTCCATGTGGTTTAGCGGTAGAACGTCAGTGCGCTATACTGATGACCCGGGTTCGATTCCCGGCATGGAATATTTTTCACTAAGTTGGTCTTTGCGCCTTTTAAGCAAAAATAATTTGAAATTTGATTTTCATTTGAAATATTGTGTTCAAGGCGAATGTTTCTCTCTGGAAAAATTTCCAAATATTAATATAGATTCATCGATGCTGGATTTAATTAAGTGTCTGTGTTTGCCCCATGTTGGTGGCTCACGGAAAATATTCCATCTTGTGCTGCGTTTGTAGCCTTGCCAACTTGTAATAGTGAGAAGTTCCAGGCTGGGTATCGTTCCATGTGGTTTAGCGGTAGAACGTCAGTGCGCTATACTGATGACCCGGGTTCGATTCCCGGCATGGAATATTTTTCACTAAGTTGGTCTTTGCGCCTTTTAAGCAAAAATAATTTGAAATTTGATTTTCATTTGAAATATGTCCCAATCCCATTTCGCAATATGAAAAAAAAACAAAACAACAACCGTGGCCGTATTAATTCAGGAGCGATACTGGTTACCGTACCACTTCACAAAAAAGTGATGTTGGGCACTTCTAAATTGCCTGCAATAAATGTGAAGAGAAAGAAGAAAAATGACTGAGGAAAACAGGTGAAAGGGACATTGGATTTCAAAATTTTGGCAGAAATTGCTTTTTTAAAAAGTAATAAAGGAAGATATCTAATAGAAGAAGATGATGCAATTTGTATCTTCTGCATGGGTGCTTTTTCTGCGGACAAGAGTAGGAGAGAGGATTCTGGGCTAAATGTTAAGAATGCGATATGTGGGCCTATAGCGACTGCACCGACGCAGAGAGTGACATTATGTCCGTGATTTTTTTTTTCAGATAAAATAATTCTCATTTCAATCATCAAGCTTCTTCTTTTTTTTTTTTACACGTTAAAAAACAAAATTAGAAACATTATAGAAAGAAGACTGCGAGAGATAGTCGTTAAGAATTTTATTAATTTCACAAAAATGCTTGTTTATTAACTCATTCAAGCCGGTTGGCAAGAAAACTTGCCATGTAAGGTGAACAAAACTTTTAAATTTGAATACCAGTATTTTAGTTTGGAAATTTTCACATTATCTAATCTCAAATTTTGAGCGATTAAATAATTCAAAATTACAATGTTTTAAAAACAGGTGTGGGAGAATTAAAAGAAATGTAAAATAGGCTCGTCTTTAATGAGTTAATAGTTGCGTATTTATTCTGTGAAGAAATGTTATTTATCAATAAAATTTATTAAAATAATATTCTAATTTCTTAATAATTGTCATTAGCTCTATTTGCGTGATCTTCTGGAAAAAAAACTTAGATAGCCGGTATTTAGACCCATTTTCAAAACTCAAAATTTTAAGACTTTCGGAATTTTGCTTTTTATAAACAGAAAACGCTTTTTAAACTGATTTCTTTTTTCTCTAAACAAAGTGTAAAACATGTCAAGGTACCCTGCTGTCACTTTTTCTTTTACTAACTTTGAAAATTGTATGATCTATATTTAAAAAAAAAAAAAAAAAAGTGGTAGCCGGTATTTGGACCTTTTCCTCTAATAATAATAATAATAATAATAATTAAACATTAATCGCTGAAATGAACTGCAGAAACACAATATGTGTCTTTTATTTTATTATTACATTCAAAGGTGAAATCTATTAGGTACTTCAGCAAGTGTTTTGCACCGTTTCTTTTTAAACGAAGTCCCAGCCGACAAACTCATGGCTCCTATAAATCCTCTCAAAGAGGGAATTTTAAAAACCGAAGTATTTTAAAAATAAAAGCTGTTTCAACAGTGAATGAGCAGCCAATAACTGCGTTGCACTCTGAAATGCCCATAATTTAGCTCTTTTTTATCCATGTAAATCTAATTATATGTACTTTTGAAATATGGATACTTTGGGGGTGGGGCATTTATTATATAATCTAGAAACTGATAATTCAGCACTTTTTTTAAAAATTTCATTGTTAAAAATAAAACGTATCTATTTGTACAGCAGCATTCTGTAAAACAATAAATAACATTAAATAAATATATATATATATATACAGGGTGTCCGGTCTCAACGGTGTCCAATGGCTAATTCCTAAACCGTTAGTCATAGACATATAGTTCAAATTACAAAAATGTTTTTAATCAGGTAAAGAAGCATTTTAAAAGCGATTTGGGTCAATAAAAACATTTCTTAAAAAATTACGAAATTTAAATTTTTATACGGTCCCCCGGTCCTATAAGTTATATTTAGTAATTTTTTCCTATTACACTGACAATTAAGACAAAAAAAGTCCCATTCATATAACGCTAAAATTGAGCGAGTTATGAAACTTTAAAAATGCATGACTTATGCCACTTTTCTACTCTGAAAACAAATGAGTTTGGCTTGGCTTTGAGGGATCATATACCAAGTGTTTAAAGTATTCGAAGATCTTACTTCATGTGTATCTGCGCTTTAAAAAAAAATCCTACAAGTATTATGATTAAGTCTCAAATTGGCTAAAATAAGATATGTTTTATTTTGTCAGGATTTGAGACTGTTTCTCTTATGATTTCTTTTAACAAAAATTATGTTTTTTTATAAGTTTTTATGTTATTTCAACAATCGTATGTATGTTTTTCCAGTTCAAAATTTGTACTCGAACTTTAAACCACTTTTAAATATCCGATCGAGATTGCATTTTACATACTGGCGCAAATCTGATAACAATCTAATATTATTAAGATTTTCGGTGGTTACCATTTATACTTATTTTACAGGATAACACAAAAAATTTCGGATAGATTTCTGCCAAGGAGTTTAAGAAAAAGTTTTAGATTAGATAATACAAGACTGTGATTGTTGGGTTTTTTAACTTTTATGTATTTTTTAGCACTGAATCCGAAAATTACCTTAATTTTTAAGCATCATGTCAGGATATTTCGCAAATCATAAATTTTCAAATTTAAAGAATAACAAAAATCGAGTACTATAAAATAAAGTAGAAGAGATGGTTGTGTTATTTAACTTTTGATAATTGATTTTTACGCACTTTTTAGCACTGAATCTGAAAATGAAAAATTTTTTTTAACCATCACGTTAGAATTTTTTTGCAAAATCGCAAATGTGTAAGTTAAAATATAGCGAAAATCTCATACTATAAAACATATGTAAAACATTTTTTATTTTATTTTATTTTATTAAAAAAATTATTCGAGATTTTTGCTTATCCTGGGATTCTTACAGCTAAACAGCTGAGTGGTCCGATGAGATGGGGGAGGAAATTCAATTTTAACATTGAACTTCTTAACTTTGAAATTTGCGAAAAATCCTGATATGATAGTTAAAAATGAAGGTCAATTTCGGATTCAGCGGTACAGAATATATAAGAATCAATTATCAAAAGCTAAAAATCATGACATAACCCAACTTTTGCAGGCTTGTGCAATCTAATAATATTTTTAAAAACGTATCATTTTTTTCTTCTTAAATGTTTATTATAGATTGTATATTTTCCATTAATATGCCAGAATGATTAAAGATTTCAAATTTATATTGCAATGTTAATTTTATTCCCAAACATTTTTTATATCTGACGAAATTATATTTCGTCTAAATTTGTGAACGACCCCCAATTTGCAGCAAAAAATATGCTCCAACTTTAAACAGCTCTTACTCGGTCAATTTTAATCGTAGAATAACGGGACTTTTTTTGTATTACTTGTCAATGTAAAAGGAAAATTTCACTAAATATAACTTATAGGACCGGGGGACCGTATAAAAATTTAAATTTCGTAATTTTTTAAGAAATGTTTTTATTGACCCAAATCGCTTGTAAAATATTTCTTTACCTGATTTAAAACATTTTTGTAATTAGAACTATGTGTCTATGACTAACGGTTTAGGAGTTAGCCATTGGACACCGTTGAGACCGGACACCCTGTATATATATATCAGTGGCGTGGCGTCCGGTCATCGCTGGATGCGGCGATGACCAAGCAATATTTTAAAACTCTTAATAAGCTTTTAAAACTCTACCATCCAGTTTTAGCAGAACATTTGGAGTTCATGTATAAGTGAAGGTAAGATTTAAAGTTTCTTTTTTGAACATTCAACCATTGAATTTTAGAGTTAATAATTTTTCACCACAATCTTAAATAATTGCGATGACCACCGAGAATTTTCACGCCACGCCACTGATATATATATATATATATTTTATCCGAATAAAATGAAAAAAGAAAAAAAAAACATTAATCGTTGAAATAAACTGCACAAACACAATGTTCTATGTGTGTGTTTTCTTTTTTAATTCAAAGGTGAAACCGATTAGGTATTTCAGCAAGTGTTGAAACTTCAGCAAGTGTTCAGCACCGTTTCTTTTTAAACGAAGTCCCAGACGACAAACCCATGGCTCCTATAAACCCTCTCAAAGGGGGATTTTAAAAACCGAAGTATTTTAAAAATAAAGCTGTTTCGCTAGCGAATGAGCAGCCAGTAAACTGCGTCGCACTCTGAAATGTCCATAATTTTGCTCATTTTCATCCATGTAAATGATCCTTTTGAACATCTGTTTTATCTGCACTTTTGAAATATGGATACTTTGGAAGAGGGGCATATCTAGAAACTGATAATTCCGCACTTTTTTTAACTTCATTATTAAAAATAATACGTAGCTATTTGTATAGCAGCATTCTGTAAAACTATAAATAACTGTTAGAAAATAACCCCAATATATATACATATTTTTTTATGAGAATAAAATGAAAAAAAAAATTAAGCATTAATCGCTGAAATAAACTACACAAACACTCTTTTTTAATTCAAAGCTGAAACCGATTAGGTACTTCAGCAAGTGTTTTGCACCGTTTCTTTTTAAACGAAGAGCCGACAAACTCATGGCTCCTATACAAATCCTCTCAAAGGGGGAATTTTAAAAACCGAAGTATTTTAAAAATAAAAGCTGTTTCGACAGCGAATGAGCAGCCAGTAAACTGCGTCGCACCCTGTAATCTAGGCAAACACTCTCCATACATACAATAATGCTTCATTTTTCTCGATTTGAATAGGATTATCGACTCAGCGATGGGTATTCTAAATCCTCAGCAGCGCTCCTTTTGACCTCATGTAGGGATTTAGGGACTTACCAAGGGCATCCAGGGGGTTAATCCAGAAAAGATTGCGTCGATTTATTGAGTTCGGCTTCCTGATTTTTAGTTGTAGGGTTGTTTTTCAATTTTATTTTACTTATTGGTGGGGAGTGTCTAGCCTCAAAAGTAGCTCTTGGGATTAGTAAATGGGAAATTAGTTGAAGTTGGTGAAGGGAGAAAGCGTACAGATTGGTAAGAGCGAATTGAATAAAGAATTTCTACCGGTGTATTCGATTAGGTATTTTTTAGGTACATTGCACTATGATGTAAGAAATGGAAATTTAAAATAAGCTAAATGTATTTCAAGTTCTCCTTATTTACTTTTTTTAACCATTTGGAAATGGTTGTTGTTTTCAGTCGACGATGGGGCCAAATGATTCTCGCATTTTATTTTTTTTTAACGAAATTCAACGATGTTCTTTACTTTTAGAAGAATTTTTATTTGAATAGGTAATAGAAAGGCATAAAATCGTTAAAAATTGTTTGAATAGGTAATCGAAAGGCATAAAATCGTTAAAAATTGAAAAAGTTACAAAATGGGTAGGCGCAAATGATCAGATATCGAAAAATCCAAAGCCAAAGAGCGACGCCGAAATGAAAATCGTCTTGCAAAGCAAAAATCGAGGTCTTCAACTCATTATGTAGGCCATGAAAATCGAGGTCTTCAACTGATTACGTAGCCCATGGAAATCGAGGTCTTCAATTGATTATGTAGCCCATGAAAAACGATTACAGAATAAAAGACGAACGCGAAAAAGGAAACAATCTAATGTTTAATCGATTGATAGTAAAAGGCCATGTCTCGAGGGGCTCGAATCCACTAGTCACGGCGTTTTACAATCGGTCGATTCTAACTGGACAAAATTGAGCTCAACGTAGGTAATTTGTCGCAATCTGTGGATGATTCGGTGGAACTGCTTTCGATTTGTAAACTGTTTTTCTTCTCGAAACGGGACTGGGAGAGTTTATCGATGAAGATTTTAGTCGTCTGAAATTTGATCTTTGCGATCTGTTGTTGAAGAGGATGCGACGGAATTTGGTGGACGAAATAAATTCTAAATTGTCGTTGTAATCTATTAAATTACAATTTTTTTTTTCTTACGTTTATAATAGTCTCAATTTTGAAGTTTCTGAATGGAGAAAGAGAATTGAATAAAGAATTACTACCGGTATTCCATTAGATTTTTTTTAGGCATGTCGTACTATAATTTGCAAAAAAAAGAGCATTTAAAATCAGCAAAATGTGTTTTAAGTTATCGTTACTTACATTTTTTTTATTTCTTGGCTTATAATTACTAGTATCAATTTTGAAATTGGTGAATGGAGAAAGCGAACTGTATAAAGAATTTCTACCGGAGTATTCCATTATTAGGTACTTTTTAGGAACATCGTACTATAATATTGAAAAAGAAAATTTAAAATAGTTAAATATATTTCAAGTTCTTATTTACTTTTTTTTTTTTGTCCTTTTCTTTATAATAGTCTCAATTTTGAAGCTGGTGAATGAAAAAAACGAACTGAATAAAGAATTTTCCCCTGTGTATTTTAATATATATTTTTAAATACATCATTTTATTTTGCCATTTTGTTTCATTTATATTTGAATTAATAAAAGCATATGACTTGTCAAAATTCAATTTCTAGTTTTACATCCTATCTAAATTATTAGAAACATACGAAAAACTGTTTTATGTTAATTTGTTTGTTTTCACTGAATCGGGCCTCTTGAATTTTTGTTATAGGGTTGCTTTTCAATTTGATTTTACTTGTTGATGATAAATGTCTAACTTCAAAACAAGCTTTTGAGATTAGTAAATGGAAAATTAATTGAAATTGTGGTGAAGGGCGAAGACGTACAGATTGGTAAAAGCAAATTGAATAAAGAATTTCCTCCGGTGTATCCCAATAGATATTTTGTAGATGTTTATATTTTGTCTTTTTTATTCACTTATATCCAAAGTAATAATAACTCATAACTAGGCAGGGCTTTATTAGAGCTGGACTTATGGGGATGTGGTTCTGGGTGATTTTGCGGGACTCAAGTTTGGTAATTTTACAGTTTCTCCAAGTTTGTTACACTCATTAGCTGAAAAACTGAAAGCATAATACCATCTATACACGTATGTCTGGAGATCAGGGAAATATTTTCAATTTGATCCCTCCCCCCCCCCCCCCCCACTATATTAAATCATCGGTTATACTATTATTGTGCGATGTATGTTTTTGTGCTATGAAATAATATTTTGCTTTATTTTACGTTCTGAGATTTATAGATTTTGACCCTGTTCTGACTGTATACAATATTTTATACTTCTTCAGTAGAAAAAAAATTAAAACAAAATATATAATTATTTAAATGCCAGTGTTGAATTCAGGGGATGGCCCGGGGGTGGACACCCCCCCTCCCCCAGAGCAATGCGATATCCCTCCGGAAGATTTGAGATTTTGTGTTTTCAATGGTCAAAAAGTGCAATTTCCCTCGCGGCACTCTATAATGTCCGACCCCGGAGCCACATAAATCTCTCCTGAAGAAAAGTGTGTGAATTCAACCCTGATTTATACGATCATATATTATGTTATGCATACATAAAGATGCTTAATTATATTTTTCGGTGGTACAGGAAATGGCTTCCGAATGTACACTATAGGCACTAGGCCCTATGCATTCCATTTTGCTTGATCGGACCTCGTAACAGATGTGCAGACAGGATCTTCAACTGGGACGGTTTTCGAATTTTCATTGCTTGCAAAATGAACGATGTCGTTGTTTTACATGTTTATAAAATAGTTTTTACCAAATACATAATGTATGGAAATAGACATAATAAAACGCAAGTAGCAGCCAAATAAATTTATGCAAGGCTTAACCTTTTTTCAAAGAAAGGAAGCAAGAAACAGCAGAAGCAATATCACAACGTACTTTGCTGCTAGTTTTTCATCCAACCTTTCATTCATTTTACAATACGAAGTCTTGAAACGGTTGTATGCTAAAATATTTTTAGATATTT
Organism: Maratus speciosus; assembly: GCA_963932465.1. Taxonomy (NCBI): domain Eukaryota; kingdom Metazoa; phylum Arthropoda; class Arachnida; order Araneae; family Salticidae; genus Maratus; species Maratus speciosus. The sequence continues at coordinate 505,793,866 of OZ010786.1, read as the reverse complement.
ATTGATTTTCTTTTCTTTTCATTTTATGTTTTCATCTTAACAGAATGGATTTTGTATGCATCTAATTAGTTTTTAAGTGTTCTGTGAGGGGTTTCAATCCCAACCCCCCCCCCCTCGCTTGCTTGTAAATATGCAAAATTTAAAGCTTCTCGTGTATATCCAATAAAATTTTTCAGAAATGTTTTGCGTTAACTTATAAAAATTCTACTCTTTTTTTCAATAATTTCCCTATTTATTTTGCGAAAATAAAATACATTTCATTCATAAAGATAAAATTCACACACACACAAAAAAAATCCCGTTAAATTTTTAATTTATTTAGGCGGAAGATATATATATATATATATATATATATATATATATATATCATCATCATCAACAACCGTTTTCAATCCACTGCTGGATGTAGGTCTCCCCCAGACTTTTCCAATGTTTCCTGTCTAGTGCTTTAGTCATCCAATTTACACCGGCTACTTTTCTGATTTCATCACTCCATCTTACTTGAGGTCGTCTTCTTGGCCGTTTTACATCTCTGGGATACCACTGTAGGGTGTTTGTGCTCCATCTATTGTCTTGTCTTCTTGCAATGTGCCCAGCCCATTTCCATTTTAGCCGTTTAATTCTTTCAATGATGTCAAAAACTTTCGTCTGACTTCTTATCCAGGTTATTCTTTTTTTGTCTCTTCTAGTTATACCTAGCATACATCTTTCCATACTTCTCTGTGTTGTTTGTAATCTTTGTACCATCCGTTTTGTTAGCGTCCATGTTTCTGCTCCATAAGTTAGGACAGGCAAAACACATTGGTTAAATACCTTTCTTTTCAAACAAAGGGGCATGCTACTCTTCAGAATAATATTGTTCTTCCCAAAAGCACCCCATCCATTTCTTATTCTTCTATTGATTTCATTCATGATACTATTATCCGATGATATTTCTTTCCCAAGGTACACATAACTTTGCTCTTCTTTAATTTCAGTGTTGTTGTAGACGATTTTCTTTTTTGATGCAAATGAATTGAACATCACCTTAGTCTTTTCCAAGTTTATTTTTAATATATATATATATACCAACATCATCAACAACAACAACAACCATTTTCCTAATTTTATCCTAACGTTGAAAACTTAAGGCTCCTGTACCTGCAGGATGCAGGTGAAGACACTCGCGAGCTAAAGCTAAACCTATGGGGAGGTTATTTTCTAATATCTCGTTTGCATACCCATAGGTTTAGCATGTGTCTTCGCCTGCAAGCACAGGAGCTTTAAAAACCGACTGACCTATTTTTATCAGTCTGCATATCTGATTTCCTTTTATTTATTTATTTATGGTAAATGAAAGTTGTAAAGCCCTCTAGTAACTTCTTGTGCCCCCTCTAGACTTAGTAACCGTTTAATAATAATATTATCTATACTACATTTAAAACTTTCTGATCAAAAGCTTTATGACAAGGAGACTTGCTCTCGATTTCGGTCTATATTTATCCATCCTTAACGCGCAGAAAAAAAGAAGAATGATGAAAAAGAAGATGAAATGTGTATTAGCCCCACCGAAAAATTTCAAAGCCCTCTTGACCGCCCTTACCCCTGCCCGGAGAGGGTTGCGGTCCTGTTGTATTGTGAGCTAGCGCGGTCTGGTGAGGGGGGCGGGTGTGACCGTACAAAGTTTTACTTGTACGAGAACGAAAATTCTGATAACTTTCTCTTGTAAAGTCCTCCCTGAAAGCAAGTCATAATTTTCAAATTCTGGTGACAAAGGGCTAAGTTGGCTGTGAGTTTAAAACTCCTTCAATTTAGGTCATTATCGTCCCAGATGCCGCCAAAGATTTGGGAGAAAGAAATTCCCATCCGATATCTTCATGGATTCAAAAATTACACAATTTTTCATCTCTGGAACTCACTATTTTTTGAAATTTTTTTCAACTTAATATCCACAACAATCTACAATATCTACCTATAGCAGTATAGCCAAAATTGTTCGATAACCCTACACTGCGCAGGATGCATATATAAATAAAGTAAAAATGTAACCTATAATAAATAAATTCAGTTCCCAGCTACCACAATGTTTGAAGAAAAATATTTGACTTATGTAATCACAGAAGTCCACTTTAACGCTAGAATGGCCGGAAGTTTTACTGAAATTTTACAAAAACATTTTACACCAGAATTTTTATTTTAAACTGTTTAACTCATTTAACTGTTTTTCTTCATTTCACTTACTTTCTAAACAAATTTCTGGTTCAAACCGAAATATATTTAAATGCAGTGTTGAATTCAGAGACTTTTTCTCTGGGGGGGATTTCTGTGGCTTTGGGGGGAGATGTCCCCGTGACTTCCTTTAGAGCCGAAAAGATTTTAGCCGAAAAATACAGGGGACTGTTAAAAATTAGAATACTGAGCTGAGTTAAGGGTGTATTCCGATCCAAACTGCTCATTTTCTGATTCATTTTAAAATTCATTTTTGCTCTCAAACGCATCAAACTTGGAAATTCTCTTATTTAGAAACTATATAATGTGCCGTGCTTCTTAATTTTTTGATAAATACAGAAAATACTGCAAAAAAACGCTGTCAAAGTGGGCGTTTTGAACCGAATTTTCCGAAGCGGGCGATCTGGGAATGAAAAAAAATGGTCATACTGAGGAAATAATTGTTTAAAAATCAAATTCTAATTAATTGAGCTGAAAATGAAATCACACGGCATGTTAAACATGTCTTCTGAAATCACCCCTGCAAGTTTCATGTTTTTACTTTTAAAAATGAGTCTGAAAATGTCTCAGAAAATTTCGAGCTGTTGAGGGTGGAAAAATATTTTTTCGAATACACCCTTAAGGAGTACAGTTTCTTCTTATTTCCTTTTCACCCTCCCTCTCAACATTGTCTCATTACTGTTCTTCGCACCCAAGTCACACCCTTATCTCCTGGGTCACGAAAGGTTCTTTTTGTTCTTTTGGAATAAAACAAAGAGGACGCTATTCTTTCTCCTTTAACAGTACTGAAATGCAAAAGACACAGACTGGTTTTTTTTTCTTTTCGAATAACTCTTACTTTATGGAAGATTATTAGATTTGATTCATAAAAGTTGCTAATGTGATTAATTAGTGATTCATATAATCGGTATTTGTGTGTGTGTGTGTGTGTGTGTGTTTTAGGAGGGGGGGGGGAAGGCAAATATGCGTAAAAGGCAAGGGGCAGTGGCGTATACAAACGAGATATTTTATAAAATTTTTAGCGAGCGAGTATTTAGGCTAATTTAAAAAAATGTCAGAATAAAACTGTATCAGGGTGCTCCTCAGATGCGCACAATAAAATCAAAAGACCCCCCCTCCCCGTCCTCATTCAAGAAAGTTTTGAAACTAAGCAATAATGCAATATAAAACTAAGCAATAATGCGTAAAATTTGTTTTTATCGTCAATTTGAACGTACCTAAGCAAAAAGTATCTGTAATGCTGTGTATCTGGAACAAAACAAAAAGGAAAAGAAGGTGGGGAGGGGGCGGTGCATTTTTAGTGAGCTGTTATTCACAAATCAGTTAAGTCTCAGCCATAAAATTTACAATTTAACTTTATAGTACAAAGATGTTTATTATCCTAAGTTTTCAGAATTTCTTAGTCAATCCTTTTTGAGATATTAATTAGTGAAAATTGCCAAAAGCAGACTTTTCAACACTGTTTATATGGTAGGGGTCAAAATGTCCCCTCGCGGTTTTTCTAGTGTTAAAATACGGCAAAGAATTATTTATTTATATTTTCTGATGAGAATCCTTAAATATGAGCATTTAAAACCATATTTCGAAAAGATTTAAATCGTGCAGTGTAGGGTTAAGTAATCCAACTATCCAAATATTTTTGTAAAGTGTTTCAAAACTGATAGTAAACTGCACTTCAGGAAATAAATATGGAAATAAGATATATTTTCTTTTAACTATACTAAATAAATAAGGTGACTAAATATTAATTTTGATATATGATTTACCTGCTGCATTTGTCAAAAATTAAATGAAAAACATGAAGATTCTCTAATATTATGGCAAAAAGTAACCACTTATCTTTCAGTACAACTTAGAAAACTATCCATATTAAGTTACCCATTCACTAACAGATGGCAGCACAAGGTATAATTCTTATAACATTTATAGCAACTAAAGAGAAAGAATCTTGTTCGTGAATGGCGAACACGTTCAGCATCTACAGCTGGAGGAGGTCTTAAAATGGTTCCGCCTACTTTTCAAATAAGGTTATGGGCGTTCCTCTCTTTCCACGCTTCAGTTCCGAAGATGAAGATCAAAACTCTCGGGAGCACCGTCGTAAGGAAAAGTTGATAAAAGGGGTTCTAAACCAATAACTCCGCCTAAGCGCTGACAAAGAAAAATTCATTTGCAGCCTTTCTCCACAGTAAGAAAAATTGCTGACAGTAGTTTAAGACAGTATCACAAAAATTTCTTGTTTTCCAATTCAATTTTCTTTTGTTTGCTGCGAATTACTTTGTTTAATGCTTAGTTTAGTTTTTTTTTTTTTCTATAGAAAAAAATTCATTTTCTGCTTGTAAAAAAATTAAGATGAAACAAACTGTTAAATGTAACTTCTGGAGAAAACATGGTTACCATAATACTTTCAGTTGATCGCAATTTGTAATTAAATAAAAGAAAAACTCTTATTTTAGATTCTTTCTCCACTCCTTTCCTTTTTGCAGCCTTTATTTTTCCCTTTTTTTCTGTCGGAATAATAATAAAATAAATAAATAAATAAATAAAGCTGCTATTTTAAATATCATTTTCAGATTCAATTATTAAAATAATAGAATACTAAATCACTAACTTTGCAAATATATAAACGGAAACTTACTTTTACATTGTTTAACTATTCCAGATACTTCAACAGGGAACACGCGTGATCAACTCTCATCTGCTAAGCTCTAAACTAATATATTTCTCTTGACTCCACTTCAACTCAGATTTTAGAACTATTTTCTGGTTATTATCACTGACAATATGATAATGGATTGGTCGTTTTGATATTATATGGGATTCACAAACATTGATTTATTCATGAAAACACAATTAGTAATAAGTGGTATTTCATTTGATTCATATCGCATTATGCTCGAACTATGCGCACAATTTGAAAACACTTTTTACAAGTAGAAAAACATTGCTAAATATGCATTTTTATAATAGCTTGATTTGAAGACAAATCGGGTCTAAGAATCTTTATACAGGGTTGCCAGTTTGACCTCCAATTTTTATTTCAAAATTTCAGCTTCACAACAGAAATTTTGAAAGAAGAACCTTTACTCCATATAATTACCAAATTTCTGTCGTTAAATAAAACAAAAAATACTATTTTTAATTTTTGGCCCGAATGCAGATTTTGATGGCCAAACTATCAACCCTGTATTTATATGGATTTTATAGTTATATATAATTTTTATTTAATGAAAATACCGGTATCAGTTTCTTGTTTTACTTTCGAAATTGTATTTTTATTTAACTATTATTATTACTGTTGTTGTTGTTGTTATTTTGTCAAGAACGACATGTCGACTGTCAGTTTGTTTCATTCAACCCTATTCTTTCGTGAATTCGATACTCAACTGTGTACAATTTCTTGGTGTTCTGAGATCCAAAATCCAAATTTGCTATTTCCTAGTTTTGATGGTTGATGATCTACAGTTTCTACTTTAAGGCGGTTTTCAAATCCAAAAGGGCAACTTCATGACATAAGTTTTAATTTATTTTTGTTCGGAAATGCATGAAACTAGCAGGTGTTGTTGTTCAGAAACTATGTGATCGAACTGGGTTTTCATTTTTTTTGCAAACGCTATAGATCTTTCAAAAAATATTGTTAAAGTGAGCGTTTTAAACCGAAGGGGCGAAAGAAGAATAGCCAAGGAAGGGTGAAAAACATCTTTATCAGGAGATCAAAATCGCTTATAACTCAATATAGGTAATTTATTTATAAAAAAAAAAAAAAAAAAAAAAAAAAAAAAAATTGAAAACACAGTTCGATTCCAAATCGCTTCCACAGTTAGGCCTTCCAATTTTATAAAATTCCGCTAAGAAAGGAATTGTTAAATGTCCCTTTAAAAAAATAAAGACTTAAGTGCTGTACAGACATGGGTATACATGTCTAATATACGGAACACCACACGTCATTCTTTTTATCTGGATCTTGATCCCTTATCAGCTCTTGATTGCTGGGTACAGAACAGTTGAATGATTTGTTTCCCCCATCATGCACCAGAAAGTGTCTCCTTCACAACTTCCTGTATTACGCTAAGCTCGAAAATTAAGTTTGCAATTTAATCACATGAAATTTTTAAATGTAAATTATTTAGAATGACTTAATACATGTCTATAATTATTGATATATATTACCAAAGAAAAGTCTGAATAATTGAGAATATTTAAGGAATAATTCGTAAGATTCTTGTTTTTGTGGAGTTAATTTTTCTGCACTTGAGTTTTCCCAATTGTTGTTAAAAAGCTTTGAAATGTTTCTGCTAACCAAAGCAGCCTAATTGTGCAATAAAAACAATGATGCCAGCCACCAAAAAATATGTATATGTGTCAATATAAAAAAGTGAGTATTACAAGGTGACTATGGATCAGTGATGATTTCAAGAGGGGTTCCCTTCTATAGGAGTACTCCCATTTACAGCATTAAAATGGTCTAAATTCAGAAAATTTGTGTTTGTAAAGGATCTAACAGTGCAAATCCCCGCTCTCCCTCCCCAGACTCTGTATTGTGCTCAGGGGAGCAGTTAAAAGCTTTCATGGGGACAGAAAAAAATTCTGTAATCAACATTGCAATAGCTGCATACCCCCCCCCCCCCCACCCTCAAGAAAGTCTGATCCCTCATCAGCTCTTGATTGCTCAGTACAGGACAACTGAGTGATTTGTCCCCCATTCACCCATTCTCAACATTCCTATATTGCGTGAAGCTCCGAAGTTAATTTTTTTTTTTTTTTTTTTGTAATTATGGAGCTTTAATATATCAAACTTTTTAATAAAAAATATTTTAAACTATGCAGTTGTTTGAAAGACTATTTTTTCCGTCGGGACTATGAATTTTCTCCGGTTCCGTTGTCAGGATTTTTAATGTATTTTTATTTTGCTTAAGTGTGCGATATGAACAACGATACTAATAACAAATGTATGCGTATCAACATAAAAAGTGAATACATATTTACAAGGATACAATGCAAGGATAACTATGAATAGCGGCCTTTTTTCAAGAAGGATTAAAGGTATATTACAATTATTTCTTATCCTATAGGGTGCTTGATCTCTTATCAGCTCTTCATTGATCAGTATTAGCTCAGTGCAGATTGATTGATTTGTTCAGAGGCTACTTCAGTCAAATGAAAAGACGCATTCGCTAATTCTAATCCTATGGAAGAAATTTATAAATATATCTCGGTCGCATTTCAATATTTTTAAATGATTTCTTTTGTATTGAATAGTTGGGATCGATCTGTATGCAGGCCATTTTTTACTTTTTCGAGTTTGATTGCAGATATTTTTTATGAGGAGGCTTTTACTTTCGAAACCGGTTCCGAAAATGAAAGTATCCTCATAAGAAATACCTGTAAACAAAATCGAAAAAGTAAACAACGGCCTTTGTACAGATCAATCTCGACTATTCAATGCAAAAGAAATCATTTATAAATATTAAAATGCGACCGAGATATCTTTATAAATTTCTTCCATAGGATTAGTATTAGCGAACGGGTCTTTTCTTTTGACTGAAGTAGCCTCTTAACCTAGGCATCAAAAGAGATCATATGTTTTCAGTAGCAAATTTTATATCTTATGCAAAAGTCATTTTCTGAAATACATCCAATTCATTTCCATTCGTAAATGTATGAAATTTTCAGGAATATCCTTAAATGTATAAAATGTGCAGGTTCTGTTCAGATACCAAGAACAAATGTTAGGTATCTTGTCAGTGTTTCCGATTTTCTTATAAAAACAAATAAATTTGCAGAAAATGTTCTCAAAGCTCACAGTTAAAAAAGATTTTTCGATCTCGACACTCATGAAAATGTTGGCTTGGCGGAGAGCAATTGAATACAATTCAAGATGAACTAGATTTATAGGATAGTGAAAAACATTGTTCGATTAATTGGTACTTAAGACTGTTCTCAAATCTAGGAGGGACAGCTTTATGACATAAGTTTTAATTTATTTTTGTTCGGAAATGTATGAAACTAGCAGGTCCTGTTGTTCAGAAACTATGTAATCAAACTGTTTTTTTTTTTTTTTTTTTTTTTTTTTTTTTTTTTTTTTTTTTCAAACGCAATAGATCTTTCAGAAAATAGTGTCAAAGTGGGCGTTTTGAGCCGAATTTCCGCGCGAAAGAAGAATAACCACTCAAAAAAGGGTATAAAACGTCTTTGTCACGTGATCAAAACCGATTATAACTCAATAGTTAATTTATTTATCAAAAAATGGAAAGCACAGTTCGATTCCAAATAGCTTCCCTAGTCAGGATTTCCAATTTTATACCTTTCCTTTAAAAAATGAATTTATAAATGTGTCAAAACTTTTGCGCTTGTTGAGCAGAGCAGTTGAGAACAGCCTTAAAAAACGGTGTATACAGTTTTCATGCATTTCTGCATAAAAAATAACTCGAATGTATCAGGAAGGTCAGCAGTTTTAAGCGGAGGGGGGGGGGGCGGGAGAAAACATCTTTTATGCATATTTATGTATTAAAAAATCTTGTTCTAAATAAATATTCTTTGTTTAGAGGGGTGGGGGAGTCATGATTCCCATGACCTTCCTCCTTGGGTCCTCGTTTGTGGAGAGTCGTGAATTTTTATTTTAAAAACTTTGCTAAACCTTCCAAACATTTATCATAATGTACCAAAAAATAATACATTTCTTTTAAGTAAAAAAGAAAAAAAAGAAAGAAAGAAAAAAGGGTTTTGCTTTTTTTTCTAACTGCGTATAAATCCGAACTATCGACGAATAAGTAACTTTTATTTTCTTGACATATTTTCTTAAGCATTACAAGAAATGTTTCTCATTTCAAGACTAGTAAAACCAAAAAGTCATCTACATAGAAATGTAGCGTGGCCGACCAGGTTTAAAACATAAATTAAACAGCGGAATACTTTTTAGATTCCAGCTTAAATATAAACTGCAGAGCCCAAAAAATCTGACTAGTGTGTTACTTTCCCGAATGGAATATCACGGATTTCGATTTTAAAAACTGTACTAAATCTTCCAAACATTTCTCATAATGTACAAAAGACAACATTTTTTTTTAAAGTAAAAAAAAAAAAAAAAAATAATAAATTAATAAATCAATAAAATTAAAAGAAAAACTGATTTTAATTCTTTTTCCTAACTGCATGTAATTCTGAACAATTGACGAATAAGTAACCTTTATTTTCTTAATATATTTTATGAAGCATTTCAAGAAATGTTCCTCATTTCAAGACTCGCAAAACTAAAAAGTCATCCACCTGGAAATGTAGCGTGGCCGACTAGGTTTTAAAGATAAATTAAATAGTGGAATACTTTTTAGATTCTAGCATAATTATAACCTATATAGAATATAAAAGAGTCCAAAAAATCTGACTAAAATGTTACTTTCCCGAATAGAGTATCATGGATTTCGATTTTAAAAACTGTACTAAATTTTCCAAAAGTTTATCATAATGTACAAAACAACAACAAAAAACTTACGTAAAAAAAAAAAAAAAAAAAAAAAAAAAGGTTTTTCTTTTTTTTTCTAATTGCATGTAAATCTGAACAATTGACGAATAAGTAACCTTTATTTTCTTGATATATTTTCTGAAGCATTACAAGAAATGTTCCAGACTCACAAAACGAAAAAGTCATCGACTTTGAGTTGAGAGCGGCCGACTGACTTAGAAGATAAATAAAACAGTTGCATATTTTGTAGTTCCCAAGCATAAATAAAAACAATAAAATAATTAACAATATAATAATAAAAATATCAGTAAAATTTGTTCGGGTATCTGTTTGGCCTTGAGCGATATTGTAAATTCTGATTTTCAAAATTGCATCACATCTTTGACGTAATCATAATGTGCAAAGTAAATCATTTTTATAAAACTGGAGGATAATTTAAATAAAAAGATAACTTAAATAGCCGGATGTTTTTTTTTTTTTTTTTTTTTTTTTTTTTTTTTTTTTTTTTTTGCATTTATTGGAGCATAAATATAAAATAACAGAATAAAATAATAATAATAAAAACTTAATACTTAATACTTTGTCACTTTTTCGAATGGAGTATCATGAATTTAGATTTTAAAAACTATACTAAATCTTCCAAACATTTATTATAATGTACAAATTTTTTTAAGTTGAAAAAAAAAAAAAAAAAAAGGTTTTACTTCTTTTCCTATAACTGCATGTAAATCCGAATAATTGACGAATAAGTAACCTTTATTTTCTTGACATATTTTCTGAAACATTACAAGAAATGTTCCTCATTTCCAGACTCGCAAAACCAAAAAGTCATCGACTTTGAGTTGTAGCGCGGCCGACTGGCTTAGAAGATAATCTTTTTTTGGCAATCGCCCCATCTTTTTCCTTAGAATAAAGAGCCGAAGAATGGAAGGGGGTGGCAGAATGTAGAATGGTAATCTCAGTTTTCAAGAACTGTCATCTTCCAATTCTGCTTTCCGAAGAGACGAGATCGTGCGTGCAGAGACTGCTGCAATTTTTCTTCAGAAGTTTTGGTTTCTGTTTAGATTTACTCATCGATCTTGTTAAATAATATTGTTGATTTTTTTTGTATTTATTTCCACAAACTTTTTAGTTTTGCAGTAGATATAACCTGTTTAGATAAAACAAAGCATATAGAACCATTATTTTTATTATTTTTGCATATATTATTTTTTTTCGCCGTAACATTTTTCTTTTTGAAGAATAACCCAAGCTTTATTCTTATATATTTGCTTGATTTAGAGACTAAAAAAAAAAAAAAAAGAAAAAGAAAGAAAGAAAGTGCACGGGGAAAATGTTTATTTTATTTTTACGCACCAAGCATCTTATTTTCAATTAATTAATTTATTTATTTTGATGCAGTAAAATCTCTGAAAACCGTCAAGGATCGGAAAAAACTTCCGTTTTTTATTAGCTTAGGTGTAATTGTATGTTATTATTCTGTCAAGATTATGAAAATTTTTCGTTTAAAACACGATTTAGCTGTATCTACTTAAAAACTGTATCTTCTGTTTGGGGTCGTTCAAGTATTACGTAAGCAGTAAGTGGGGGGGGGGGGGGTCCAGTGTCTGCTTATTTTTGCTGAAAAGGGGGAGAGGGGGGTCACGAAAATTCTTACGTAAGCATTAGACAACAAAGCAACTATAGTTTAACAACAAAAAGCAAAAGAGCATGATTTAGATGAGCGTTCTGCGGATGTTGAACAACTTGAGAAAAAAGATATGGAGTAAACAAGGACTGGAAACGAGGATCATTCCAGCCCACCACTACATTGAAAACTTAATAATAGACAATGCAGAAACATGGATACAAAGATCTTGGACACCAGACTAGAAATGAGAACGCCAAACACATAATATTCCTATGATTCTTGTTAAAATTTTTAGTTATGTGCCTAAATAAGTTAGGGCCTGTTGTATTTCTTAAAGTTTTTTTTGTTGTTGTTCAATGCGATAAATAATAATATAAAAAAACTATTTTGTATTCTATGAATTGTTTAATGCTATAAATAGCAATATATATAACCGATTTTTTTCCTTCAGTACCACAATGTCTACCAATATGTCTGTTTATGTAAATTTTCTGGATTAATAATGCAATTTATCGCTAACTAATTTTTTTATGGCAAATAGTGTTGATGTTAGAATGTCATAAAATCTTGCATAAGCAAAGGGGGGGGGGGGTAGTATTTGCTTATTTTTCCTTACAAGGGGGAGGGAGGGGTACAAAATGACTAAAAATATGCTTACGTAATACTTGGACGGCCCTTTCTACTAAAAAAAAAAAAAAAAAAAAAAAAAAAAAAAAGTTTATTGATTTTTTACTTAACCTGTTCACTATCTTGTCAGTTCAAAATGATACTCATTAAAAAATGGTGGCGTTTACGGATGTTCTTAAGGGGACAAGCGACCTTAAAACTCATTTTTTTTTTCTTAATTTCATTTTAAATACTATTCAAGGGCACGTTATATGCATTATGGCGTATATTTATCACGCAAGAAATTATTATTCTTTTTTTTTTTCTTGAGAAAAATAAGGAATTTTCCTGACTATTTTAAGCGTTCTGAAATATTTTTCAAAATGTCCCATGCGCATTCCATATCAGTTAAAATTCCCAATATTTTTTAGGCCAGTTTATTTTACACATAGAAATAAAATTGTGCATAGTTCTTTAAATTAGATATAATTGGAAAAGTTCAAGGAGTTGCAGAAAAATCATGCAAAAATGCTACAAAATTCATAAAATTTAGCATTTTTTTTTTTTTAAACCGTTTTATTCGAATATATAAAATTCGAAAATTTCTCATGTAATATATTATCATTCAAAAATATTCCGATAACACATTCGTGCTTGCAACGCTAGGAAAGATAAGGCATAGTATTTTTATTTGCTCAACTATAAAATATAGGGTAGAAAGAGAGCATAGAATACAATTTTCCTGCCCCGTCCCACATGAACAAAGGTATTTTATATAATGAATGCGTAAACAAAAATCACTGTAAACGACTTTGTATTACATTAATGATGCGAATATTTTTTTAAACCTTCTCCTGTCCTCGCGTATTATGAGGAAAATTGGCGGAAAAAAAATCCCCTTTTTTTAGTTGTTCGTATACAATTGAAATACTAGTCTATAGGTAATGATAGAGAAAATTATTATTACCATATATGAGGGTTGGTTTTTAAGAGATGTTACTTAAAATAAAGTTTAATCAAAAACAATTCTGAAGCGCTGCCTCCCCCCTCCCCCTTTAAATCAGAGCTCCAGGTGAGCGAGTGAGTTAAAAGCTCCTTTAGAAATTATTTGACAGTGAGAAGTAGATATGTGAAGCAATGGTGGTAATTTGACGTCATGAAGCAAGGATCTCTTCCAACAATAAACCACATTAATGTTGAATTACATCTATACTGAGGGCACCGGGCAGATCTGGGGTCTCCGAGCAAACTCACGATTTGCCCACTCGGTAATAAGGCCCTGAATATGAGACATAACTGCAAAATTTAAATTATTTACATTTCTATCGGTAAATTTTCACTCATAAGCATAGCCCTTCAATGTGATTTTTGGAGCCACTTAGGAACATACGAGTAAGTGCCACAGTCGTCACTTCCTTAATTAATCTAATCGTGACTACCAAGTGATCATCATTTGGAGACTTCAAATCTAGTCATTAAATGATGGTTACTAGTTTTAGTCACAAGCAATTCGTCATAAAAAGAAGATATGGTTACAGTGACTGAAAAAAAAATTTCGTAAGGTTTTCGGAAAAAAGTGGTGGCATTAAGATGCCACGGCTTTTTGCCGTCACATTTCACAACATTCCAATTTTTCAGAAGCATTCCATAATATATACTCCGAAACCCTTCATATCAAAATATTTTAGTATTTTGATATGAAAGTTTTTGGAGTATATATTATGGAATGTTTCGCTACTTAGTTATGAAACTTAACAGCAAAAAGCCGTGGTATCTGAATGCCACCACTCTTTTCTCCATCCGGAATTTTTTTTACTGGATACGAATCATTTGCCAAGCAAAACAATGCCAAAAGATAAATAAATAATTAATTAAATAAATAAATATATAAAATAAAATAAAATAAAATAAAATAAAATACATTTTTGTCAATGTGCACTTACAATTTTGTCATATCTTCGTCAGGGTACTGGATATGGATTGCTAATATGGATTATTATTGCTCGCAGTACCACCTGATTTTTTATTTATTTTTTTCTGATAAAATTGGAAAACACTTTCCTTGTGAGCTTTCCCAAAGTTACTCTTATAACTAATCTATCTTTCTCCACTCCTAAAAATTCTCATAAGTAATTTGCCTTGTTAAACTTTATAGTGGTCACAACATCCCAGTTTTTTTGTTGTTTGTTGCACTGACCCCTCTCAAACTCCCCCACAATCACTCCGTGGGAACAGCTCATCAACTCATCTGCATACACTGGGCTTCGCGACGACATCTGTCACAGTCGAAAAGTCATCTGGGGATTTATCTTTTTTTGCCTCTCCTCCTCCTCCTTATCCTTTTTTCGTTTCCTAGGCGATCCCCTCCTTTAGCTGCAGAAAGCCGGATGGAAAGGGGGGGGGGGGAGACAAATAGTTAAGAATCGTAATCCCACTGTTTCTTTCCCTTGCTAAATGGGGAGGAGCAAGGAAAACAAGATAAATAAAAAGATTTTGGTATTTTCAAACTGTACTTTATGAGTTTGTGAAAGGAAAGACACAATCTTTAATAGCGTGATTTGTGTCAATGGTGTTACAGCGTGCCTAATTTAGGTCAAAGTTCGTTTGCTACAAGACATGGCCGTGACAAAGTTTCCAGTATTTTTTAATTGGCTTCTGGGAATAAAATCAGAAAGTGATTGTAACAATCTGCCAGAACGTCTTCTTATTGTTCTCTGGGTAGAATTTAAAATAAGTGGGGCGTTTCTCTAAAAATTTTTGGAGGCTACCGTGAGAAAGAAAGGAATAGATAATTTAATAAAAATAGCAAAATCGTTTAAGGGCCTTCTTCCAAATGGGACCTTAATCTATAGCTTGTTTAGGTTATCCGTAAATCCAGCGTCAACTACATAAGTAATCCTTGTTCATGTTTGGTCCTTGAATTTTAGTATAATTATTTCCTATTATAATATTTGCTTTATTTGATCACATAAATCTGCGTTTAAATAAGGCGAAGGTTAATATACATAAATACTTGTATTTAAATTCAAGTATCTGTGCAACCCCTGTTAATGTTCACAGAATATTAATATGTATTGACGTAATTTTTTTTTTAGCTCACAGGCTATCAAAGCCTGAGAGCTTATGTGCCCCCCGGTTCTGTATGTACATACGTGTGTATGTACGTATGTACGTAATGCAATAACTCTTGATAGAAATATCCGATTTGCTTCAATTTTTTTTCTGGGTTCATTCTAATAAGGCGCTTTCCTGATTGGTTTTTGGGGTTCATTGATTAAGGATAAAGGAGGAAAAGGGGGGCTTGTTCCCCCCTTAATTTAGATAAATGAGTTTTTCATGCAGAAATATTCGATTTCCTCCAAATTTGGTATACCGGTTTATTATGTTAAGGAGCTTCCCTGATTAGATTTGGAAGCTCATTACTTAAGTATAAAGGGGGCTACCCCCTCTTAATTTAGATAAATGGGATTTTCATGTAGAATTATTCGATTTGCTCCAAATTTGGTATACCGGTTAATTATGTTAAGCAGCTTCCCTGATTAGATTTGGAAGGTCATTATTATGTGTAAAGGGGGGAAAGGGGGGCTACCCCCCTTAATTAAGATAAATGCGTTTTTCATGTAGAATTATTCGATTAGCTCCAAATTTGGTATACCGGTTAATTATGTTAAGCAGCTTCCCTAATTTGATTTGGAAGATCATTATTATGTGTAAAGGGGGGGGGGAAGGAAGCCACCCCCTTAATTTAGATAAATGCGTTTTTCATGTAGAATTATTCGATTAGCTCCAAATTTGGTATACCGGTTTATTATGTTAAGGAGATGGCTTGATTAGATTTGGAGGTTCATTGGTTCAGCATAAAGGGAGAAATGGGGGACCTAATATCCCCCTTAATTTAATGGTTTTTTTCATGCAGAATTATCTGATTTGCTTCAAATTTGGTATACCAGTTTATTATGTTAAGGAGCTTCCCTGATTAGATTTAGAGGTTCTTTGGTTAAGTATAAAGGGGGGCAACGGGGACTAATCCCTTCTTTTATTTTTCGAGGGGCATTATTCTTTGAAATAAGAGTATAATATACAATTAGTGTGAATAGCCTGTGAGTTCAATGCCATCAGTTTAACTGGGCAATTTTCTTTTTATTATTACTTGATATGCTCTGGAACTCATGTGTTTTATTGAACTGTTTTGAATGCTACATATAATTTACCTATTTAAACTTGTTTTAATTATTTGATTTATAAACGTTACACTAAAAAATGTGACGTTTTCATTCTCTATCGAATCATATTCAATTCTGCAATACCTAATTTGGCAGCTTTGTGTGATTCCGGGTTTTTTTTATATGACGAGAATTCGGTTCATATCCTTCTTTAAATAGACTTCCTTAAGGAAATATCATATACCTTTCATTGTGTATTCACATTCAGCTGATTTTAGACAAGGCCCTCATTCGTTTTCCTCCAAACCTCTTGTTCAAGAATTCTTATTAAAACATCATTTTTTAAATTGGCATTATTTAAATGTTATTCATGAAAAGCAATTTATTGCAAAAATAATTTATGAACCCTTCATCTTTATTAGCTGTCAGTTAAAATAAAATATAGCTGTGATGACCGATTTCAAAATATACTACTTTTAATAATTTTAGTTTTTTGGAGTGTCATATGAGATTTTTAGTTCGGAGCCTCATGAGATCAGCGTCAGCGCGAGAATTATAAGAAGAAGCTAATAAACTTGTGCCAATTTATGAAGTTAAACAAGATTCAATACTTGAATCAAATTTTAAAATTAATGAGTACAATTTATTAGAAGTAAAGAAATAAAATTAATTTTAATTACCATACGCATTTTCCATACGATATCTATAGCGGGAGTATCATGAGAAACAATGTCGTGAAGAAAAGAAGAGGAATTATGCGAAAATTTCTTACCGATTTTTGTTACGGCGAAGCCATACAAGAAGTTGAAACAACGATTTAAGATATTAAAAAAGGGGAAAGTATAAAGAAATGAATGAATTAAAACTTTTCTCACCGTTACCTGCCAAGTACGAACGAAGAATTAGATGGCATATCTGATGTCACTATTAACTTCTTCGGGGAAACATATGTGACATAATCGCACTGAAATCCCTTCTAATCTCCCATCTTGTCAGTCATAAATATATCTAAACCAACCATTAAAAAGGTGTCTTTTCCATTGTTGCAAGTGAGCGGTAGCTAACGGTGTTTGGTTTGGCAGCTCTTTGGTAAAGAGGAGGGAGATATACTTTGCGCACGTCGCTTAGTCTTTTAATAGGTATCACCACGTGGAGTATTTTGGCTCTTGGGATGATAAAACTTGAAAGCTTCAGTTTTATTTTATTCTGAGTTGTAGTGAAGACAGAAATTTTGGCACTTTAGATGAGTTTCTCTCAGCACTGGGATACACAGAAAAGGTTTTGATGCAATACCTTAGCAACTAACATAATTATTCCCTAAAAAATAATGTGTGATATCTCATCTTTTTCACGTAGCAAAATTATGTTTCTACATATGCGTTAACTACATTAACTAATATTATGATGTGTTAACTACAGGTAGATCGATGAACAATTAAAAAAAAAAAAAACTTAACCAGAACTAGGAAACAAATCGATGGATTAATTTAAATTAAATTATATAAGTAAAGGACGAAGAAGAAAGCAAACATATAATATTCACATACAAATTCATACATAAAGCAGTACATCAAAGAAGATTTTGCAAGATTTTCCTTATTAACTAGAAACTAAAATTAGGGAAATAAGCTGTGATATTTGGTAAGTAAGCTGTATTTTTTTTTTTTTTTAACAATATTTTCAGCTTTATTTTTTTTTTTAAGTGTAACGATTTTTTTTTTTTTTTTTTTTTTAAACTTTACACGAGTTTCTTATCACTGCGGGATACGCAGAAAAGATTTTGGATGCAATATCCTTTATAATTATAG
Organism: Maratus speciosus; assembly: GCA_963932465.1. NCBI lineage: Eukaryota > Metazoa > Arthropoda > Arachnida > Araneae > Salticidae > Maratus > Maratus speciosus. The sequence goes on along the minus strand of OZ010786.1, from coordinate 505,775,995 downwards.
CATCAACAAAAGTCATTCTCTAAAAAATTGTGTGTTATGAAATCTATATATACAGTGGGAAAATTACGTTACACTGGTAAGTTAATTGACGGAAGATTACTGAAGAAATTAAAAAACAGAGCATGGATTGACTAATTTTATTACATTATTTAAATGAAACACAGAGGAAAGAACAAATGCAAAAGAAAGAACAGGAGAGAGAAAAATATATACACAGGATTATAATGATACGAGGGATTCAAGGTTTTTAAAATTCTCGTTCAATAACTTATGAAGAATGCTAAAACAGTTTTAATTGAAGAAACCAAATAAGAGAAATAGGTTCAGCCATTTGGTAAGTAAGTCTCAGAATTTTTCCCTAAACTTTTAATAATTTTAAGTTTTATTTTATTTTGAAAACTAGTAAAGACAGAAATCCTGGTACTTTAGATGAGTTTCTCTTACGTGCAGATTTTGACGCAATGTATTTTTTTTTTTTTACATTAATAAGCCATTAACACAATTATTCTTGAAAAAATAATTTGCGGTGTAATATTTATTATTTGTAATACATATATATATTTACAACGGCATCTTAACTGTCGGAAGATAAATGACAGAGTTGGAAAAACGGTAAATGGATTAATTAATTTCACTTAACTAACATTAATGGAGGACGAATGAAAAAGAAAATATAAAGCATGCAGAGAAGAGTTCATACACAAAGCAAAATGACATCAAATAAGTTTTAGTAAGTTTTTTATTCAATAATCTATGAAAGTCACTAAAAAGGGTAATATTTATTATTGATTAGAAAAAAATAACAATTAGTGAAATAAACTCAGACAGGTGGTAAGTAAGCTTCGGATTTCTATTTTTTAATTAGCGTTTTCAATTTATTATTATTATTATTTTATGTGGGTGGTGACGCAAGTTGTACAACTTATAATAAGTTTATATATCGGATACGTAGAGACGGGTTTCATGCAATACTTGTTTCATTAACAGCAGCTGACAAAATCATTCACTAAAATTAATGTGTGTGAGGTAATTCTTTTATAAGGCAAAATTGGAATATACCGATGTCTTGACTGCAGAAAGGTCAATGGAAGAATTAAAAAAAAAAAAAAAAAAAAAAACAGAAAATGGGTTAGTTAGTTTTAGTTAAATTATTTAAATAAAGTTGCAAAGAAGAGAAAAAAAATTACATATAGATATATATACACAGGATTATGATGGTATGAGAAACGCTCTTGAAAGATTTTTTCCCTTTATTAATTTATGAAATATATTAAAACAGTAATAATTATTATTAGTTTATATATATATATATATATATTAAATGAAATAGGCTTAGACATTTGGTGAGTAGGCAATCAGATTTATTTTTTTCTAATTTCTAATTGTTATTAATTTTTAATTTTATTTTACTCTGAAAACTAGCGAAGGCAAAAATTTTGGCAGTTTAGATAAGTTTCATTAAGCATTGGAATTATATAGATTTGATTCAATACATTTTACATTAGCAGTAATTAACATAATTTTCCGCAAAAAATAAATTCTGTTATGAAATTTTTATTATTTGAAAAATTAACGTTATACAAGTCTGTTAAGTGAGATGAATGAAGGGTTTCAAAATGGCAAATCGATTGATTAATTTCAGTTCAGCTATATATAAATCAAGGACAAGGGAAAAAAATATATAAAACATGCGCAAAAACTTATTTTTAAAGCAGTTATATTATCAAAGAAGATTTTTCAAGCATTAATTTAGGAAATATACTGAAACACTAATAATTATTAGTAATTAGAAAAGAAATAGCGAAATGGTATCAAACAATCAGTAAGCAATCTGTAGAATTTATATTTAATTAATATTTTTAGCATTATTTATCCAAAAATTAGCGACGACAGTTTATTTATTTATTTTTAAAATTTAGATAGGTTTTTCAATCGCTGGAATACGCTGCGAAGATTATGATGCGATGAATACCTTTTTTACTACAATGCATAACCTAGCCGTTGTGCATACGGCAACTAACATAATTTTCCCTCAAAAGTATTTTTAACTGTTATATTTAACAATTTAAAAGATATATTAACACTTTGAAATTCATTATCAATTAGTAAAATGGCCTTAATTATTTGGTAAATCGATTTTAGATTTACTTAACTTAAATTATTTATTGGCGAGAATTTTATCCTTCAATTTGAACATTGGGTAGATACACTGTAAAAAAAACCACTGTAAATTTGCCCGAACAAACTCGATCACAGTGAATGTGCTGTATCTTTCGTTGGTTTCCTGACTATATAAACATGGAAAATACAGTAGTTGCGTAAAATTAACAGCACAATGTGCTGGCAATTTTACGCAGCTACTGTATTTTTCATGTTTAGCTATAGTCAGGAAAAAAAAAAAAGATACAGCACATTGACTGCGATCGAGTTTATGTGCGAGATGAGCAGTACTTTGTACTGTAAAAATGTCTTTTTTTTTTTTTTTTTTTTTTTTTTTTTTACAGTGTAATGATAAATGCATGAGCATAAGATATTATATGATCATAAGATATATTAGAGGATTTTTTATTATTTGAATATTAGAAAAAACTGGGCATAATGTGAACATAAGATATGTTACAGGATGAATCTACTACTTTCCCAATTGATAAAAGAAAAAACTCATGTTGTAATTCATTTCTTTTTTTGTATAAAACAGGAATTAGCAGATAATAAAAAAATAGCACTAAAATATCTAATATAATTATCGATAATGTAGGATATGAAACAACACTGACTCTAAAATAATTGCCCATTATTAGATTTACAGGAATGCAAATGAATCAGTATTATATTAATTGTTTTTTAAAGAATGATTATTCTCTTTTGCATCTATCATAATGTTTTTTTTTTTTTTTTTTTTTTTAATTTGGCGGTTGTATTATTTATAAATTTCCTAATAAATCAATTTACTGAACTAATCTATATTTTGTTATAGATAAAATCAAAACATATTTATTGTAAAAATTTAAAGTAGAATGTTTCTTTCTGAGACCGATATGGAAAAAAATAGGAAATTTTGATTTTATGTGATGAGAATTTATCTGAATTATTTGAATGATGAATTAGTAAATACAGTCGGCCCCACTTAATCGGGTAACGGATATTTGCATACCCCGCTTATATGTATAGAATGCCGTGGAACAGAAACGGTCCCCATAAGGTTAATGTTGAATATACTCGTTTTATCGCATAACAACCCCCCGGTTAATCGCATAAAAAGATCTCCAATCTGGTGATCCGTATTTTGTGAATTCCTGTGATAGCAATGAATGAAAAGAAAGGAAGAATAGAAATATTTCCTTTTATAATAGTGATTTATTATCTATTACGATCGAAGAGCAGAAATCGTCGTGAAAGAAGCCTTCATTCTTTTAATTTTAATAAGCGTATGGGAGTGCTGGTGTTCACAGGTGTGATATTTTTTTTTTTTTTTTTTCCAAAACTTGCGTTCATAATAGGAACTTAAGGTGTTGGGGGGTAATTCTTGGGAAAACCTTGAATTGGGGAAAGTACTATCGGATGGATTTGTTATTTTACTTTCCTATTAATTTTCACTTAAATTACATAAATTATAATGAAAAATTAAATCATTAACGTAAATAGTGTAATAATACATTAAACTTTAGTATGTACATATATTATTATATAGTGAATAATAATAAAAAATTGATTAAAATTATGAATACAATAATTAATTTTTAAATTATTATGTAAATAATTATTGTCCATTAATATTTATCATATCTGTGGTATATAATAAAATGATAACGTATACTGATGACATAAATTTCTCAAATTACAGTGGAACCAACTGTATGCAATTAAGTGGGGCCGACTGTACTTCCTAAATGCTAAATTCTAACTTTGAATATGTATTTCTGAAAAGTCGTATCATGTGAAAAATTCCTTTATTAATTAATTTAATAATTAATTTTTGTTTGTTTCAGTTTTGGAGAATGATTTTATTGCGCTCAAATATACAATTTTCTCAGAAATTTCAAAAAGATAGATTACTTTTTTCTCAATATAGAAAGGCGTTTATCAACTAGGGTAACTCAGTGATAGTTGCCCGCCTTAAGACCCCCTAAATTTGATTGTAAATTCCGGTGCCAGTCTGACATTTGGGGATTAAAATTAAGTGGGAAGATATTCAACCACCAGAGCTTGTAGGATCAAATGATGTTGCATTTTATATTCACTGCAAATTTCCAGAAGACATTGAGAAAACACTTGGAACACTTTGATTCAAAAAAAAGTGTTCCAGTTACCTTAATGTGTGCTGAAATGTGTTCCGAATATGCTCCGCTATAAAGAAAGTGTTTCGAAAGTGTACCAAATGTGTTCTGCTCAGGATATTTGTTAAATCTAAACTTTGGAATATATTTGAGAACAGATTGAAAATACATTTATGCACATCTTGTGAAATCACGCGTTCCCAAAAGCGTTCAAAAAGTGTTCTAGAAAGTGTGCTAAAAAAAATGAGTGTTCTCAGAAGTATTCTAAAAATTGTTCCAAAATGTGCGCTTCAAAGTGTTCTAAAAAAGGTGACAAAATAAGCGTTCTGAAAAGTGTATAAAGATTTGCATTGTTTTTGCTCGAATAATTATAGTAAATCATGTATAACAGATTGTAACTTTACCAAAAAGAAATCATATATAACTTTTACAGCATGACAAATAGCACAGCTCAACAAAACTTTTATACGGAATATGAAATCTGGTAAAGTTAATATAATGATAAACCCTATGAGTGATTTCTCTTTCATTAAAAATTGACGATTTTCATGATGGATGCACTATAAAGTTTATAATTTTTTTTAATATTAATGCATGAATTAATGTATTAAAAATATGCATGACAGCAACAGATGATACACATTTAAAATAGGATTGCAATAAGAAAAATGGTTTTGAATAATATAATTTTATTTATGAATTTTTTCTGGTATTTCAATTAAATCAGTTGTAGATAAAATTTGAGATGATTCTATTTACTATTGCAAAAGTTATTTTTCATTTCCCTACACGTTTTTAAATAAAATAAATAAATAAACTAGGAATAAATCAGTATGACAATTTAGAAGTTTTATTTATAATAATGATTCTTTTCTTTGTATGCAGTCATATTTGAATTATTTGTGAATTTTTTTCTGGTATTTAATTAAATCAGTTGTAGATAAAATTAGAGATGGTTCTATTAGGTTGAGCAAAAAGTTCTGGGAATTTTTTAATCTAATAGTTACCAGAATTTATATCATATATAGCAGTACTAGTGATATATCTATAGGAATTCAGGAATTTCGGCTCCAAAATGCCTATTGAAAAGTACGATTTGCGTGTGTTGATCCGGCCTTATAGGAGAAAAGGTCGAACGATTCTAAAAGCCGTCATTGAGTTTGTACAGTTGGACGGCGACGAAATTCTTCCACTCCCCGCATACAGTCCAGACGTGGTTCCATCCGATTATGGCTTCTTTCCATCAATGCAAGACTTTTTCAAGGACCGCCGATTTGAATCCTTTAATGAAGTTCAAGAAGCATGTCAAGAGTTTTTCAATTCCAAGGAGCCACCATGGTACTGAAGCAAATCCGGAATCAGGCAGAACGATGGCAGGAAGTCGTGGACTGTGATGGCTTCTATTTTGAAGAATATTCCTTGTTGCTTTTTTTGTTAATTTGCGCATAACAACGCAATTTTTACAAATTTCCCAGAACTTTTTGCTCAACCTAGTATTTTACTATTGCAAAAACCATTTTCCATTTCCCACCCTCCCTTTTAATAATTTTGTTTTCAATAAATTATGAGTAAATCAGTATGACAATTTAGAAATTTTAATTCTAATAATGATTCTTTTTTTTATTTCTTTCCTTTGTACAGTCGTTCAAAAGAAAAAAAAAGCTAGCGACAGAGAGAGATAAATAGAGAACACTTTGTACTGACTTTACCGTAAACATTTTCCGGTAAAAAATATGACTGGTATTATAAAAACTTTTATAAATGATAAGTAACAACGTTCGCTAATTAATGTTAATTAATTTTTTCTTAAAGAATCATTTACATACAGAAATTGTATGAAACTATACAATTTTCATTGATATGCTGTTTTTGTCATCATATTTGAATTCTTCAATAAATTTTACCTTCGGATACCGAACGGGAAGTCATTCTGTCAAAATGTTTAGTAATTATGAGGTTTAAGGGGGTCCGGGACACAAAAATCTTCAAATTTTCAATTTTTTTTTTTAATTAAAAATTTCTCTGCCGTTTTCTGCTTAAAATGATGTTTAAATCATGTTTCTATCTTAATTAGAACATGAAATATTAATTTTTTCGTTTTGGTTTGTTTTCAGAATCTGCCCTTCAAGCTATAGTTGTCAAGGAAACGAGTTCTTGTGAAACTGCGTTTTTCTTCCTGATAGGTTTTTTCACCATTTCTCATATTTAAATTCTTATAACTCGAGAACCGTTAAAGATACAGGGTTGAAACTCGGAACATATCTTTTTCAATTATTTTACTGTACTTTTGAGCCCACATATTTGGAAAAAAAATATTTACTTTTGAAAATGTGATTGTTTTAAAAAAAGTTGCACCACTTTTTTTGTAATTTTTTCGTTCAATATTTTTAATTTTTTTAAAAATTAATATTTTTTAAAATGCTGGCTCTATTAAAAAATATATATTTCTGTTTATTTAAATGAAAAAGAATTTAAATTCTACAAATAATATTTCGAGTTATAACGATTTTAAGTTATACCCCTTTTTTCATAAATTTTAATTTTATTTATTTTTTATTTATTTTTTTCTTATTTTATTTTATTTTATTTTATTTTTATAAAAAGCTATGAGAAGTTTTATCATTTGATTTTGTTTACAAATGATGTGGTTAACCATCACAAAAAATTCAAAATTTTAACTCAATAAATAAATTTTTTTTTGAAAATGTGTCCCGGACCCCTTAAAATTTGGCACTCCTAATATTAAATTCCTTTTTAATCGTCGATAATTATAATTGTTGAAAATAAGTTTAACTGGCGGGTAGTTTTTTAAGCATAACTAAAAAACCACTTGACGGAAAGTGTGCTTAACAGTGTAAAGTCTTTAAGGGGCTTCCGACTTGACAGCAACTTTACGCCCAGTCTTGTATTTGAATTCACTTATTTGAATTATTATCTATGATTTTTTTTCTGGTATTTAAGGGGAACAGTACCTGCCATTTTGATAAAAAAATGACAAAAATGTCGAATTTCAGATTTTCATTTTAAAATGTCCCTCAGTGTCCTTAGAACATTCTGTCCAAATTTCGGAACGATTCAATAAATAATAAAGGAGATATACTTAATTTCCCTAAGCCTTTCGGTTCAACGTCACTTTAAATGTCAATGTTTAAACTCATTTTTCTCAGTTCGCAATTTTTTATATTTTCATTTAAATCGAAATGCAGGTTACGACAATAATTAAGAAAAGTGTCTGATTTTTTTTTAAAAGTATATTTAGACCCTGTGTGTGACAACAAAGTATCAGATTTGTGATATGTTTGTAACTTGAAAAAAAAAGAACTTAAAAACATGCTATTTTCCCACTTTTTTTCATATACATTCACTATTTTTTTTTCTTATGATCTAATGGGCTAATCAAAAATCCGATACTAAGATTTATAGAAAAAAGTATACTCTGAATGGAGGATAAAAAAAAAATCTATTTCCAAATATGAAATGTGAGAAAGACGAAGGAATTTTAAAATTGTAAAAAAAAAAAAAAAAAAAAAAAAAAAAAAAAAGAATAATAATTAAAAAAAAAAGTTACTGCTACATTGAGAATTTAACACTTTTTATGATCTACTATAGCTATGCTTTATTCAAACATGAACCTGAAATATAATATAGTTTATAGTTACAAAATATTTTTTATTTTTATTTTTATTTTGTTTTTTGTACCGAATCCCCTTAATTAAATCAGTTGCAAATAAAATCAGAGATGATTCTAACTTACTATTGCAAAAATTATTTTCCATTTCCCTACCCATTTTTTTAGTAATAAAAAAAATTAATAAATTATGAATAAATCAGTATGACAATTTAGAAATTTCATTTCTGATAATGATTTTTTTTTTTTCTTTCCTTTGTACATGTACAGTCGTTCAAAAGAAAAAAAAAAATAGCGACAGATTGAGAGATAGAGAACATTTTCTGCTGACTCTGCTGTAAATCATCCTGTAAAAAAAATTACTGGTACTATAAAAACCTTTATTATAGATAAGTAACAAAGTCTACTAATTAACGTTAATTAAATTTTGCTTAAAGAGTCCATGAAACTTTACAATTCTTAATGTACTTACACCTGTTTTTTTGACAACATGTTTGGATTCTTCGATAAATTTTACCATCAGATACTAAACGGGAAGTCATTTGGTGAAAAAAATTAGTAAATATGAAGATGTAAAGTTTGGCACTCGTAAATGTTAAATTCATTTTTTATCGTTTCAAAATAAATTGCAATGGCTGTAGTTTTTTAAGCATAACTCAGAAACTATTTGGTAGAACGAGTTGTAATTTTGGATTCGCATGTTTGAAACTAACTAGATATCGATTTCCGTTAAAAAAAAAAAAAAAATTATAGGTTACAATTCATTTTTTTTTTCGAAAATTAATTTATAAAAAAATATATCTTAATGAATTTTCTTGAAAAATATGAATTGTGGCCCATAATTTTTTTAACAGAAATCTTTTTCTTTTCTTTTTGACAATGACCAGGAGATTCTATACTATATATTATTAAGATGAATTAACGAAGCAGATTGTTAGTAAGTACTGAGTTTATCTATCGAGTTTATCTACCGCTTCTTTCTTTCTAAGAAATTTTTATTATTTTAATATAATTTAGGATGTATGTATATGTTACTCCCTGCCGGCAAGGCCCGATTAATGCAAGGGCAGCATGCAGGGCAGTTGCCCGGGATCCCCTTTTTAGCCCCCCCCCCTACTTGAGAGTAATCAGGATTTTCATAAAAAGTTGCCAAATTGTTGAAATTAGCCAAAAATGATCACAATTAATATATTTTCAAACATATAGGAAGGGAGTGCGGTCCCCTTTCCCCTCTCTGCTTTCCGCACAACCTCTACCCATGCAAAAATCTGACTATATCGTTAGAAAATTAATGATTGAAATTTTACTATAACAACTATTGTTTTCAAATAGATTTTCTATTAAGGCAACTGCTCTGCTCAACAAGCACAAAACGTTTTGACACATTTACAAATTCATTTTTTAACGAAAAGATATAAAATTGGAAAGCCTGACTAATATAGAAGCGATTTGAAATCGAACTATGTGTTTTCCATTTTTTGAAAAATAAATTACCTATTGAGTTATAAGCGATTTTAATCACGTGGCAAAGACGGTTTTCTTCCTTTTTTGGGTGGTTATTCTTCTTTCGCGCGAAAATTCGGTTCAAAATGCAAACTTTGACACTCTTTTCATAAAAGATCTATTGCGTTTGAAAAAAAAAAAATAAATAAATAAAAGGGGGAAAAACAGCTCGATTACATAGTTTCTGAACAACAACACCTGCTACTTTCATGCATTTCCGAACAAAAATAAATTAAAACTTATGTCATAAAGTTGCCCTTTTGGATTTGAGAACAGCCTTAAAGTTTTCCTCATAACGTGGCAAGTTAAAACCATTAATTATGACCAATTTGGGTCATTTTCATTTAGGCATCTTATAACGTACGTAGATAATTTTTTCTTAAAGTTGTGGCCATCTCTTTGTGTATCCTGTATACAGATGTGAGCAGTACCGGGCTACAAAATTTTTGCATACATATATTATGTATGAAGTTTAGTACTAACCACTTCCACATTATTCGCAAACAATTTCTATCGATAGAAGCCCCCCCCTCCCCCCCCCCAGAATGATGCTTGCCCCGGGACGGGAACCTCGATAGCCTAAGTCGGGTCCTGCTTGTCGGATTGATTATTACTTTAAAAAAGTTTAAATATGTCAAACATATCAAACCACATAATAGGTTTATTTAGCAAATTTTAATGCATTCCTGTAAATTATATAATTTTTCTTTTCGATAGGAAGTGCTCATAGCAACATCGTAGTTTTTACCATTTTACTTTGTTACATTATTTCATTTAACTTAAGGGGCTACTTCAGTCACGCGAAAAGATCCGCTCGCTAATGCTAACCCTATGGAAGAAATTTATAAAGATATCTCGGTTGCATTTCAGTATTTTTAAACAATTCTTTTTGATTTGGCTAGCTAAGATCAATCTGTACAAAGGTCATTTTTCACTTTTTCGATTTCGATTGCAGATTTTTTTATGAGGATATTTTCCCTTTCAAAACCTGTTCCGAAAATGAAAGTGTCCTTATTAAAAATATCTGTAAACGAAATCGACAAACTGCTATATAGTAAGAAAAAAAAAAGTTTCATAAGAAAAAAATGTATTTTTTACAGTGACTGAGTTTCTTTTTTCTAAAAATTAGTTTTGAAAAGTAAAATTGGGGCCCTTTTCTATTTCAGTGGGTAAGCACGGGCTTCACGGGCCTATTCCGTAAACAGGCCCTGCCAATGAACAGTTAAAAAACCTCCAACATTTAACTTTTAAACCTTCAATACCGTTCTACGTTTACCTTTAAATTTTTTGAAAAAAAGAACAACTCTAAAGAATGTGAATAGTTTGTTGTTTATTTACCAGAAAGCCCCAAGCTCGTTTAGAATTCACTAAACAGACAGGGATCTCTAAAAAGTGCTAATGTACTGACATCTGCGGTAATTAAGGACTTGGAGGTTGTTGGCACGACACGGATTTGTTTAAACCTTTTGTAAGGTTTCAATCAAGACATCAAGAATTCGTAATCCTAACAAAATCCCGTCTTAGAGAAAAAAAAAAAAAAAAAAAAAAAAAACAGAAAAAGTCGAGTAATCTTCTTTTCTTACTCCCTCAGAATCCAGGTAAAGCATTTGTGAATTTCTGAAGTAAGTAAACGTAAGAGCGCGAACTACTAAGGATGCGTCGATGATGAAAAAGAACGTATTGTCTATAGTAGATAATAGCTTTCCGCAAGCGCCGGTCGTCAGCTTTTTCATAGAGAAAAGTTAATTTCAACACAGTATAATTGAAGTAGAATTAACACAGAATCAGAAATATAGCAAGATATTTTTATATACTATTTTTCTCTTTACAATACAGAAGCTCTATTAATATTATAAACTGTGCTTAAATTGCACCGGAGCTGGGCTCCGGTACCTCTTTATTTTTGGTGAGTATTTAAATATTAGCCGGAGGAACCCACCGGAGATCATAAATAATGCGCTCCGAAGCCCATCGGAACAGTGGTATACGCTGTATTTTGGTAGTTGATAAAATAAAGAAATATTACCGTGTAAGATTTTCTAAACATTCTCCACCTATTTGACTATATATATATATATATATATATAATCAAACCTTTTGTAATTACAAACCATTTCACCAAATGGAAAATTAACCAAAAAATGAAATCATTTATGATACCATAAAAATTGATCATCCAAACTGCTGTATATCAAATTGGGATAATTGAAATTTTATTAGGGAAAAATTACAAAAAGAATGTAAAAAACATGAACAAAAATTGAAACTTATGTAGTGAAATTCTCATCAAGGAAATTATTTCAGAATATAAGTAAAAAAAAAAAAAAAAAAGGTTGGTTTTTGATTGAGAATTGCAAACTATAGGTTTAAACGCTAATTCTTAAAATGCCCTATCAACTGTAACCAGAAGATTAAGATACAAAACATATGAATTGGAAATCAAATAAACCATGAAAGTGAGTAACTGAAATAATAATAAAAAAAAACTTAAAAAATGAGATTAATATTACCAATCAAAGCTGATATATATATATATATATATATATATATATATTTCTGTCATTATATTTTATAATATATGTATGATTATCGGTAAATTTTAAATATTTAAAATAATTTCTTTGCCAAAGAATAAATTGCTTTAGATACTGAAAATAATGTATGAAACACAAATTTGAGAGTGGAGAGAACAGAGGGATATGCTACTGTTCTTTGTAATATTATGACTCCGGTACTTTTTTGTTAGAAATTAAGTCCTGATTATAAAAGCAAAAGTAAGTTTTCTTTTCTGTTAGTCGGAGATTCGCCTCTCAGTGGAACTTATACATGATAGGGAAATTTTCCTCAGAAATTGTTGTCATCGTAATAAATGGAAAATCAACTGACAGACATTTTAACTTACAACTTCAAACAGTGATCTTAAAATTATGACTCTGAAGAACTTTAAAATAAAAGAAGTTCAAAAAAAGTCATCACAATAATTGAAAAATCATATAAATGACAGACATTTTAACTTACATCCTTAAACAATGGTCTTAAAATCATGACTTGGAGGAATTTTAAAATACAGGAAGTTCAAAAAAGTGTCATCACAATAATAGAAAAATTATGTAAACCGACAGACATTTTAACATACATCCTCAAACAACGGTCTTAAAATCATGACTTTTGGTAATTTTAAAATAAAAGAAAATTAAAAATGAAAAAGTATTTCTTTAAATTAACCACTCTGATCTGTAATGAAATGTCAATAGGGCTTCCATTTTCATTACTTTTCACTTGGATTTCTTCCAAATTTTCGGTTTTCTTACGTTTAACAGGGGTGTAGTGGAGAGTATACGGTAAGTGCCGTATACCTTCTGGATTGTTTAAAGAAGCACCGTATAACCTTTGTTTCTCAAATAAAGCTATAGCGTATACTCCAGCCATAAGTGTTCATAACTTTAGCATACACCCTCTGACTTAGAGGTCTGCACGGGCCCGGGCTTGGCCCGAGGCCCGTACCCGGCCCGGCAGAATTAGGACAATTTTTTCAACGGGCCGGGCCGGCAAAAAAATTGAACGGGCCTGCAGGGCCGGCCGGGCCGGGCCGATAAAAAAAATTAATCGGGCCGATCGGCCCGATATAAGAATTTGAGAGTAGCATATAAAATACGAGGCCATTTCCAATGAATATGACTTTTTCGAGAAGTATAAATGTGCACTACGAGCCGATGCGAGTTTAACAACACCAATACAGAAATGTAACATGTCCATCGGAGAGATCGGCATCGTACAGTTACATGATGCCTGATCCCGGGTTTAATTTTTTCGGCAGACTTGTGCCGGGACGGAACTGGTCTTAATCGTTCTCAGGATGTGTAGGACAGGCATTATGTTTTGTAAAAGTATTAATAGAGATAATGAACTTCTGTTAACAGCATTTTTCGAAATGTACCTTAAGGTGGTTCTCATATTTACTGCTCAACAATGCGAAACTTTCAGACACATTTTTAACTATAAAGGCGTAAAATTGACAGGCCTGAGTATTGAAGGCATTTGGGATCGAATAGCGTTTCCATTTTTCATAAATTACGTACAGAGATAAAAGAGACTCTTGTCACGTGACTGTACGTTTTTCTCCTTTCCTGTGCTATCGCTTCCGGAAATTCGATTCAAAACGCTAACTTTGGCAGTATTTTCTGAAAGATATGTTACTTTTATCTAAGAAAAAAACAGCATTTACATGGTTTCTGAATAAGAATACCTGCCAATCTCATGCGTTTCCGAAAAGAAAGGAATTCACAAATGTATCAAAATGTAGCTCCTTTGGATTTGAGAAAAGCCTTAAAAATGACAGAAATAATTTCACAAATCTACTTTTTATTATAAGCTTCAGAAGTTATCATGTTTTTTAACCCTTTATTCTAAACTACAATAATCTTTTAATAAACCCTTATTTAAATTTTGAAACGACTGTAGAGACGTTAACTAAAACACTGTAAGTAATCGTTAATATTTACTATTGTATGTTTTCTATTTTGTGAACACATAGTAATTTAAAATATACTGTAAAATGTTCCCATAAATATGCATGTAGTATTCATTAAAAGAACCTTAATTGTATGTCGAGAAAAAACGGAATTTTTTGTAGAAATTTAGTCGGGCCGGGCCGAGAACGGTAAAAATGTAAACGGGCCGGGCCGAACTTTCAATTTTTACACCGGGCCGGGCCAAAATAGCTTTCCTTCGGGCCGGGCCCGGGCCTGGAAATTCCGACCGATGCAGACCTCTACTCTGACTGTAGCGTATACTTTCTGGGTTCATTTACGACTACAATACTGCGTTTAAAAATTTTGATCTTTTCAGCCTTCTCTGTTTTTCTTTAAATTTTGTATAGATTCCCCTCGCGACTTTTGTACCTTTTCCGTTTTTTAGCGTCTTGAGTGTTTTATTTATTTATTTATTTTTTTAATCTCTGATTCAACTGTTCCAAACAATAACTCAACAATGATTCATAATACTTGGAAAGATTTACTGAGTTTTATAGAATAGATAAATAAATAAACGTATCTTGTCTCTTCCAAGATTTTTTTTTTTTTTTTTTAAGTTATACAATTTGAACATACACCAATTAAGTCCTTCGAAAAAACACTTAATGGTAAAGCCTTTATGACCTCATAACCATGCAAAGAATCTACAACGACAACAACTTATAGATTAAAACGAAAAGAAAAAAAGTAGCCTGAGGTCATTAAAAGTCATGAGCATAAAAGCAAGGCTTGTGTATGGCAAACTCTATAACAGACCCTTCGCTTTTTCCACGGGCCACCTGTTCTCTGGCATCCAGGCCAGTTTTCACGACACCAGCCCCTGTGACAGTTCGCCTGGTGACAGGAGGGGGAGATAGATGCTGCCCCCCAGACAGAAGGCGTCGAAACGCCCTCGACTCGGAGAAACAATTCCTGGACTTGGATTTATATATTTTTTTTATTCATTATTATTTTCAGTTTTATTTACGTGGAGGATTATGAATAAAGACAGTATGCGCGTAGGTTCAGCTGAAGATTCTTTTTTACGCTTGGAAAATTCAGATTTAATAAAGACTTTGTTAACAGTTTCTGCAGACAGTTGTAATTGTATAGGGCTTTTGAGTTTTTTAAGGATGTTGAACTGTAGCCTAAACACTTTGTGACAGTAAAAGAAATAAAAATAAATTAAATAAATTCACGTACTTTTGAATTCAAGCTCATTGTGTATCATTAGTGACAGATTATGGCAGTACTAACGAATACATTGAACTGGTTCAGAAGATCAGAAGATTTTTTTCGAAAGCATAAACAAAGGCTGAGTAACTACAAATCCTTCTCGTCGATGGAAATAAATCCGTAATCAAAATTTCATTTCTATTAAAACAATCGACGTATTTTTATTTCAACTGCTTTAGGATGTGATTGTATAGAGCTAATTACAGTTGTAATTGTATTGGGTTTTTGTGTTTTTAAGGGATGTTGAACATTAGCTTTAACACTTGCGAAGTAAAAGAAATAAAAATAAATCTAATAAATTCACGTACTTTTGAATTCAAGATTTATTAGTAACAGGTTATGGCACTACTAATGAATCCGCTAAACTGATTCTGAAGACCAGAATACTTTTTTCGTGCGTAAGCTGGGTTGAGAAAGTACAAAACATTTTACATATAGAAATAACTCACAAGGAAAGTCTCCATACAGGCATGCTCCGAAAAATCTGAAAAAAAAATGGAATGTTCTACTCATGAGGATAGGTATTTTATATATAAAAAAAAATTTCGGCGGAAACTCGATAGAGCGTCCGTAAAAAAATAATGAAAATTTCGATATTTGGCGATTTATCACCGGTTTATTTAAAAAAAACCTGGTGGAATAAAAAAAAAAAAATACTTTTTTATGTCAAATATCTTTAAGATAAAAATATTTCATATTGAACTTGTTTAAATAAATTTAATGTAAATAACTTTAGTTTTATAAGTTTTAGTTTGATTTAACTATAGTTTTGCCATACATATATGTTTACAATGAAAGTTAACTATCAATTTTTAGGAATTAAAACAAAATTTAAATGAATTAAAATTGTTTCAATCTTAAAATTAAGTCCAATGTCGATTCAATTTTGTTGCTATGGAAACAACGACTTCTTTGATATTGAAATGAATAACTGCAGCATTCTTCATCTTGCCTTTATTTTGGAATACGCTTAAATATATGAAAATATTTTATATATATGAAATTGTTTTTAAAGTAATAAAATTAAATAACAAGCAATATAACTATGAAATACAAAAAAGTATCTATCTCATTATTTACGCTTAAATTCATTAAATACTCTTTACACGCATTCTAAAAATCAAGCAACAAGCAATTTTCAGGTGCATTAAAACCGTTTGCTTTTGGCGAGGGAAAGTACAGCTCGCCAAATCGCGCGACGCTTTCGTCTTTTTGCGCCAAAAACTCGAAAGTATTTTATTTTTTTACAGACTTTCTAACTGTAATTTCGCTGCTAAATCTGACTGATCCTTTATTACATACATAAGTATTTTAATTAGTGTTTTTTTTTTTCTAAATATTCTGAGTATACCCGGTAAGGAGACCTATCAGTAGTGAAAATTTCATTGTCATTAAATTAACTAGTTGGCATAGCAACCCGCCGTGGTGCATTTAAATTGCATGAGATCTTACGATTTTTTTGTTTGAAGTGTTATATCTAGTTTTATTATACATTTAGATAAAACTATAACATTAATTTGATTGAATACTGAATTTCAAATAATAAATAATGTAATGAAGTAGGTTAAAAGTTTATTAAATTAGAATGCACCTTTTCAAAATTTAGTTGTAAAAAGGCTTTGCGTTCTTTTAAGATTTGACTTTTTATTTCGAAACTGCTGAAATTCACATGAAATCATTTTGACGAAATTGGATAAAAATGACGTCATTTGGCGAACCTAGAAAAACATTTCAGATTTGTAGATTAAAATAGATGTTCACAAAATGACATTTTTCTTTCTTAGTCATTCTACATACATAGTGGCTAGGTGAAAAATTTTAAGCGCGCCGTGTTTAAAAAAAAGTTATTTGAAAATCGGTGTTCCTTCTTTAAATGTATTTACTCTAATCCTGTAATCCCCATTTTTATTTATTTATTCATTTATTTCAAGAAAAAATGTTTACCTTTCTCCTTTTTTTTTTTTTTTTTTTTTTTTTGCTTATATTTTGTTTTAAATTTTTAAATTTAATTATAAGATTTTTAATGTAAAATGGCAACAAAAAGGTATAATTACTGTTTTCCAAATATTGTCCCTTTACTTTCTACTGAAACGGAGTACTTCAGTTGCAACAGTTAGAAAATTTCTATTAAAAACTATAAAAAAAATTAATATCTCAGAAATAAATTGAGATACGGCTTTCAAACAAATTGCATTTAAAAGTACATTTTTTTCTGCATACGACGGTGTAAAAGTTAAAAATTTTGGAATGTTTAGAATTTAAAAAATTTGCAGTAGCAAAAATTGCAAAACCGAAATTTCATTTCAAATTTCTAAGTGTTGCCATTCACAGAATGACGTATGCGTTACGCACAGATATGTTTGTCCTTTATAATATAGATAAGGGGATAAACCAGAGCTTCACGGTCAATGAATTCAAGGGGAAACCATTTTTTTAAATTGATAACTAATAGATTTTTTTACATTTAATATCTATTTTTTAGAATTCACACTGACAAAACCAAAATTAATATTTATATGAAAAATAGCAATAATGCATTCAAATACAATTTGGAAATTTCCCAAAGCGATACTTCGTATTGGACTCACACATAGAGTTAAAAACCAAAGAAATCGCCAAAAATCAGCCTTTTTTAAAACTTCGATTCCATGTCCTAAACTTGTGTTTTATTTATATTTCATTGTTTTATTTATCGATTGGTGAATATTTTAATTTCATTATGGAATATAAACTGAAATCAAATGATGAGATACTTATATTAATTTAAGTGCAAACGGATTTATATTTCGTAATCGTTTTGCACGCGATAGAGACAGATTAAAGAAAAAAAAATCATGCTTGAAAATTAATTTAAAAGCAACAAAAATTGAATAAATTGCGATACAGTTTTTTAATAAATTGTAATATAGTTTTCAAACAACTTGCACTTGAAAGTAAATTTTCCCCCTTATTTGACGGTGTAAAAATTGAAAATGCGCTGTATTTAAAAGTTTAAAAAATTGCAATAAAATTTAATTTAATCTTCTGCTGTTGCTACCGTCATAATGACGTCACCGTTACGCGAGGAGCGTTTGCCTCTTTATAACAGAAGTAGAAATATGTATATTGCAGCGGTTTTATGATGTAATTGTATAATGCTAATTACAGTTGTAACTGCATTAGAGATAATTATAATTGTAAATGTATAGGGCTTTAGAGCTTTTAAAGTACGCTAAATTGTAGCCTAAACACTTGTGACAGTAAAATAAATTCCCTTACTTTTGAATTCAAGCTCATTGTGTATTATTAGTAACATATTATGGCAGCACTAATGAATCCTTTGAACTGGTTCAGACGATCATTAGACTTTTTCTAAAGCGTAAGCGGGAACTGAGAAGGTACATAACATTTTCACTGATGAAAATAACTTGGTAATCAAAATTTCATTTTCATTAAAACAATCGAAGTAAGTATATTACAGTTGCTTTCTGATGCATTTATAATGTTAATTACAGTTGTAATTGTATAGGGCTAATTACAGTTGTAACTGTTTAGGATTTTTCAGTTTTTAAGAATGTGTAACTGTAGCCTAAACAGATGTGGCAGCAAAAGAAATAAAAAGAAATTAAATAATTTCATGTTCTTCTGAATTTAAAAGCTTACTGTGTATTACTATTGATAGATTATGAAATATTATTATTGTTCTTTTATGTCTATGGATACAACTAAACCAATACCCGTCATTTAAAAAAAAATAATTAATATTGTTAAAATGTACCATTGATTTTTTTTTCTTCAGAAAATTAAGAAAAAGAAAATAAACAAAAGTCTTGTTTTATATTTTCTTCAAAATCAGTACATTTTCACGTTCTTCAAAACAAAGAATCGAGAGTTAACAAAACAGCACTTACAGAGCGTGGGCCACTTCACTGAAACTCCCTGATAGCGAAATCCCATGTTAACCCATGGGAAAACTTAAAAGCGTAATCATTCTTTACATAATATAATTATTAAAATACGGTTTTCACAAACAGGAAGTAGACGTCAGATAACGTTGATGTGCGTTTTTAAAAATTCTCTCCTTAAATTTTTTAGTATTTGAAAAATCTCTATAAACTTTGAAATTTCCGCTAGATGAAATTTTATCATCTTCTTAAAAATACTTAAAATTTACGGAGAAAGTTTTTTAAACGCACATCGTAGGCATCTGACTCCTATTTTATGATGGTTAAAGCAGTATTTTTAATAATTATATTAGGTAATAATTAATCGCTCTTTTAAGATTTCCCATAAGTTAAAATGGGATTTCGCAATCGGGGAGTTTAATTGAAGCGGCACCTTAAAAGTTAGTTAATGAAATAATAAATTAACGATAGCATAAAATCAAATGGTAGTGTAAAATCATGAGACCACACCTATTTTTTATTTTTTTTACCTCTGAAATTACAAAATCGTATAATAAGTTATAACACTAATTTTCGGGTAAACAGCATAATATCAAAAAAAGAATGAGCAAATTTGTTTACAATTGTCTTCAGTCTTCGGACATTTGTCAGTTTAATCCACTAACTTAATTAAACTTTTCTTTGAATTAGTTATATGAACATTAACTTGAAGTCAATATATCTATAAGACAGCAACCCAAAGAGTTGCCCGTTAGAACTAAAACATTGCAACAAAAAGCATTTACAGAACATATTAAGCTAATAGGAGTAAACGAATTTTCATGTTTGCGTGAAGTTGCAATGTATATTTTCACTTTTCGAGCACTTATCTATTTAACCCACACTGATGGAGTTTTTTTTATTATTATTATACTAATAAACATTCATCCGATATACTTTTTAAGATGGTGGTTCAAAGATTTTCCGTTTTAATTCCATTAATGTTTCACATAAAAAAAAAAAAAAAATCAAATAAATTAAAAACCACCTCCCTGTCTATCAGACACTTCTCTCCCCCCCCCCCCCCTAAGCTTACTCATTCTCAAAATCTTCCTTCATGTTGTCTTAAAGGAAGCACATTAGTCAGTGACAGGAAGAGGGAAAGGGGGGAGGGGTCATGTCATAAAATCATCTTGGAGAGTGATTTCTTACCTCATTAACGATCTCAGATCGAAACTGCCTTACTTTTTATTTTTAACACATTCCCAAGTCACAAAAATATTTTCGATCGAAAATGTATAAAATTTGAAGGTACTTTTATTCAGATACCAAGAAATCGAATAGCATTTCCAATTTCCTTATAAAGACAGGCCATACATCTTTTTAAAAATGGTGCCAAAATTGCTGGTTTAAGGTAATTTTGGCTAAACCACAAAATTAACGACTTTTAGAGAGAGTGGTGGATTGGCGCCGATGGGATTTGAACCAGTGATCTGATGATCAGGAGGCGAGAACGTTAGCGTCGAGCAAAAGGCCAAGCCAGTTACTTTAAGCTTAGGAACTCGCTTTATACTGATCACGGGAGATAATAATGTAAATAAAGTAAATAAATAATGAAGCAAATAATGTAAACAGATGTAAACAAATAATGTAAATAAACAATGTAAATAAATAATATAAACAATAATGTAAACAAATAATTTCAAAATTACAAAAAATCGCCAATTTGGCAATTTTTTAAAATCCCGCCAAGCAGTCGTTAATTCTCTAGTCGCACCGTAATTTTCAGGACATAAGCTCATAAGCGCTTTCGGGATGTAAAGTTCATTCTGAGAGAGCAATCGATTATAATTCTAAATCTATTTATAGAAAATTTCAAAAAAATATTCGATTGCATCTGCACATGTGATTCGACAGAAGTAAGTAGTTGCACGTTACAAGTAAACGAATTAAATTAAATATAAAACACTAGGTTGTTAATTTTTAGGGAGGGGGAGGTCACTGAGCAAATATGATCGATCTTGTACTTTTCTATGAAAATGGGCAGAATGGTTACATGATTACTTAAAAAATATTGATTTGATAGAGGTTGTCTCCAGATCCCTTAAGTAACCCTACTACCTGACTACAAGGCACCCTTTCTGAAGGAAAGACGCCTTGGAAGACCTAAATATGATAGGTCTACAAGACAACCATGTCTACAAGGCACCCTTTCTGAAGGAAAGGCACCTTGCAAAACCTAAATATGATAGGTCTGCAAGACAACCATGTCTACAAGACATCCTTTCTGAAGGAAAGGCACCTTGCAAGACCTAAATATGATAGGTCTACAAGACAACCATGTCTACAAGGCACCCTTTCTGAAGGAAAGGCACCTTGCAAGACCTAAATATGATAGGTCTGCAAGACAATCATGTCTACAAGACACCCTTTCTGAAGGAAAGGCACCTTGCAAGACCTAAATATGATAGGTCTACAAGACAACCATGTCTACAAGGCACCCTTTCTGAAGGAAAGGCACTTTGTAAGACCTAAATATGATAGGTCTACAAGACAACCATGTCTATAAAGCACCTTTCCTAAAGCTTCCCCTTTTTTTTTATTAAAAGCTTGTTCACACTGAAAATCGTTCTTCTTTATATTTTAAGGAAGGCATACTAGTCAGTGACGGCGAGGGTGGGTGGGGGTCATAAAAATATTTATTATCTTATTAAGGCTATTCTCATCCCAAATTGGCTACTTTCTGACACATTCATAAAGTTATTCATAATCGAAAATGCAGAAAAATTGCATTCACTCTTATTCAGATGCCGAGAAATCGAATAAAATAATTCACATTTCATAAAGACAAAAGATCTTAAAAAAAAAAAAAAAAAAAAAAAAAAAAAAAATGTGAAATTTGGTGGTTTGAGCCAATTTTCAGACGACGTTTACGGAAAGTCGATTTGAACAATCGGCTATGGTTATAGATCTATCACATTTACAGAAAACTGAAGAAAAGTTACTCGATTCTTTATAACTTAACTAGTAATGTGGTTGCATGCATTTATGTATAATAACGTCTTCGTGAACGTGCCAGAAAAATCCGCGTAGTTCAGGCATGAAAGCAGGAAATAGGAAAAAAAGTGTAAAAGATTTTCCATAACCAAACTCTTATAATTTAAACACATTTTAACAGTTATTTGTAGAATAAATTGAAATATAACTGCACATATGTCTGTTATTTTCTTTTTGTAATTTAGAAAGTATTAAAAACAAAAAACAAATTCCAACTTTTAAATCAAAGATGTTGTATAAATAGGACAAAATATTCTATTCCAAAAAGAACCTTATGAAAACTTCCTTTCTTTAATAAAGTCTAAAAAATTTTCACTTGAAAGATACTTTAAACAACTTCATTTTCATGACTTCCATATGCTTATAATATAAGCTCACCTTTTATTTGATAGCTCTTTTGCACAGCAATT
Organism: Maratus speciosus; assembly: GCA_963932465.1. Lineage (NCBI taxonomy): Eukaryota > Metazoa > Arthropoda > Arachnida > Araneae > Salticidae > Maratus > Maratus speciosus. The sequence goes on along the minus strand of OZ010786.1, from coordinate 505,753,510 downwards.
CAGAAGCAAACTCTAAGGATTTGAGTAGATAAAATGTCTAATTATTTATTTTTCGAGACCCCCCCCCCCCCTCTCTCCACCTTATATGCTTCCAATATTTTCTTTGCATTTGTGCATAAATCCAGAGAATGACCAAAATGGTTTTTAAAAAGGTGAAATTCCTCCTTTAGGAGGAACACTTTCATGCCTGGTAGTTCAGCGGAAAACAGAAAAAAATTTAGACCATTTTAAAATATAAGATCTGCACATATGATTCAACTAAAATAGCTGCACATTAAAAGAAGAATTAAATAAAGCAAAAACCACCACTATGTCTCCAAGACACCTTTCCTAAAGACCCACTTTTTTCCTAAAAGCTTACTCACTCTCAAAATCTTTCTTCTCTTTGTCTTAAGGGAGGCACATTAGTCAGTGACAGGGCGAGGGGGGGGGGGGTCATAAAAACATCTTGGAGAGTGAGTCCTTACCTCATTAAGGAGCTCGCAGCTCATTAATGCTTTGCCACGCCTCCACCATACTCCCCCTCTTCATCAATGACCTTGAACAGAGCTATGTATCATCCGGACACATGTGGTCCCCCTCCCTGACTCAAGAAAAGAAGCATAGCTATGGTTAATGGAAACGGAGTGGTTGACAAAAACAGAGAAGAATAAAAAAAAGGGGGATGAGGAAAGAACAACGTGGTGAAAACTTCAAGACGAAAACATAAAAAGATTGTGTTTCCTGCCTCTCCGAAATTATGCAAATTTGACGAAGAAAGGAATCTTGTTTGTGCGTTTTTCGGTGATTAATTAATGAGTTGGAGACTGACTTTTTTTTCTGGAATTGTCAACTCGCATAGAGAAAAAAAATGTTAGTAATAATAAATAATGAGGATGGTATTCCGCACTAATAAGCAAACAAAAACATCGGATTAGAAAAAAAAATACATTTTAATTATTAGAAAAAAATCGTGGATATTAATTTTGAATTTCGTTTCGTTTTTCGTGGAATGGTAAAAAATATACCATACATATATTTTTTATCCGCTTATAGATCGTTTTTAGGTTTCCCAAAATTTATTCTTATTGTATCTTTTTGTTACCACCATATAAAGCGGGATTTTTAAACGTTATTACATATTTGTAAAATCTCTATTCGAATACAATGTAATTGTTACATTCAGAAAAACATTTATTTAAAATATTTCATTTTCCGCACTAATAAGTAAACGAAAACATCGGATTAGAAAAAAAAATATATATTTTAATTATTAGAAAAAAATATTTGATATTAATTTGAACTCCGTTCTGTTTTCCATGGAATGGTAAAAAATATACCATACATAAATTTTCTTATCCGCTTATAGCTCGTTTTTAGATTTTCAAAATTTATTCTTATTGTATCTTTTTGTTACCAGCATATAAAGCAGGATTTTTAAACGCTATTACATATTTGTAAAGTCTCTATTCGAATTCAATATATAATTGTTACATTCAGAAGAACATTTATTTAAATACACTGTTATTTTATTCACTTAAAATGATATTTCCAAAGTATCTATCATTTTCAAAGATAACTATCGTGTGTTTTTTATTTTGTGCATCTGAATAAAAGAAAACAATACTAATATACTATCACAATCATTATATCACCATCATTACTTGCAACTTTTTTTTTAGCAAATATGTCTGCTTATCTATGCGTGTATGTTTTAACACATTTCGGTATTAAATATTAGATAGATCAATTAATCGCAATAAATTATATTATTTTATTAATTTCGACCGCTATTTTTAAAGTATCGAACATTTTTTATGGTCTGCTGCATAAGTGGGAATTTTGTTTTGTATATCTGATTATAAGGAAAAATTAATGTATAAATACCATCATCGTCATAATTATTTTTCTTTAGATAACTAACTGCTTATTTTGTCTTTTAAACGTACCAATATATGTTCTAAATATTAGAAATATCAACATTTATTTATCTTAAAAATTAGAACTATTAACCATAACAAATTACACTATTTTATTAATTTATAAAATTGTTTCTAAAGTATCTAACACTTATATTACGGTCTTCAGAATAGTATATGTTTTAGTTCATGCTGCTGAATAAAGAAAAACAATAATAATAAACATAGCCTATCTTTATTATCATTATAATTTATAATTTATTTATTTATCATTCTTATTTATGACTATTTTATTCATTACCATCATCATCATTATTATTTCTTTTTCAGTAACCATTTGCTAATTTTGTTTAAAAAATATCTATATCTTTATCTGTCTTAATTACAAAAGCTGGTCGTAATATAATTCAAACATTTTCCCTTTTGACAATAGATTCTTTTATTTTTTAAACGAAAGTTTTTGAGTGATTAAATTGCTATTTAATTATTTTAAAAGATCACATTAAAATGTATATATATAAATGGACTATAAATGCACATCATCAAACGTATAACATTTTCAAATTAATATTTTTGTGTCTAATTCAAAGAGAAACGCATTTTGAGTATAGTTAATTAGCGAAATGTCTGGAAAAAGGATAAAAACATGCAATACAACTTCACACAAGTTATTTTGTACTTATCCGCTCAATTAATACGCTCTGTAAATGTTGTTTTCTTGCAGTACTTTAGTCCAGAAGAAAACAATGGAGACCCTTTGAATCGCTATCTTAATTAAATTTAAAAAATCAAAAAACCCGACTGCGTAAAAAGCGAACTATAATTATTTCTCATCAATGTGAAACTATTTTTTTTATATTACTTACCTATTGTTTTATTTACTTGTATTGATGACTTTTAAGTTGTGTTTAATTGTTAGTTCCTATCTATAAACAATGTTTTGATGAGGCCTATAGATGTTTATGAAGGTTAGAGTTGCAGTAAGAGATCCTACCGACACAACTTCCAGGTTGTGTAATATTTAAACGGAGCTTCTGACTGTAAAATAGTCAATGAAACATCGTCTTCATTTTGAAAGACCTATCCAATGATATGCCACTCAATAGGGTGCGTAAAAATTTTTTTCGTCTCTACCGCAATTTTGTATTTTAAGGCAGCCATTTAGAATTTATAAAAACAAAACCTAGCCTATAACCATCGGACGGTTAAGAGAAATCGATAGAGACCTCAATTCACTAAAATCCATCCAGTCGTTTGGATGTTTCGAGGGTATAAAGAAATCCACATACCCAGATACGCGTGAAACACATAACCCTTCTTGGCAGTCGAAGAAAAGGATATCAGATGTGGATGTTTGCAGGCCTAATTTAAAGAAAAGTGTCATATGAGTAAAAAATATGAACAGATATAAGTAAAAACGTGTAACACAATTATAACGCAAACGCACATAAATTCGCTTATTCCTTTTGGCTTATTTGCTAAACTATCGCAATAAAAAAAGCAATTCTCTAGTTCTCATCATCTTCAAATGAATGTTTATATAGCAGTAATTTAAAGAAAATAACTTTATAGAATAAGGTGACTTAGGACTTATAAACCTAAAAAAAAAATTAATTTTTGAAAAAAAAAAAAAAAAAATCTATTAAAGAGTAATAATCTCACTGAACACTTGAAAACAACAATGAATGTGACACTCATAACAGTTTAAACGAATGAATTAAATGAATGAATTATCCCATTGCTAAGTAAGCGTAAAATCAAGCATAATAATTGTTAACTAATGGCTCATACAGTTTAAAAAAAATTGTTGATTTTACCGTATAGTACTGGCAGCTGGGGTGCCAGTATTATACTGTAAAATAAGCAGTAATATACCATCGTATAAATGGATTAAACAGTATATTATTTGTCAATTTTATAGTTTATTACTGTTAATTTTACGGTTTTAAACTAATACCTCAGCTGACAGTATTATACTGCAAAATCAACATATATATATAACCATTATATATTAAAATTCATCATCTTTTTAAAAATATATATAAATTAATAAATTGAGAATCAATACATTACACTGGCATTATACAGAATAAAGCTGGATCAACTATTATTAACTTAACGAATTATTAATATCAATTGTTGCTACTATAATAAATCTATATCCTAATCTCCAATATATGAAGTATTAAAAAAATAAAACATTCAAAATTGGCGAAAGGAAAACAACAGGAAGGCGAAATTATACAAAGAATAAGTAAATTATGAAATATATGTAGAAAACCATAAATATTTGAAATATTTTGTAAAACAATTTGTAACTAAAACAATTTAACCAATGAAATAAGACCTGAAATAATGAATCATTGTCAGCATCAACAATCCTTTGCGCGAAATGTATGATCTCAAAATTTAAAAACATTAATTCAAAAAGAAAAACTACAAAATGATCTTAAAATCAGAGAACAATTATATGTAAAATTGAGATTAATGATTCCTAACTCGTTTTCAAGGGCAATAATACGAAATCATTAGTAAAAAGGGGTTAATTTCTGAGGAGCTTATTTCTTCCATTTTCCAATTAACCACACCATAAAAAATGAAAGAAATATATAATTAATCAATATAAGATCCAGACAGAGCAATATCATGCACAACAGAAATAAAAATGGAACATGTGAGTTAAAAAATTACTCAGCAATAGAATTTTTAAATACCGTATTTGAATCGTAATCATGCATCCCCTAAATCACAGCAAAAACCCCGCCATAATAATGGGTTACATTTAAAAGCGAATTCTTACCGTTGAAAATCATCACACCAAGTAAATAATATTATTAATGATATAAATTTAATAATTATAAATTATCGTAATTAATACAAAACATTATAGATTATTTTATAGGCTAAATTAAAGGATCCTAGATTAAATCCATTACAAAATAGGACTGAAGAATTATACATATATTGACAGTTCCAGAAATAATATTCGATTAGTAAATACGTATTAATTTAATATCAGCACATACTTATATGGTTTACATCACACTTAAGGCAGCTCGTTTTAATTTGGTAAAAACTTTGCAATTTCTGTTTTACGTGACTTATACTGCTTTAAAAAAATCTTTTAAAATGGTTTGTTTAAGTTTAATTTTAAAGGAATAAATATCAGGTTATTTTTCGAATGAGTGCAAAATATCACAACTATACCATCTCGAGTCTCGAAGTGACGGCGCATTGCCATTAAAGCCTGGTTAATAGCAAGAAGTGATGGTGGGGAGATCAAGGTGGGGGAAATCCTTTGACTGCCCATTATACACCTGCCGGCCGAAATCATTGCAGGAAGAACTGAAAATTTGTTTTCAGTGTAAAGGAAAGGAAAATGACAAAAGGTGAAAGGAAATTCCAGCAGAAATGTGCTTTCCGCGCCTATTTTCAAACATCGGTCACACAGTTGTTATTCGATTATGCGGGGACGTTCGTAAAAGGTATTTGGTTTAAGCGGGGAAAAATAACATAGAACCGATAGGAATAAATTCGGTTCCGGAGGATTCTATTCGAATAAGCGGGATATTCGATTATCCGTGACCCGATTAAATGGGGAGGACTGTATATATATATATATATATATATATATATATATATATATATATATATATATATTACAGTGTAATAGTTGCTTATGATGGAATATTTACAAAGAGATAACTTTAAATTCATTTTCCTCACAATGTAATTTGGGGTACTGCGCTCATATTAAAAAAGATTTTCAATATTTTTTCATGAAATTTTCATGATATATAGAGTACGGTAGGCTCTATAAAGTGAACTTAAATGTTCATCTTTTTTTCTTGTTGTTGAAAAAATATTTTTTGTTAGTGTTATACTGCTAATATTAAAAAAAAATTATTTAAGTAAAATATTGTTTTGTTTTTAAAACATGACAATTCTATAATTAAAAATTTTTTTGTTCAATAATAAACACAAAACACACAAGGATAATTATATACCAGAAATTTTGTTTTCCATGCAGAAATTCTTTTGTAATCATTTGCGCAACCAGTGATTCCAGTTATCTGCTCGACAAATGAAAAAAAAAAAACCTATAAAAAGTAAATTTCCGCATTATGAATTCAAATTTCAATTATTATTCAAAAACTTATCATTCAAGTGACTTGAAATTTCGTTTCTAGGCATAGTTTGAACTGAAGATTTAAAATATCTCGTTGAATTTGGGTATTGTCATTGAAAAAAATGAAGTTTGGATTCGTTTTAATATGTAGATGGCCCCCTAAGCAAATTTTATATACATCATTTAAAAGTAGATTTTATTCCAATCGTTTGGTACCAGTAACTTTCGTCTACGATATTTTGTTGAGGAGTTGGTAGGAGGTGTTTACTTTTATTTTTCCACGAAAGTACATATCGTTGCATTTTCATTGCAATGTTTTTTTTCCTCGGAATTATTACCGTCAACCCGAGTTCAATTAGGATGAAGCACCCTGTATTTGTTACTAATTAAGTGGTTAGTGACTCCATGTTCTATGGCAATTTTTCATCCTCTTGATACATCCTAATATAATCCCTCTGAATTTGTCGGTCGAATTTTGGAACACCTTGTATAATCGATATTTTTCCCGGATATAAGTTATTTAGCAATATAAATTATTGATTGAGGATTAGGAAACCGTCACGATATTTAATTGGATCAATAATGAAAGTTTTTTTTCTAAGTTTGATTGCCTATTAACACCTAGCTGCGTTAGTTTTGCAGAACGATTGTAATTTGGCTTTCTAAGAACTCATGATGTCTTATCTAAAAGTATGTTGTAAATTCAAAGTAAGTATAATTATGTATGATATGTTTCAATCGCCGCGGTGAGCGGCCTATCTTCGTCCGCAGCCCTTTATTCTTCTACTCTACTCCGACTCTTTTGCGAAAGCAAGATTCTTAGGTCCCCAGCCACGTCCCGAATGAAAGACTCCCTAGCGAAAGCCAGGTTGAAAAAAAAAAAAAAAAAATCAAAAATTGAAACCGGACTTAAAGGAAAAATATGCATCTATTACTGTCTCTAAAAACTGTGTTTTAATATTCTATTACTTTTAAGATATAAAATGACAATAACGGTCGATTTTTTTTTTCACTTTTAGATATTTTAAGAGTCCCATTAAATAGACAAATGTTCGAGGATGAAAACAAAAACATACAATAGAGCTGCACACATATTTGCTTATTTTTTGCAGCTAGACTGTTCTCAAATACGAAGGAGCTACTTTCTGATACATTTTTTTATTTATTTTTGTTTGGAAACGCATAAAATTGGCAGATATTTTTATACAAAAACTATGTAATCGAAAGACTTTTTCATTTTTTTAAAGGCAGAAGATCTTTGAGAAAATACTTTCAAAGTGGGCATTTTGAACCGAATTTTTGCACGCGACACCGCAAGACAGGAGAAAAACCAGTCGTCACGTGATCATAATCGTTTTTAACTCGATAAGTAATTTATTTATTGAAAAATGGAAAATTAATTTCTATTCTAAATTGTTTCAATAGTCAGACCTGACAAATTTATCCCTTTACGTTTAAAAATGAGTGAAAAATTGTGTTAGAAATTTTCGCGTTTTTGAGCCCGGGATTTGAGAATCTTAATATACTTATGTCCGATGCTGAAACAAACAAACAAACAACAACAACAACTAAAAAAAAAAAAAACATACAATACAGCTGCATACAGATTCGCTTATTCTTTGCATTTTAACACATCCTGTTAATGCTGTTTTATTATGCTTTAGACCAAATGTAAAAACGACAATTCTTTGAGTCGCTGCTTTAAAACTATATTGTATTAAAATGAAAGTCCACATATCTAATTCAAAGAAAAGCGCATTACGATTGGTTAAATAGACAAACGCCCGAAGGCTGGAAGAATGCAGCATGCAGTAATACAGCTGCTCCCAAGTTCATTTATTCTTTTCAACTTAGCACGCTCTGTAAATGCTGTTCTGTTGCACTGCTTTAGCCCAGACAGAGAAACGGCAACTCCCAGAGTATGCGTTTGAAGAACAATTATAAAAACTTATTGAATTAATAAAAATTAACTCATTGAGTAAATAATAATAATAATAGTAAAAGTACAAATCTTTGATTAAAGTAGGCATGATAAAAAATATTCCACGACCTTTCAAAGGGTTAAGAAAAATATCACACTTGGTTTAACCCTTTATATATATATATATATTAAATAGGTTTTATTGTTTCTTCCATTTCATATTATTTGTTTCTATTCTGTTTTCATTTTTAATCAATTCACTTGATTTTAATGGTTGTTTGGGCACAGGGTAAAATAATTTTTAGCTTTAGCTTATTTTTCTCACAGAAAACAACCATATTACTTATATTATTGAATTCTGTGCCCTTGACAACGTAATTCAATATATAAGCTTTTCCATTATTTGTCGGTGTCCACTTTTTTCTTTTTCTTCCATAATAATTCTTATAATTTTTTTTTTTTTTTTTTTTTTTTTTTTTTTTTTTTTTTTTTTATACTTACAGCTTTAATTCATAATATTACGGTTTTTGATGGTGGTAGGTTATGTTTAATTAATGGTTATATATATATATATATATATGTATAAAGAAAAATTAAGTATAACATAATATTTATTGTTTGAAATAAAGTAGTATATAAAAAGAAAATTTCAGTTGTTAAATAAATGATTTTGATGTAATTTATTTTTATTTTTTACAGTTTTAAATAAAAATAATATAAAATTTAAATTAAAATAACACAAAATGTGCTTTATTACTTGAAAGGTGATAAAAATATTAAAAGATGTTAAATTATATTAATTCCTCGTCCTTTCACACCAAGTGAGTGAAATGTGAAAAATAAGACGTTAGTAACATCGGTTTTTGTATTTTTGTATTTTGTCCCTGAGGATGACTATGTTTATAGATGAAAGTGCTAGGATGTAATGTAATTTAAAATATTTTAATATTTTTAATCTTTCAAGTAATAAAGCACATTTTGTATTATTTTAATTAAAATTTTAAAAAATCGTAAGAACATAATGAACTACAATATAACACACAAAATAAAAATTTCATTAAATATTCATTAAAATTATGTCTTTAATTAATTTATCATACATTTTCTGTATGTTAATTTATAAAAAAAATAGCGGTAAATTTCAAGGAATTCTTAGGCATTTAAACCGGTTTTTTATCAAGCACATTAAAAATCACATAGATTGTATAATTTTTGGTGACTATAACATTTTTTGTAGCAGATTGTTCATGAAAATTCTATTTTTCAGAAAGCAGATTTAAAGTTTCTATTCCTGGAAGTATATTAGAAATATTCACCCCGAGTTCTTAAAACTCCCCAGATTTATGATATAATCTTCATTAATCTCAATATTAGAAGATCTTATCTTTCCCGCGGTCATTTAAACAGCAGCGTTTGGTTTCATGTATTCCGATCAAAACTGCTTATTTTCTGATTTATTTTTAACTTCATTTTTGCTCTCAAACGCATCAAACTTTGAAATTATCTTATTTAGAAACTATATAACGTGCCGTGCTTGTCGATTTTTTGATAAATGCAGAAAGTATTGCAAAAAATGCTGTCAAAGGTGGCGTTTTGAACCGAATTTTCCAAAGCGGGAGGTCTGGGAATGGAAAAAATGGTTATACTGAGAAAATAATTGTTTAAAAATCAAATTCTAATTAATTGAGTGAAAAATGAAATCACACGGCCTCTTATACATCCCTTCAAAAATCACCTCATCAAGTTTCATGTTTTTACTTTTAAAAATGAGTCTGAAAATGTCCCATAAAATTTCGAGCTGTTGAGGGTGGAAAAATATTTTTTCGAATACACCCTTTTCCGATTTGTGAACTGAAACAAAATCAGCCTTAACGTCATTTTCAATGTTCCTACAAAGAAAATAAAAACAGTTTTGGATAGATAATTGTAGAATCCTTTAAATAAATAAAAAAAATAATAATATTGTTATAGTTTCCCAAAATGGGCTGTTTTAAATGTAGTGTGGTACCTTAAACTTAACACCTCCTTTTTTTTTTTTTTTTTTTTTTTTTTTTTTAAACCCAATTAAAATTTAAATAAATTGCAACGCTGTGAACCGTTCAACTAAAAACAATAACAACAATAAACAAAAACAAACAATTAAAAAAAATGTCCTAGTTTATCGAGCGTGAAAGTTTTGATTGTTTCTTATAGAAACAACGCTAGATCAAAAACTTTTTTCCTCTCTTTGAAAATTTCGATTTTTGAACAAATGTTGTTTTCGGTGGGAGTTCTTATTTAGAAATTTTTAGAAATTATCTGATAAATAACTTCGGACTGAAAATTGTGCTGAATGTTAAATATTCATATTTTGCTGTGATTTTCTTCAACAAAATGGGAAAGACAACAAGATTTTCTTTCTTTCTTTCCTTTTTTTTTTTTAAGATTCTCTCTTTATCTAAAGTTTTATAAGCGCTAAATAAATTATATAAGCTAAAAATGTATAATTTAGGTAATTATATTAATAAACTACTATTTTTTTTAGGTGCGTTCGTAATTATATAAATATGTAGCACCTATAGTTGTCGTTCAGTCCGTCTGTCCGCATATAACAGAGCAAAAACTACCCAACCGAATGGTCTGAAATTTTAAATATACATAATTGTTGCAAAATTTTATCGAGTCATTTCAAATTTTATGAAAATCGGATGTATAGAGTAATTACAGGGACAGTCAAAAGTTTTCCGTTCCATTACGGCCAATGGGAATAAATTATTACAAGTGCATTTTAATGATATTACAGCCTTTCGAACAGAATGAAATTGATATGCACTTATGAAGTGCTCTAAAATATACATTCAGTACAATATGCGATGCAAAAAATACTTATAAAACTAGTTATAGTACAAACGCTACATTTGCCACGTTTGACGAGCAATTTCCAACTTGTTTTTATTAAGAAGATATTTTTTTGTGGAATATATGTATTTTTTTCAATTATGAATTCCGCAACTATCAAAATAAATCTTCGATGACTCTGTGTTTACCATATTTTTTGTAAATAGAAATATAAATAAAGGAAAGTCATGGGCGATGAATTTTTATTTATTTTGTAACATCTTTAAATTTCTTGTTTATTTATATATATATATTTTAAAAAATGTTCTAATTTATATTATTATTTCAAATAATAACAATGGAAAACTGAAATTATGCTGACGCAATATTTAAAATCTCGAAAGTGAGGCTTAACTATATCTTAAATTTTCTATTTTTACCTGACTGCCAAGAAGGGTTATGTGTTTCACGCGTATGTGGGTATGTGGATTTCTTTATACCCTCGAAATATCCCAACAGCTGGATGGATTTTGATGAATGAGGTCTCTATCGATTCGTCTTAACAGTCCGATGGTTATAGGCTAGGTTTTGTTTTTATAAATTCAAAATGGCGGCTGTAAAATTAAAAATGGCAGTAGGAACGAAATAAAATTTTTATGCAACCATATTGAGTAGCATAGGCTAGGTCTTTCAAAATGAAGGCGATGTTTCATTGACTATTTTACAGTCAGAAGCTTCGTTTAAATATTACACAACCTCGAAGTTGTGTAGGGAGGATCTCTAGCTTTACTGCAACTCTAACCTTCATAGACATTTATAGGCCTCATCAAAACAGTGTTTAGAGATAGGAACTAACAATTAAACACAACTTAAAAGTCATCAATACAAGTAAGCAAAAAAATAGATAAGTAATATAAAAAATAGTTTCACATTGATGAGAAATAATTAATTAGTTTGCTTTTTACGCAGTTGGGTTTTTTGATTTTTTAAATTTAATTTTTACTTGTTTAAATGCAGTATTTTAACATGAATAAGAAAATCCAAAAGTTACATCAATAATTTAATTGCTATTTTTAATTATGATATTTAAAAAACGAATGTACTGAAAAGACAAACAAATAAGCAAAAAAATTAATTTTTAAAAAGTTGATTTTTTTTTTTTTTTTAAACTGTTAACGGACTTAAAATATATACTATATATATATTTATTTAATATTGATGATGAATTGTAATATTCTATATAATGGTTATATATACATTATATATATATATATATATATATATATATATATATATATATGTATATATATATGTACTACTGAATAAATCTGTGTTTTACAGCCAGACATAGTATTCGACTGTTAAATAAGAAACAGTTCGTAAAAAATACAGATTTTTTTCGTAAAATAATGATGTTGTTTTTTTCAGACAATTATTGAGCCTAATATTCTACGTAATCAATTGAATTTTTTCCTTTTTCTTCCCTTTCTTCGTCTTTTTTATTTTCAGTGTAATATCAGTTTGACAACAATGTGATATAAATATAGAGTAGAGTTCTGAAAGAACATTTGATTATCTTTCTACATTTATTGATTCTTTATCAAAATCAATCTTGTTTATAAAAATAATTAACAACATAACAGTAGTTAAAAATATTCATAAAAATTTATGTGATGTCTTCATTCCTAAAAAAATATTTTCTTTTAAATTATTGATCAGGAAAGAATAAAATAAAAGATCATACCTCTCAACTCTACTCTGTAGCCCCATTCTATATCACATGGGATGAAATGTGATATCCTTCTGAATGCTATTAAGACCTTGAAATAGAAAAGCGTTTTAAGATTTTGTTTGTTTTCAGAGTTTTATTCTTTTGTTAACATTTTGCTCTGCAAAAGATTTCAGGGCTTTCGTTTGTTGTCAGCTAACAAAATGGAATCGGGGAAAAAGAAAGAAAAATCATAAATAACTCGTCGGAAAATGCTGCGCATCTACGATTATCTTTGCTCCATACTTTTTCTTAGGAAAGGTGAATTGAATCTAATCTGTGGAGAATCTTGTTTGAAGTAAGAATCAGAATTAAGTTTTTGATTTGGAAATGGAAATACTGCTATTTTGGTTTTTATTTTGTTTGTTTTCAATGGATGGTCACCATTTTCTGTCGTGATTACAAATGATAATACTTATTTCAGCCAGACGACACACATATATATATTTAATTACCGTATATACTCGTGTAGAAGTCCCCCCCCCCCTCCCCCCCAATTCTTAAGCAAAATTTTGAAAAAATTTGAATTTTCGTGTATGAGTCGAACCACATTTCTGGTAATATGTTGAAAAAGGATTTGTAATCGAGGATAATAAACAATAATAAATTTTCATTAAATTGGTAAACTTTTTTTTTTCTACGTTTCTAATCAGACTCTTTTTTTTAAATTCAACGTTTTAAAACTGTATAATTATGTACAACCTATGAAGTTTAAACTATTTTGAAACATATTCACATCAATTTAATGATACTTAAAAAGCAAAAAATTCTTTCAAAAATCTATTCAAGCCTTATTTACAAGGATAAACAACTTCTTAAACAACTAAAATATAGTATGTCTTTGGTAGGACTTTTAGAAGAGTTATCTAGAAGCATTCTCAAGTTAAACTATTTTCAACACGTTAGCGGACACTTGAGTCTATAGCCGTCAAAGCGAAGTTCACTATGTGGCATAATGATTGATTGACACCAGGATTTACATGAAAAAATATATGAAAATAAGTAAAAGCTTAACTTCACGTACATTAAGTAATGCAAAATTTAGTTTTAAAATACTGGTGCCAATTTAGGAATTAAAATTAAGTGAACTTTGCTTTGACGGCTATACACGCAAGTGTCCGTCAACGTGTTAAAAAGGGGATTAAAATTTTGAAAAGAATGCCCCTGTATTGAAGGGAATTCTATTCCAAGAGAAAATGGGTGCAAAACAATTACAGGGACATTATTCTTGAGGGTTTTCTTTTTCTTTTTTTTCTTTCTTTCTTTCTTTCTTTTTCTTTTTTTTTTTCTCAATCACTGGGAAAGAACCATTGTCTGCTTTTATCTCTTTATAACCTAGACCCATATGTGATTACTTAAAAGACTTGCCCATCCACCAATTATCTGCGAAAAATAAATTAATTTTTTGTTCGACCCCCCATTTTCAACTTCCAAATTTTGTCTAAAATTCTTCGACTTATATACACGAGTATATAGGGTAAAATGTTTCGAAGAAAACAGTTAAAGTAGTTCGGAGGCAATCGCAATAATACACATATCGTTTAAAAATCCATATTTGGTAAGAAAATATAACCATAAACTTAATTTATAATTGTATTTGTTATACATATTATTATTATTTATATCAGCAAGTAGCGATCGGAAGTCCCCCCCCCCCCCCGGCAACATAGCTAGTACTGGTCTTGAGCATGATGCAGGTGAAATTAACCCTTTATATACTGAATTATGAATTCATGAAAATTTTATCGTCTAAAGCATTTTTCGTCAATTCTTGAAACAACATTAGAAGATTTACACAATCATTTCATAAATTTTAGAAGGATTTTAGAAGGATTGGAGGATTTAGAAGGATTAATTAAATTTGAATTTATAGGGATTTTGTGCAATATTTATAACCCCACTCAAATCGTTTATTTTAAATATTTTTCTTAGTATTTTGTAGAATTAGGAACTGTACAAATATAATGTTCTTACATTAGAAATATAGAAATATTTTCGAATTGAAAATCTCCCCCCCCCCCTCCCCCTGACTCCAAGAAAGCTGAAAAGATTCAAAGGCAAAATATGTCATTCTTTTAAAAATTTCTTCGTCGTTTTGTGTAACTAATAATGCTTTTGGAACAAGATAAAGTGATGTATCTATAACTCATTCTAAACTGTATTACAACTAATCGATGCATTATATAAATTTTATAAAAAGTTATTTTAATAATACTTGTAAGTACCGTCAGTAGATAAAGGGTTAACATAATATAAATGGCATAACAATTTCACATAACTTCGATTCCAAACAATATTTTAAATGCAGTGTATTTTTTTTAAAGGCTAAATATAGCATAATATATTATAATACAGAAATTAAAAGGAAAATAAACGAAAATTCAAAATAATTACTTTAAAATTTTATATAATGTACTATTCATAAAGGATTGTGTGGGATTTAAACTGTCTTTTGAAACATAGTATAAATAAAGACGCAAGACTTTTTTTAAAATATATAATGAACTATATAGTTCATTGTATATTTGATCGACAAACATGGTGAAATATTTTGAAGCTCTTTGTTTTAACAATTTTTTTCGTTACGCATTAAACCTTTATTACTCTCTTCTATCTTCAATAGAAGAAAGTATTGTAATCGAAAATTTTTTTAACTTCCGGTTTACGCCGTTTTAGGGGTCAGAGATCACAAAAAACAAGTTTATACAAAATGTCTGTCTGTCAGTCCGTGTGTCCGTGTCACCATTGTATCATCAAAAATTGTATGAAGTTATGCATAGAATTGAACCCCAAATTTTTTTTTACGTTTTTGGCTATGGCAAGCAGGTCCTCCATTAATCTGGAAAAAATTCGCCGGTAGAGGGCACTGTAATAGTGATTTTTGTGCGATTTGTGTGCATTTTGAATATTGTACCATCGAAAAGTGTATGAAGTTATGCATAGAATTAAACCAATTTTTTTGTATGTTTTTGGCCATGGCAAGAAGGTCCTCCCTGAATTTGGAAGAAATTCGCCGGAAGGGGGCGCTGTAATAGCGATTTTTGTGCAATTTTCAATATTGTACCGTCGAAAAGTGTATGAAGTTATGCTTAATTTTAATAAAAATACTAATAAAACTATTATAATGAAATATTGACATGAGATAGAAGAAATTTTTGGATTGGCACAACCAACTAGTTTTTAACAATAAATAGTTTCCAAAAAACAGTTTTAGATAGAATATCACCCAGCGCGATGAGTATAAAAACAACTTAAAAACTAGTTGGATGTGCCAATCCCAAAACTTTCTTCTATCTCACGTATATTAACATTTCAAAATATTGTTACAAATACATACCAAATAATTCATTTTTATTAGTGTTAGAATTACGCATAGCTTTATACACTTTTCGATGGTGCAATATGGAAAATTGCACAAAAATGGCTATTACAGCGCTCCCTTAAGGTGGAATTTTTCAATGTTCAGGGTGAACCTTCTTGTCATGGTCAAAAGCATACACAAAAAATTTGGTTCAATTCTGTGGATAACTTCATACACTTTTCGATGGTACAATATTGAAAATGGCACAAAAATCTCTATTACAGCGCCCCCTACCATCGGAATTTTTCCAAATTCAGAGAGCTTATTCCAGAGCTTATTCCATATCAGAGACCAAATTCTTACTATGGCCAAAAACATACGCAAAAATTTTGGTTCAATTCTATGCATAACTTCACACACTTTTCGATGGTACAGTATTCAAATGCATAAAAATCGCGCAAAACTCGTTATTACAGCGCCCCCTATCGGCGGGGTGTTTTAAAATTCAGGGAGGACCTTTTTACCATGGCCAAAAACCTACACAAAAAATTTGGTTGAATTCTATGCATAACTTCATACACTTTTCGGTGGTACAATATTCAAAAGGCACAAAAATCGCTAGTACAGCGCCCCCTACCGGCGGATTTTTCCCAAATTAATAGAGGATCTGCTTACCATAGCCAAAAACTTAAAAAAAAATTTGGTTCAATTCTATGCATAACTTCATACAATTTTTGATGGTACAATGGCGACCTACGGACACACGGACATACGGACAGACAGACATTTTCTATAAACATGTTTTTTAGGATCTCTGAGCCCTAAAACGTGTAAATCCGTCGAAAACCGGAAGTCGAAAAAATTTCGATTACAACACTTTCTTCTATTGAAGATAGAAGAAAGTAATAAGTTTTAATACATTTTTTCGTAGATAGAAGACTTTTTTTTCGAAATATATTATGAACTGGATAGAATATATTGCAGTGAGAAGAGTATAAAAGAAACTTAAATATGAGTTTAAAAAAATTTTTATGGTTATATTTACGGAAAAAACAGACTAAAAAATTTGATATGTAGAAATATATTTACAATGTAGTGAAAATATTGTAAAAGAACACAGCTTCATTAAAAAATGACGCGCTATATATTTTTTCCAAAGACAGAATAAAAAACTTATTTGGATAAACTTGCAATAATTCCTCTCTCTATTTAAATTTCACTTTAGTATTTACGATTTAGTCGTATCCCCATCATTAACCATAAGTTAAAAACTTTTATTATTTTTATTGCTAAATTTAAAAAATGTGCATGCAGAATTATATTAGTGAAATGAATTTTATAATGCTTTACTATTATATCCCCCCCCCCCCCCTTGAAAATACATCTTTTTAACTCTTCCATTAAAATGTGACAGACATATAATGATTTAACTTGAAAAAATGTCTTTCTTTCTTTTTTGAAGTTGAAAAGCCAACAGGACTCTTAACTTTTTAACTTTAGGGTTTCTTTTGGCATCATCTGCCGAACAGCTTTCTAAGGCAAAACTTACATGATGTCTATTTCAGTTGGTTTGATTATGAATTTTAATTTAAGTTTACATAAATTAGAATTGCGTTTTTGAATCTAGAATCAAAAATATAAGTCTTTGACTTGGAAATGTAAAATATTGTTACTTTTTTTTTTCTTTTATTTGCTTATGGAGAGTTTTCATTTTCTTATGACAATTGACAATAATTTGAAAAGAAATTATTTTACTGAAACCGGTTTCGAAACTGAAAGTACATTTCTAAAAAAAATCTGCAACCAAAATTGAAAAAGTAAAAAAGAGTCATATTAAAGATTGAGCTCAGCTATCCTATGAAAGGGGGAAAAAAAAAAAAAAAAAAAAAAAAAAAAAAAAACGTTTAAAAATATTCAAACTGAAACGAGAAATTCGAAAATAACCGGCCCATAGGATTAACATTACGAAGCGTGTGTTTTCAATTGCGTGAAGAATCCCCTTAAATCTAATTTGTGGGGAATCTTATTTAAACCGCGAATTAAAATTTCGATTTTAATTTGGAAATGGAAATACTGTTACTTTGGTTTTCCTTTGTTTATTTTGTTTGATCTGGCTGGATGGTCTCCATTTTATTGCATGCTGCCAATTGATAATACTGTGAGAGAGACAGCCTTTTTCTATTTTATAAAAAAGGTTCAGAGGTAAAAAAGAGATAAAGTAAGTCAATTCAATTCTGAGGCGTAGCTCACATAATCCTTATATACATTCCAGGTGCGTTGGTTATGAATTTAATTTAAATTTACCTGTGCTTTCCCGTTTACATTATTAGTTAGGAAAAGTGAATCGAATCTAATTTGCAGATAATCTTAATCGCAAATCAGAAATAAATCTTTAATTAGGCTTTTCTGTTTTTAATGGGTGGGCTTTATTTTTTGCATGACGACAACCAATAACAATTACAGAGAGATAGTATATTTGTTAGAAAAGATTGTAAGAAAAAAAAATGAAGGAGATATTGAGGCGTAACTTACATGATGTCAATTTCTGTTGGTTTGGTTATGAATTTACTTGTAAGTAAAGGCTCACAAAACGTCCAAAACTGGACATTTCAGTTTGTAAAACGGAAAAATCATAATTGAATTTCTGTGGAATAACGGAAAACTTACGGCAACTCTGCTGCCAGCATTTTTTTTAAACTGGAGTTTATTTTTACAATGAAGGCTTACGCTTTTCGTGTATCTTTTTTCCGTACTTTTTGCTTAGGAAAGGTGAATTTAATTTAATCGTGGAGAATCTTGTCTGTTAAATTGTGATTTTGATTTGGAAATAGAAATACTGTTTTTTTTTTTTTTTGCTGTTGTTAGTGGATTGTGTTTATTTTCCTCCTTAACGACGATCGATAATAATAGAAGAGAGGCAATATTTATTTATTTATTTATTTTTTTTTATAAAAAATGTTTCTACGAAAATAAGTTAATTCTTAGGTGTAACTTACTCGATGTCTATATTTCAGGTGTTTTGGTTATGAATTTTAATTTCAATTTATAATGTGACTGTCTATTTACATTCTTAGGAAAGGTGGACTAATTCTAATCTGCGAATAATCTTGTATGACGTAAAAAGTGAAAAATATAAAAATAGTGGTAACTTTGATGATGGATGGCCTTTTTTTCATTATTTATTTATTTATTTATTTTGATGGGTGGCCTTTATTCTCTTACGTGCTGACAATCGATATAAATTTGAGAGTGATGTTAGAAAAAATTATAAGAAAAAAAATCAAGGTGATAATGATGCGTCACTAATATGATATCTATTTCAGTTGATTTTGTTACGAAAAAGGCTGATTATTGTATTTTTTTTTCATACTTTTTTCTTTGTTAAATTGTATTGAATCTAATAGGTGGAAAATCTTGTTTGGAGTAAAAATTTAAATTATGATTTTTATTTTGAAATGAAAATAATTTTATTTTGATTTTCTTTGCTGTTAAGTATTGTATTCACTTTCCTCCTATACGACGATCGATAATAATGTGAAAGGGACAATGTATATATATATTTTAATAAAAAATAGTTCCACTGAAAAAAAAAGGTAATTCTTAGGTGCAACTTACACGATATCTATATTTCTGGTGTTTTTGGTTATAAACATTAATTTTAATTTACACTGTGCTTGCCCGTTTACATTCGATGGAAAGGTGAATTAAATCTAATCTGTAGATAATCTTGTATGATGTAAGAATCACGAATATAAAAGTAGTGTTATTAATTTTTTTTTGAATGGGTGGCCTTTATTCACTTGCGTGATGACAATCGATAATAATTTGAGAAAGTCTTATATTTTTGTTAGAAAAAAAATATAAGAAAAACAGTTATGATGATAGTGATGCGTTGCTAACATGATGTCTTATTTCAGTTGGTTTTGTTATGAAAGGAAAGGCTGATTTCCCTCCCCCCCCCCCCCCATACTGTTTTCTTAGGAAAGGTAGATTGAATCTAATCGGTGGAAAATATTGTCTGGAGTAAGAATTAAAATTACGATTTTGAATTTAGAAATAGAATTACTGTTATTTTGGTTTTCTTTACTTTGAAAGGATTGTGCTCATTTTTCTACTTCAAGATGATCAATAATAATGTGAGAGAGACAATATTTTTTTTATTAAAAATGGTTCTACGGAAAAAAAGTAATTATGAGGAGTAATAACTTACACGATGTCTATCACTGAAAAAGAAAAAAAAAAAATCCGTCAATATTTACAAAATTTTCCGTAAAATTTTGCGGAATAGTTTCACTTTTCTAAGAAAACAGTACAATTTCTGACATTTTAAGATTATAAATCCGTATAAATCCAGTCAGTTTTCCCTAAATTTTACGGAATATTACAGTATTGCTTTCAAAACAGTACAAGTTCCGCAAATGATGTCTTGAAATAGTTGCTTTTGTTTGGAAAGCAAAATAATTAATTGTTATATGTACTTGTCTTATAGTGATATTATTTTTATTGAAATCCCATTATTGGCTAAATATGGCTCTATATTGATAATATATTCAATGATTTTCCAATAATTGCTAAATAGTATGTTTTACATGAGTTTTCAAGTAAAACTGATAAACATTATGGTGTAATCTATAATATGTATTTTTAAACAACTCGCTATACTATTTGTTTCTTTCTTCTTTCTTTCTTTTCTTTCTTTTCTTCTTCTTCTTCTTTTTTTTTTTATAAAAAGCTAAAGTATTTTTACAATATTGAAAAAAAAAAAAAAAAATGAAATCTTATTAATATCTTTTTAAGTTTGAGATCGTTAAAAAGGAAATTTTTTATTTATTTTTTCATTATGATTTTAGAATAATGTTTGACTTATTTATAGCAAGCTGTTAATATTTTTTAAAGTTTCTGTTAGGATAATTTAAAGGGAAAAAATATTTTTTATTTTAATATTTTTTAATCTATTCACTTTAACAGATTCGCACATAAAATTTAAAACATATCTGAAATATAATAATAAAATTATTATAAAATTCATTCTTAGCTAAATTTAATAAGCAGTAAAGGAAATTTATTTTAATACCATGCAGTAATTATCTTTATTTGAGTTTAAAGTAGATCATCAGACAAATAATTTGGAAAATTTGAAAAAGTACATGTTTAAAAAAAAAAAAATGTTGGAATTCTTGCAAAACTAAATGAATGAATAAATAAAAAATAGTATTAAAATAAAATTTTAAAATCTTGCAAAAAAGAAGCAGTCATTACTCTTAATACATTCTTTCATACCTGTAATAGTTTAAAGAGTAAAATTTATCTTTTATAAAGCATGAAACTAAAGAGCTAAATATTCAAAATTATAGGGGAAGAAATGTGTAAAATATTCAGAGTTCTATACTCAATTGAAAAATATTATCTCTACGAAAATACCTCCCTTGTTTAACATGTTAACCTTTGCTATATAAAAGACATCTGAAATAAGTAACGATATTTGAACACGTAGTTTGTGAAGCCGTGGCGTAATTGTTAAGGGCACTGGTCTGGAAAAGGACAGTTCCCTGGTTCGAATCCCGCCAGAGTAAGTGTTGTTGATTTAGTGTTGCTTGAATTAAATTG
This sequence comes from Maratus speciosus, assembly GCA_963932465.1. Classification (NCBI taxonomy): domain Eukaryota; kingdom Metazoa; phylum Arthropoda; class Arachnida; order Araneae; family Salticidae; genus Maratus; species Maratus speciosus. The sequence continues at coordinate 505,732,069 of OZ010786.1, read as the reverse complement.
TGATTTACTGATCTTGACGTAAACGTGTCCTTGAAAAGCGAAGTGTCAAATTCATAAATATGTAAGTATCTCCTTGAAAAATTATTATATTTTGTCTTTGAGATTAAATTTCTTAAATACGGTAATATGAAAAAACAACAACAACAACAAAAAAAAAACAACCCGGAAAATTTTTGTGTAAAAACGGATTTTTTTTTTCTGGAATTTACGGAAAAAAATTTCCGTTGAAATACGGAAATAGTACTGGCGTCTCTATATGACCAGTAAAATTTCTGTATGTTAATGGATGTTTTTTTACAGTGATGTTTCATGTGTTTGATTATGAAATTTAATTTTAATTTACTCTATGCTTGCCCGTTTACATTCTTAGAGTAAAAGTGAATTGAACCTAATCTGTATAGATAATCTTTATGATGTAAGATTCACGGCTATAAAAATTAGCGGTATTACCTTTTTTTGTTGTTGTTGTTGAATGGGTGGCCTTTATTTTCTTGCGAGATGACAATCGATAATAATTTGACGCAGGTGATATTTTTGTTAGAAAAGATTATAAGAAGAAAAAAGTGAAGGTGGTAATGATGCGTTGCTAACATGATGTCTATTTCAGTTGGTTTTGCTATGAAAGAAAAGGCTGATTATATTTTTTCCCTGCTGTTTTCTTAGGAAAGGTGGATTGAATCTAATCGATGAACATCTTGTTTGGTGTAAGAATTAAAATTACGATTTTTATTTGGAAATGGAATTAGTGTTATTTTTGTCTTCTTTACTTTTAATGGATTGTGCTTATAATCCTTACTTTGAGACGATCGACAATGATGCGAGAGAGACAAAATTTTTATTAAAAAGGGTTCTAAAAAGTAATTATGAGGAGTAACTTACACGATGTCTATATTTCAGGTGTTTTGGTTATGAATTTTAATTTTCATTTACAGTGCGTCTGGCCGTTTACATTCTCAAGATATATAGATGAATTGAATCTGATCTGTATATAATCTAGTGTGATGTAAAAATCACGAATCAGAAATAAATCTTGGATTCGGAAATAAAAATAGTGTCATTTAAAGCTTTTTTAGGGTTTTGTTCATCTGACGAAACCCTATATTCGTCTCGCTCCTCTGTCTGTCTGTCTTTCCGTTACAGAGCCCGTTCTCAGAAACTATATATGTTGGAGACTTGAAATTTTGCATACTTATAGCTGAACACTTCACATCAAACGACAAATCATAAAATTTTGAAAAAGTCTTACATTTATCCGTCTGGGATCTAACTTGTGTATTTTAATCTTTTTATTCTAACTGAACCCCTAATTAAGTTTTGGACTTGAAAATTTGCATACTGATAGCTGAACGTCTCACATCAAACGACAAATCCTAAAATTTTGAAAAAGTTTTATATTTACCCGTCTGGGCTCTAACTTGTGTATTTTAAGCTGTTTTTCTAACCGAGCCCCTATTTAAGTTGAAGACTTGAAATGTTGCAAACTTGTAGAAGAACACTTGCGATCACACGAAAAATCATAAAATTTTCAAAAAGTCTTATATTATTTACCCCTCCGGGCTCTAACTTGTGTATTTTAAGCAATTTTTCTAACTTCCCCCCATTGCACCCGGTGGGTACTTTTCTAACTTTTGCCGACACCCCTTTGATCACTCTTTCATATTATGCACATATCCTTACATCTTTCAGGTCCACTTTTTACCGCCAGGGGGCACCTACCTATCTCGGGTGCTATGGGCCTGATCCCCTCGACTAATATATCTACGGATAGGTAGTAAAACGGAGTTTCGTTCGGATAGAGGTTTGTGTAGAATAGAGTGCCCCCACTGGTTGCGAAATGTGGAACTAACAGATTTTGCAAAAGGTTAAAGTGTTTTGAAAGGAATATTAAACGAAACCCTCTGTGCGATCTGTGATCACACTTACCCACATGTTTTTTCTTAAGGCTGTTCTCAACTGCTCTGCTGAACAAGCGCAAAATGTTTTGACACACTTACAAATTCCTTTTTTAACAGAAAGATATAAAATTGGAAGACCTAACTACGGAAGCGACTTGGAATCGAACTATGTTTTCCATTTTTTGATAAATAAATTATCTATTGAGTTATAAGCGATTTTGATCACTTGTCAAAGACTCCCTCCCCCCCCCCCCCGCCTTTTCTGAGTGGTTATTCTTTTTTCGAACAAAAATTCGGTTCAAAACGCCCATTTTGACACTATTTTCTAGAAGATCTATTGCGCTTGCAAAAAACCGGAAAAACAATTAGATTACATATTTTCTGAACAACAACTCCTGCTAGTTTCATGCATTTCCGAACAAAAATAAATTAAAACTTATGTCATAAAGTTGTCCTTTTGGATTTAAGAATAGCCTTAAGTGAGGTTTTGTTTTCTTGCATGACGACAATCGATAATAATTTGCTAGGGATCATGTTTTATTTAGAAAGGATAATCAACAAAAAAAGTTAAGTTCATAACGAGGCGTAGCTTGCACGATGTCGATTTCAGTTGGTTTGGTTATGAATTTACTCTTCAGAAAAGATTGATTATCTTTTTTTTTCCACACTTTTTTCTTAGGAAAGGTGAGTTGAATCTAATCGGTTAAAAATCTTGTTTGGAGTAAGAATTAAAATTGTGAATTTGATTTGGAAATGAAAATACTGTTATTTTGGTGTTCTTTGTTTTTAATGGATTGCGTTCATTTTCCGCCTTGACGAGGATTGATAATAAAGTGAGATTGACAGCATATTTATTAAAAATGGTTCCACGAAAAGAAAAAAGGGAGGTAATTCTGAGGCATAACTTACATTATGTCTATATTTCTGACGGTTTAGTTATGAATTTTAATTTAACTTTACACCATGTCTACTCATTTACATTCTTTAGGAATGATGAATTGAACCTCATCTGCGGATAATCTTGTTTGAAGTAATAATGAGAAGATTTTTGATTTGAATATGCATATACTGTTGATTTTTGTTTTCATTGTTGGTTTTCAATTTAATTTTTAATTTTATTTCTTAACGAAATTTAGTAATTTGTGACAGATAATACTTTAAATACTTTTTTAAAAAATGGTTTCTGAAGGCAGAAAAACCTGATATTCTCAGGCGTAACTTAAATGAAGTCTGTTTTAGTCTTTATTTATTTATTCTAAAGTAACTTTATACTGCATCTGTTCACATTTTGTGGGAACGGTAATTATTTTAACCCCTTGCCTGTAGGATATATTTGAGAAAAAGATGCCAAAAATGGAAATTTTTTTTGCTCTTTAATTTTGTTCGTTATTATCATCAAAATGTTAGAAATAGATTATTTAAAAATAAATAAATAAATAAATAAAAATAAAAATAAACGAAATAACTACTATCAATATTTTCACATAATTTGGGAAATGTAAATGGATTGCAGTAATTTTTGCTCAAATTATAGCAAAATAAATCAAATGACATAATTTTCAAGATAAATATAATAAACTAATACAACAATATCATTATTTAGGGTAACTTTAGGATAGATGGACATAGTCTTTAAAGATTGAAATAAAAATTCTTAGAATCCAAATACAAGAAATATTTATGCATATTTAAAATTCTGATACATATACTCATCCTATTTTATGCAAAAAATAATTAAATATTGAAAACAAAAAGTGTTACACAAAATTGAAATTAAAATGGCAGATGGCCATTTCTCCTTCAAGCCGAGGAGAGATGGTCATTCAATACAAGAAAGAAAAAGTTAATTTAAATGGAAAAAAATAACACATTTCATATAGTCAATCATGCGAAACATATAGCAATTTGTAAAGATCAGTTATATGATGGAAAAGGAGTGAATAAAACTCATTTGAAGTATAATTTCAATACTTCACTTTTCGTAAAACCTTACCACATGTTTGGCAAAGGTTTGATAATTTGTACACGTTTCATGGGACTACATCAGGTACCTTATGCATTGTATCCAGAAATTCTTTTTGGATGTGATATTATATTGTTTTGTGCAACCAACACATTGATCCTAAACCAATTCTATTCACTCGGGATCTGTAGAATCTGATAATTTAAATGTATTTCGTTTTCTTCGCTACTGAAAGTGTCGTGTTTTTTTTTTTTTTTTTTTTTTTTTTTTTTTTTTCTCGCGTTAATCGTAGGTTTATTACGTTAATTTAGTTTATTTATCAACTTTATCAGTTTCTATTATGAAAGTTTCCGACGTTTTTCAGTATTTTCTGAAACAAATAAATCGTTAGGTCGTATTATATTATTATTATTAATAAAATATTTATATTAATTAAAATTTAAATAATTATATCAGTTATTATATTTATAAACCTAAACGTTATATATTTATTTTAAATTTAATTATATTTAGTTAAAATCATCACTCCGTATAATTTTGAAGTATTGATTAATGGTGACCATCTTTCCTGAAATTGAAGGACTGATGGTCGCTCAATTTAAAGCATCAATAGCCATTGTACGTATTTGTCTTAGTCTTAGAAGTAAAGATTAGATTATATATGTGCCTTAAAATTCCATGTAGTAAAAAATATATGTAACGCACGTAGTACTGTAAAACATTCAGATACCTAAGTCAAAAAAAAAAAATATTCAACCACCCAATTAAATAAAGATTAAAATTACACTTACCTTTTATAATCGAAAAGCACAACTGCACGTCGCAATAAATAAATTCATTGAACTATTTCATACGAACAAAGTTTATGTTGCAATCTATGATCACGTTTTGGTTGGTTGATTGGTTGATTTTTGACGGCCAATTATCTGCTCGAGGGATATAGGCCCAGGGGGGAGTGCCCTTCGTGGGGGTCTTTCTAAGGGAACCTAACCCGTATTAACGCTTGGAAATCCAAGGTTCGAAGAAAACCACGAAAACTCCGAACGATTAGGCCGACGGGCGCGATTGGGATCGAACCCAGCACCTCCCGTCTACCAGCTTCGAGAGCAGAACCTCTCGGCCACTGGTGGGGCGATCACGTTTTGGAGATATTTAGACTGGCCATCTCTATTCTATGGCCATCTATTCTAGAGTTACCCTATATCAACTGCCATGAATTCTATGTCCCTCAAAAAATTATATACCTGCTGCCAAACATAATGTGGTTTGAAGGAAATTTGGGAAGAACTGAAAAATTACAAAAACCCGCCAAATGGCGCGAAACTGCCGAACTTCGGGCATTAAAAAATCGGCGCATTTGCGCTGAACCCCGAACTGAGTTCGTGCGTCATAAGCAAGGGGTTAAGCATAGCTTCATATACAATTGAAAATTGTATTTTGATGAACCTAATAGGTTTATGATGATTTTAGTTAGTATTTATGTTAAAAAAAAAAAAAAAATGTCCCGCATACAAAATATACAAAAGACTTTTGTTTTTCTTTGAAAAATTATAGGACAAAAACATAAAAATAACAATAATAAAATTTAAAAAAAAAATTAATTAAATTATACCATTTCAAGTTTAGTGCTTAGGGCACACCCCATGTGTTTATGTGATAAGCAGGATCTGGACTTGATTTTTTTCTTTTTTTTATCTTAAAAAAACTTTCTAAGACACATATTTTGCATTACTACAATAAATTAAAAATCAGTATTATTTTCTTTAATTCATTAAAAATAAATCAATAAGAGAAAAAAGTTACAAACATTCGACATATTTATCTTCGCATCATCATATTATGTATATCACAAGTTTTTATCGAAACAAATAATATCATTAAAAGCCCATCGAAGTCACTGCAACTTTTTCTCCTGATAGTCACAAGTACAAAAGTCGACTGTGTTAATAAACGACTCTTTGTAAAGGAATGAAAATTCTTGTTTTCTCGCTTTAATAATGACTAAGCAGCGATAATGAAAGAGGTCTCTGATTCTTCATTTATTTTTACGTTCCTCTGCTTTTCATATAACTGTTTATTTATTTATTTTTTATTTTCGCAACTAGCGCTAATAAATAAAAAAGACGCCAAGCAGACGCTGACCAAATTATGTTGAACTGAGCATCAAGGAATATTTGAATTATAATAACAAGGAGAAAAAAAATGGTGGGAATGTTTTGGAAGAGCTTACAAGTTCACGGTAAAAAAAATCCTGTTCAACGTTAAACCATTTGATGTTGAACAACAACAACAACCAAAAAAGACTGAAGCATCAAGAAATAGTCAACCTGTTGGCCGAAAACTCCTCATTATGGTGAAACTTCAACAAATGTTCAACTTTACGCCATTCAACTTTTTCCCTTCTCATTTTTCATAATTCAGAACAAATAGTTCTATGCACTCTGAATTTACTGCTTTAAGTTCGCCTCACATCTACGCGACAGAAGGCGGTTCTTTTTTCGGCTTCTTTCATGTGGCACCTTGTGTCTTTCATGTAAACCTTTGTCGCACTACAAGAGAATGCAAGATATGAGCTGCAGATAGATGTATCATTCTACTCGCGGTCTTTTTGTTCTGGTCAGGCGGCGCTTTTTTTGTGGTCACGCGGTGTTTTTTATCTTTAATGGCTTTACAAGGAAACTGAGGGACATCCTGCAGGAGGGAAGAGTTTCCTTCAAATTCGATCTAATCTTCTTATCTCCTTTTCATTGTTGAGTTGAATCCATTGTTGAATCCCCCGTCCTTTTGTTAAAAACCACAAATGAGGTTGAAAAAGAAAGGTTTTATTGCTTTAGAATGAGAGGGAGCACTTCTTCTTTCTAAACGCAGCCGTAAGGGAGGAGGATCCCTGGCATGTTTATCACCAGCCTTAGGGAGAATTTATTTTGTTGATTTTGTGCGCTTTGCTTCCAAACCTTTGAAGACCATTAGCCAGCGCTTTAACCAGATATCCGAAATATGCTAATTCTACTTTAAAGTGAGGTCTAGGTCCGATTAGATCATATTTACAGAGGATAAATGTAAGCCACTTTATGAATCGCTATTTTACCAGTTCAACATTTTATCAGTGTTTGGTTCAACATTTTACCAGATCACAACGGTTTACCAACTCAGATAAAAACCTACACAAGTTTATAGTTCAACTGGAGCAACAAGTGATGGAACAAGGATTCACCATCTTATGGTGGCAACTTTTTTGGCACAATCTTGGTGAAATGTAGAAATAAAAAAAAATTATTAGTGTACAATTATGTGTGTAAAATGTCTTATTTGGTGGGCAGTTTATAAAGAAGACTTTATAATATTAAATTAATGATTTAAAAAAATACTGCTAAAAAAAATTAAGACGTTTAAACTTGAGGATAATTTTTCTTGTAAGAGGATTCTGTAACTCGATATGATAAAATATGACAAGAACAACGATTTCCCATTTAAAAAAAAATAGGTATTTGCATCGCATACCGCAGACTATTTTAGGAGAAATTTTGTAAATGTCTGAGAGTTGAAAATGTGTTAAAAAACGGATTTTTACTAGATCCATTTCCGTTTAAATGTTTAAAACCTTAAAATATTTAAATAGATTTTCCCCAGTTTGTCTTTTTTTTTTTTTTTTTTTCAATATATCAATAGGTTAAAAATGTTCAAACTTCAATATATATTTCTCAGTTTACCTGATTTTTTATGGAACTTCCTTATGGTGCCGTTTTATTAATTAAAGATTAGATTTTTAATATTTTAAATTGTTTATTTATTAATTTTTAAAACAGATGATGCGACACAGATTATGGAAATCTCCTGCCATGAAGGTAATAATCCCAAATTTTATTAAAATATCTAGCTTCTTTTTTCATTAATAAATAAACGGTCAAGTGTGACTATTACTCGCGCTCAGAGGGTTCCGTGCAATAAATATATGAATTATTAATTGTATTGCTAAAAAAATCATTGCTAAAAGAATAAAACTTTGTAAAAAAATATGCAACATAAAGTTCTGTACACTGTTAAAAAAAAAAAAAAAAAAAAAAAAAAAAAATCTCTCAAATTGACAGGAAAAAACTGGCAATTTCGGCGTCAGTGGAAAACGGTTTAATTTACAGAGAATATCTGTAATTTTTAACAGTTTTTTTTTTCTGTAAAAAATAAAGATTTTTTATGTAAAAATTACAAAATTCACATTTTTTCTTCTTTTTTCTGTAAAAAATACAAATTTTTACTGTAAAAATTACAGATTTTTTTTTTTTTTTTTTTTTTTTTTTTTTTTTACAGTGTATAGCTGTATATACCAGAAAAGTATGAATGGGTACACCATAAAAGTTCAAAGAGATATGAAGCCTAAATAATATCAAATATTGCTATTCTGTTTAACCTTTTTTTTAATCTTGTTCTAATCTGTTTATGATAAACTTAATTCGGTACCGACAATAAAAGTAGTGCATATTTAAACTTCATTTCGCATTTCATAAAACTAAATTCAGCGTACCCTTGTTCAAAGTTTAAACTTGGCATCGTACTAAGCACGTTTCAAAAGGAAGTTGTAAAGTTTCAACGCCGCCTTGGTCCATGCCGTGTTTTTCCAGATAGGTTTTTATTAACTTTTAAAGACACGGGATGCATATTGAGAGATCCACTCAATGCAAACTAGTCGCGAATCCCATAGTATTTATATGATTCATTCTAATTAAATTAGTCTGTTTTTAACAGTTTGACGTTTATTGTTTATATACTGCTAGTGCTACTGGGCATTGCATTACACAAGTATATCATTAAAGTTGTTATCTGGGCTTTAAAAGCCGATGGTACATAAAAGTACAACGCCCCTGTCATTATGTATGTCCAAACCGTCCATGTCTTTAAGGGTTAATATCTCGGCTAATTACCGGCGATTTTTTTCGAAACTCATTATCAACAATGCTTTTATACTTCTGCTATGATGTACCTTCATCGCTCCTCAACACCGTTGCTGAATGCCTACAAATGGAAATTTGTGTTTAACGGAAAAATGCGCTTTTCCCAAAAGCTATGTGACCTAGGATAATCGCTATGACTTTCCTGCAAGGTTTAAATTAACGTCTACTACTTCTAATTTTTTGCATATTTTTAGTTTCAGTAGATTCGGAAATAGAGGGGGGGGGGGGCATATTTTTGCACTACATTTCCTAATCTCTGAAAAAATAATACCTAAAATTAAAATAAATGTATTTTTGTGTTCAACGTTACGAAAGCTTTTTACATGATACTCTACAGGATATACAAAGAATTTTTTTTTTTCCAAGCAACATAATTAGCCCCGCTACTATTTTCCTAAATATATTTGTGAATGTTTAATAATCTGTAAATATGTCGGTCAATAATCTTTATTACTTCTCCCAATTTGAACTTTCCACGTTTCATAGTTTACGAGTAAAATGGTTGTGACAGACGGAGAGACAGACACAGGAGTGATCTTATAATGGTTCCGTTTTTACTTTTTAAGTACGGAACACTAAAAATCGGAAAATTGTTAAACATGGTTACCGTTTGATTATGAAATATATTTCTTAGCTATCCTAGCATAATGAAAGGTTGATAACTTAAAGTGCGGAACTGTCACAAACTGCACAAGAGGGAAAAAAAAAAAAAATCCTGAGCTAAATCATGAGAAACAGCTGTTGGTGTTTTAAGTGTCACTATTTATTGCTTTCATCACGCACTAAAAACACTTACAGTGGTTTTGTATACTTTCCCCCTAAGTGTTAATATAAAATATTTATGTATCCAATGAAAAAGAAAAGTAATCGAGTTTATTTTCTATAACAATTTTTGAAGGAGACAATATTATGTATATGTAAAGTACTAAATTTTATATAGGGATTCCTACATTTTACTTCAGTATTAAATCGTTATATCGCGCTTGCTGGGAGAAAAGAGAAGGAAACACGATATATCCAAACGCGCGATATAACCAAAGTAATGCTGATAGACACCGTTGCCACTTGAACAAGGATTATATTTCTTAACTACTGTAGCATATAGAAATATTGATAACGTAAAGTGTATATCTGTCAAGAATTGCATACGGAGACCAATGAGAAAAAAAAAAAAAAAAAAAAAATGTTACACTCCAGAGCTAAATGGTAAATCATGAACAGACAGCAGCTGTGGTTGTTTCAGTGTCACCATTTGTGTTTTCACCACTACAGTACAACTAACACTGCATTTTTCTTTTAAGTGTTAACATTTATATATTTGAGGAAAAAAAAAGTGGTGTTCAGTTTTTAAAAGAACTATTGAAGAAGAAAGTATTAAATACGAATCGGACATTCAAATTTCCCACCATTATACAAAGATCTCTTAACTTTACTGAAATATATTTTTCTTTATTTTACTCTCTGTTTTTGGATTTCAGAAGCACTTTATAAACATAAAAAATCAATAAAAAAATCAAACTTAATGTTCAATAATATTTTCTGTATTGTTACTTAATCAATAATCATCGTTAAAAACAATACCTAGTCTTCAGGCTTCCCTCTGACCGTATTAGTATCGAACATGCCAGTTTCAACTCTAAATTTGCATTTCGTGGTCATTAAAAAATATAAGATGATGATATATATTTCTATCACTTTACCTTTGATGAAATCGATTGAAAAATATAAAAAAAAAAATTATTATTATTATTATTATTATTGACTGCAGTCGTATTGCAGAAACTGCACCCCCCCCCCCCCTTTTCCTCCACGAAAAAAAAAAAAAAAATTAAAAAGAAGTAAAATTAATGATCAATGTATTGATAAATTAACATAAAAAATAGAAGGGTATAAAATTACTTTTAGCAAGATATATTAGCAAGAAATTAGCATGATATATGAAAAATTAAAAATCTGACTAGAGAATAAGCCAAAAGTAAACCTCTTTATAAAATTTTTAGCAAGAAATGAACAAGATGTATAAAAAATTAAACATATGACTACAGAATAAGTCAAAAGTAAATCTCCGTTTAAAAATTTTAGCAAGAAATTACAAGATATATAAAAAGATCAAGCATCTGACTACAGAATAAGCCAAAAGTAAACCTTTTTTTAAAGTTTTGAGCATGGAACTAACAAGATATTTTTAAAAATAACCATTTAAGTAGAGAATAAGTCAAAAGTAAATCTACGTTTAAAATTTGTAGCAAGAAATTAACAAGATAAATAAAAAAATTCAGCATCTGACTAGAGAATAATCTAAATGTAAAACTCTTTAGATTTTTTAATAAAAAATAACAAGATACATAAAAAATAAGCATCTGATTTGAAAATGTGTCAAAAGTAAATATCTTTTTAAAATTTTTAGCAAAAAATGAAAAAGATACATACAAAATTAAATATCCGACTAGAGAAAAAGCCGAAAATAAATCTCCTCCTTGCAGTTTTAGCAAGAAATTTATAAGGTTATAAAAAATTAAATATCTGACTAGAGATTATGTCAAAAATAAACCTCTTTTTTTAAAAAAATTACCAGCAATTTTATGTTTACTTTTTTAAATTATTTAATTATCCAGTATTTAATTCATTAAATGATACAATAATTTTAATTATTTATACTTTTCTATATCATTACAAAATTGTTTGCTAATTTAAATATGATTTGATTATGATTTTATTACGTTTTATTGATTTTATATATATTGCTAATTTTGCAGTATGATTAAATTATCTTAATTTCTTAAGTGCTTAAGATGGATATGTCTTTTGTATCAGAAAAGTTGTATAAAAGGTTTAAAATATTAAAAGTTTAAAATTTTAGCCAATGTTTGTTTCAACAACTCTTCCGGTTATTTATTGACCAGTTATTATATGAAAATAGCCACTGTGAATGAAGTCCGATAGTCGAAAAGCAGTCACTAAGAAATTAAGTAAAATATTTTAAATCAAATCGAAAACATTATTTAACATTTATATTTCGTCGGACAAGACAACTTTTTGCCTTGCCATAATAAATTTGAAAGTAACTGTAACGAAATAAATTTAAAAATGAAATAAAATAAAATAACATTTTGTCTTGGATTTGTAAAAGAAATATTGAATCCTTTTATGTCCAGTACAGAGACACAGGCGGTCAGCGTTTATAACCATTGTCCTATCAGCTGCTGATTTTCCACTTTTACTGAAGAAATTTTGCGCTTCTTTTGGCGTGGAATCGTGTTGGGCTACCATATTTGGCAATTTTCGCTATTTTTCCTTTCGCCGCTGCAACCCTTTTTATCAAGTGCTATGGCCAGAAGGAAAAGGCGGAGGCTTCTACTTATTCACTTGTTCCCACGTGCTGTTGTGTACTAGTGCTCCGTATGATTAGATTGAATTGTCGCGCGGGATATGTGAACGTATGAGGCACGAGGCAGCAAAAATAAACACAAGCCCTGAGCCTAACGATATGTTGTGCTTTCAGGCCCCCAAAATGGTGGATTTAGAAGAAAACAAGCTGTACGAAAAGGTACTAATATTTTTACGAAACTTTATTATTTGTATTTGAAATCTAAATGCGAATTAGTTGAAGAAGATAATTTCTCTTTTATTGTTTTTCTTTTTAAAATATTTCTTAATATTTCACTGAAAAATATCTAGAAAAGGAACGTTGGAAAATTTTGAGAAAGCGGAATTAGATATTTAAAAAAAATTATTATTTTTGTCTGACATTTAAATGTGAATTAGTGAAACATGATAACGTCGCTTTCATTATACGTTCTCTTTAGAAAAATTTCCCTCGATTTTTCACTGAACGAAAAGTAGAAATGAAAGCATTGAAATAAAAAATTGTATGTGGTATTGCATAGTTTTTATATTACAGTTGAAAAATTTGCGACTGTTGTCCCTTGGAGGTTTATTATTACTTTTTTATTATTATCCTTTTAGCTTTTAATTCCTTCAATAATATATTGCCATGATTATCAAAATATATTTTTTTAGTTCGACCATTTCTTACATTGTGATTTTCATGTACAAAATTGCCTCCTGGAACACTCACGATCACAATTATTACAAAATACAAGCATAAGAATAAATTTCTATCAATCAATCAATATACTCAAATAATAACTCAATATACAAACTCTTAACATAAATCACTGAAAAATATAAAACCTGTATTGCTTTTAACTTTCAGTTATAAATATGTTACATGAATATATATATATATAATATATATGAGATTGTCGTATCTTTAAAACTCTGAATAATTAACAATTAGAAATATCAATTGTGCTATTGCATATAAAAAATGGCATGCATTAAAACTTATAAATAATTTACTTACATCAGGCAATTTCTAAATTATTAGGATTTTATTTTTTTAAGTGCCACTAAATATTTTTATTTGTAAATTAAAACATGTAAACAGTGTTTACTTCTACAAAGATGTAAAAATTTTCACTTTTATTTTCTGAATATTAAGATAAAAATATCTGGATGAATGCTTCTAGATGTACTTATATAGTAGTATGCAAAATAAGTTAAATATATTGTGACATTGTGCTATTATTATTGAGTGAATACATTAAAAAATTTATTTGAAAAAACAGATTCAGAGATATATTTTTTAAAGTATATTTTGATATTATAATCTAAATATTAAAACACACACACACACATATATAGCGAAAATCTGAATAAAGAGCCTAAGAATCTGGTGGATTTTTCCTTCTTTTTTGTATTATGTGTATGTTTGTAGTAATTACACTCATCACTTACAAATAATAATCATTTTACTGTTTTTTTTAGGGAAAAAAATCAATTTTCTGCCTAATTTTAATGAAAAACAAAACAAACTATTTTCCTAAATGAGGGGGGGGGGGGGAATAATAATTAAGAGAAAAATAATGTCCTTTATTTGTGTTTTAGTAAGTAACAGAAATTGTTTGCATAGCTTTAAATACGACCAAAAAAAAAAAAAAAAAAAAACGCTTAGTTATTCTTTTAAACTATTCAGAATAATTTTCTTTGAAACGGAGATGGAAATAAATAAGAAAGTAATTTAAGTTTCAAGTAAAGTTTATAATTACAATTGATCTTATACTTTAAATAAAAAATAAACAAAACATGTAATAGATATGATTTATCTGAAAAAAATTAATAAAATATATAAATAAAGAAAATAACTGATCATATTTTTTTTCCTAGAAGAAAGCTCATTTTTTTTTTTATATTGTGTATTTATGAGATTTTATTAAATCAAAATCTACATTGTCTTTTACTACTTTATGTTTATAATCTTAGAAAAAACAGAAATATTATATAAGTTTTGTAATAAAGATTTAATTTAGGTAAATGGAAAAATTTAATATATTTTATTTATAGTCTTAAAAAAAAAAAAAAAAAAAAAAAAAAAAAAAAAACCCATAAATCTCTGTATTGTAAGCTATATTCGTAACAAATTTTTAAAGAAAGAAAAAAAAATACTGTTTAAGCCAAACAATCAATTTAGATACCTAAATTAGAAGATTACTGAAAATTTATAATTAGTTTACCATTAAATATTACATAAAAAATAATAAAAGGAAAACATAAAAATGTAAAATTCATTAAAAAATATTTTATATAGCTAAAAGATAATTTCTTTGATTTAAAAACTATAAGTCAGCTGGAAAAGGAAAATTTTAATAGCTTTTTCTGCATTATGTGTATGCGATGCTTTCAACGTAGAATGTTACTTTCAGTTTAAACATTCTATTTATGTATTATTCTGCATGTGTGTGTTGCTCGAGGTCTTATCAAATAGTTCATATACTGTAATATCGTAATGCAATTTTGGTTGTATATTACACTGCCAATACGAAGTTTACTTTTTCTTACATTTTTTTAAATATCCCGATAAGTATAAGCCTACTTTAATATTGTTAATATTCTTTTTTTTTTTTTTTTTTTCATTTTCTCCGATTGTTAACATTTATATTTCTATTACAAGATAATTTTTAATTTTCTTCATGCGTAAAATTTTCAGGTATAGTAAAACTCCCATTGTCCGAGCTCAAGTCATTCGGATCTCTAAAATATCCTTGATATCAGGAAACATATAACTACATTAAAAAATTAACTAATTAGTTGAAAATTTATTTAAAATTTCAACTGCATACATTCGTTTGTAAAAAATATAATTAGCTTGAAATTTCTTTTTAAACCAACTTTAATAATCATGTTTAATTAGAATTTCTGAAACCTATCTAGGTAGATAATTCTAAGTCGGTTAGTCATCAGTTTCAGAGAATCTATTCATTCTATTCTCTATTCTTAAATTCTATAGGAATAATTATATTCCGAAAAATTCACTTGCGTTTTAGAAATTGTAACTGGGCGTTACAGTTGAAAATCTGTAAGTGATGAATAATTAACAGATGTAAAAGTTAGTAAGAAAAATGAATGGGGAAATTCAAATACTATATCCAGTTCCTCTCAATTAACTTTATCAGGTATATGTTCCAGTTTATTTTTGTTATTTTTTTTACCACTTGTAGTAAAAGTTACTATTTTTTACATGCATTAGGCCTACTTTTAATTAAACAAAAATAATTTTTCTTTAAATTGTATTTCATGTGACCGTTTCTTATCATTACTTCAATCCTCCGGATTGAAGCATAAACACATGTTCCAGGACCATAACCAGCCGAGAACGTCAGGAGGAGGGAGGAGGGTCTTTGCAATTTTTTGAACTAGGGCTAATTTCTTAGATTATCTTTCCCCTTCTACTATAATTGTAAATAAATATAGATAAAAGTATAGAACGCAAGCCCCTCACTTTCATAAACACTTTAATTTCAAAATTAGTTTTAAAATGTATAATAATATTCATGATTTATTACTAAAAGATTATTAAGTCTAGAGGGGAAAGGGGTGAGTGGTGTCTCAATAAGTTGCTAAAGGGCCTGCCGCTATCTGATTACTTTCTGGTTAGCCCGGATAGTTAGAATTACACTGTATTTTCATTCATGTGCGCCTAAAACTCGACCAAGTCCCCCCACCCCTTAAGTGTCAATATGGCAAAATGTTTAGTTGTTTGAAACCTGATGACCACATTTAGTGTTTATCAATCACCAAAAAATTAGTTCAGACCATAACACCTTTGACATATTATCTAAATGATATATATTTTTAAGAACTCGAGTAAACATTTCTGTGAGTTTTAAACCCTTGCAAATTAAAATTATTTCGAAATTGTGACAGAAGTTACTAAGTTGGATTAGAAACCGTAGTTTTCATAATTAAAAATAAATAAATAAAAATAACAATTTCATAAGGAAAAAAGAAAAA
The DNA here is from genome assembly GCA_963932465.1 of Maratus speciosus. NCBI lineage: Eukaryota > Metazoa > Arthropoda > Arachnida > Araneae > Salticidae > Maratus > Maratus speciosus. Next base: position 505,715,912 of record OZ010786.1, on the reverse strand, counting down.
ACAATCAGCATTTTTTCTGCTATTCCTATCTTTTAAAAATAATTTGGACGATATTATACTTGTAAAAAGAAAATCAGTTTTATTAATTTTTAATTAACAAATAATTAATAACATTAAAAAAATTAAACTTATTGACACTAATGTAAAGCAGTTAACGGTATATGATTAAATCAAGAAATTGATTAACACATAAAATATATAATGGAAATAAATAAAGTTACTTACGTACTAGACAATGAAACAAGGAACAAAATATCAACGAACTATCCTGATATTCAGAAAATAGCAGATTAAATTTATGTAACTAATATTTATTTTAATTCTACTAAATGTTATTTTGAAAATAGATTTTTGTTTTTTTAATAAAATAATGAAATTTATATAAACCAGTTATTTAATTGTTTTTAAATCAATTTGAACAGAAAAATTGAAATTAAAATACAATTATTGTATAAAAATAATGTATAATAACAAATTTTCTGAATAATATCTGCATTTGTCTTACCTATCATGCATGGTAACCAGTAACATAATAAATAAATTAACCATAAGTTAAATTTGTTACATTCACTAAATTAAAACCATAAGATTGTAGTTTTTTGTGATATTAAAAGAAGAAAACCGTATTTTCCGAAGGGTTTTAATTAAATTAAAAATCGATTTTTGAACAAAAGTCGCTGTTTGTTGGAAATTTATAAAGAATCTTTAACGTATCTTGTAGAATTAGTTTATGGCTCTTTTTCTTTTCTTTTCTTTTTCTTTCTTTTCTTTCTTTCTTTTTTTTTTTTTTTTTTTAATTTCATCTGCTCCAACTTTTTTTTTTTTTTTTAATATCTGTGAAGAAACATCGTTCTCTTAAAATTTATTTCTGAATGTTTTTAGCAATTTATTATTTAATGCAAACTTGAAATAGAATACACTATTTAAGTGATTTTAGGGAGAGATATGTGACAAATGAACATAATTTAAAATTGGGGTTTAGAAGGATGACAAGATGACAAAGTATCAAATTCTGCACTTTTAACTTTCTTTACTTTTCTTTTTCTTTACACAAGAAACTATTAAACTAATAATAATAAAATAATTCATAAATTAAAGTGAAAAGAAAATTACAAACTTTTCTGCCTATGATAAATGTGAAATCTACTATATCTGAAAATAGATTTATTTATAATTTCTTCATTGGACATATTTTTTTTTTTTTTTAGGATATAGGGAGAAATTTAAATATTGCATTAGCATAATTATAATATAAGATAAAATAAATATATTTTTTTTTCTAAGTAATCCATAAAATTTATAGAAAATATATTATTGGTTCAACATTTTGTATTGTAATTAAACTTTTATTTTTAAATCTTTGTAAACCGTCCCCTTTTCCCCCTTTAGCTTCTTCTTCTTCTTCTTTTTTTTTTTTTAAGGAAAGTTTACTATCTTTTCAATAACCTGGAGTTGTGTAAAAGGCACCCATGCTTGTATTTTTCAATTGCTGGCCTAGTCCATTTTAAGGCATATAAAATATATAATTAAATAAATAGTAAAAAAGAAGAAGATAAAAACTATATATTAACTGATTAGATATATTTAAATAATTACATTTCTTTTCTATCATATGGTGTTCGGTGATATATATCCTATATTTGTTTTGAAAATATCATTGTTTTTGATATTTTCATATATTTTATATTTACTTTCTTTCAATTTCTTATTATGATGCTAAAACAGGTGTAAGTGAATTTTTCAACCGTTATTGATTGTGTCATTCTGTAGATAAAGAAATTTTGAAAGTAGTTTTTTAGTAACCGCCCCCCCCCCCCCCAAAAAAAAAAAGAAAAAGAAAAAAAAAAAAGAACTGAAAGTAATCTTTTCCAGGCTATGCATTCGACGCTGACGAATTGTAGAACCAATAATCATGTGGTGCAATATTAACTTAAAACGTAACTAAAAGATAAAAAGTATAGACAAGCTTACATTTATGTATACATTACATTAAAATATTTTGTATTTTTTTTTTTTTTTTTTATAAAACGTAAATATTAACTGATACTAGATCCGTGTTTTTTGATGAATGTAGAAAACAAATTGTTTCTGTTTTCAATTAGTTGATATTCAGTTTTGTTATGTAAGTGAAAAAAAAAAGAGAGACATTTAGAATACTGTTTTATTAGGTTTTCAAGTTACGCGCAATATGTTTTAGTTTGTAACTTATACTAAGTCCGAAAATATAAATCAGCAGTAAGTTGACTAGTTTGAAAATATCGGATATATATGTAATATATCAGATATATATCAAAATATTTTTGATATTTAAAAAAAAATATTCTATTTACGAGCCCTGCTAGCATATAACTTTATTGAAAATGCTATAATGAAATTAATTGTATTTAACTGTTATTTAACAATATTGCATTTATGCGCCATTTAGAACTGATAAAACAGCTCTTGAGATCAGATAGATCTCTTTGGGAATCGGATATATTATGATTTACTCATAAAACTCAGACTTCTCTGGCATTCTCTAATTGTATAATATAGATAAAAGTGTCATCATATCTTATTAATTTATTTATAGAGCAAAAGTGTTGTTTTTAAAAGGTTTCGAAATATTTCATGCAGTAGAATATTGTGATTTATTTTGGGTTTTAAGAATTTCATAGAAACATTTTCACAATCTTCTTCAGGAGTATAAAAGTGTCGAAACTCATTAACTCAGATTGTCGAGCCATCGTTTACTTTCTTTTTATAAGCATAAAAATGATATTTTAAAGTATTTATTTTACTGAATTGATCATATGTGAGTTTATAATTATTTTTTATGGCGATTTATAGGAATTAAAAAAAGATATTCAAACGTTATTTCTGCTGCAATTAAAAGTTTTTAATTGTTTGTTAAAAGTGATAAGATAATGAGTGTCAAGGTATCTTCTGCTGTTTGTCTATGAGTACGAAAAGGCCATTTTAAAAGTATTTATTATTACAAATATTAATTATACATTTGAATCGATCACATGTGAGCTTATAGTTATATTTTCAGGATATTTGTGAGAATTAAAAAAGCCATTTAAAAAGTATTTCTGCTTAAAAGTTTTTGATTGACTATTTATTATTAGCATTATTGTTAGTTAGAATGGATCAGATATCAGCTTAGAGTCATCTTTTTATTGTCTTTTTATAATAACGAAAAAGGTCATTTTAAAAAGATTGCTGCTTAAAAGTTTTTAATTGAGTATTTATTATTGCAATTATTCATTATGTGATATTAATTAGATACGGAGTCAATCAGATAGGAATTTATAATTATTATTGCAAGATATTTATAAGGATTATAAAAGCCATTTAAAAAGTATTGCCGCCTAAGAATTTTTTGAGTATTCATATGAGTTGAATACTCAAGAATTTGAGTATTCTTTATCAATTATATGCTTAGTAGAATGGACAGATGTCAGCTAATAGTTATGTGCGATATATTTATGAACATAAAAAATATTACTTAAAAATACTGCCAATATTTTAATTTTAACTGGTTGTTTATTATTTTGTTATTATTAATTGTTTGTTAGAAAGGATCAGATATGAGTGTAGAAGACATCTTTTGTTATCTTTTTATAAACAGGAAAATGACCATTTTAAAAAGACTGCTGCCTAAAGACTTTTAATTGATTATTTATTATTACAACTATTAATTATATCATATTTATTATATACTGAAGCGATCAGATGTGAGTTTATAGTTATTTTTTCAGTATATTTATAAAAATTAAAAAAGCCATTTAAAAAGTATTCTTGCTCAATTAAAAACTTTTGTTTTTAATTGAGTATTTATTAGTAGTATTATTAATTGTTAGAATGAATCAGATAAGAGTGTAGAACCGTCTTTTGTTTTGTTTTGTTTTTCTATCAGTAAGATAAAGGCCATTTAAAAAAAGACTGCTCCTTAAAGGGAATTAATCGTTCGTTTAATATTATTATTATTAATTATTTGTTAGAATGGTTCAAATATGAGTGTAGAGTCATCTTTTTCTGTCTTTTTATTAGTACGGCCATTTTTAAAAATACCACTGCTTAAAAGTTTTTAATTGAGTGTTTTTCATACCAGTTATTAATTATATGATATTAATTATATATTGAATCGATCATATGTGCGTTTATAATTATTATTGAAAAATATTTATAAGAATTATAAAAGCTATAAAAATTATTTTTGCTTAAAAGGTTTTAATTGAGTTTTTATTATTTTTATTATTAATTGTTTGTTAGACTGAATCATATATGACTGTAGAGTCACCCTTTGTTATCTTTTTATGAGCTCGAAAAGGATCGTTTTAAAAAGAGTGCTGCTTAACAGTTTTTAATTGAGTGCTTATTATAGCAATTTTTAAGTATATGTTGAATTGAACCGATGTAAGTTCATAATTATTCTTGCAGTATATTTGTATGAATTAAAAAAACCATTTAAAAAATATTGTTAACTAAAAGTTTTTAATTGAGTATTATTATAACAATTATTAATTGTATATTGAATCGATCAGATGTAAGTTTATAATTATTCTTGCAGTATATTTGTAAGAATTAAAAAAGCCATTTAAAAAGTATTGCTGCTTAAAAGTTTTTAATTATTTATTATAGCAATTATTAATTATATATTGAATCGATCAGATGTAAGTTTATAATTACTCTTGCAGTTATTAATTATAATAATTAAATTAAAAAAATAAAAATTAAAAAAGCCATTTAAAAAAATATTGTTGCTTAAAAGTTTTTAATTGAGTACTTTTTAGTTATTATATACCTGATAAAATAGATTAGATGTGAGTTTACAGTTTTCTTTGCGTGATATTTGTGAACATGAAAAATATTATTTAAAGAATGCGACCGTAAAGTTTTTAATTGGGTAGAAGTAATTGCTGATATACTTAATATATATATATTTATACATATTTAATATGTTACTTTTATTATTCATAAAAATACATATATATTTTCTAAGTTTTTACTCGAATATTTATTTTTGTTATTGTTTGAATGGATAGATGATATTTGAGATTACAATTGTCTCTGCTGGATTTTTATAAGCATTAAAAAAAAAAAAAACAAAAAAAAAACACATATTTATTGTTTACTTTCAAGCGTTTAATGAGACTTATTAGTGATTACACTTATATACTGAATGTATACAAGTATCTATGCATATTTAATATGTTACCCTTATATGTTTATTTTATTCATATAATACGTTACTATATGCTTTTTAGTTGTTAAATGGGTATTTATTATTTTTATTATTTGTTTGAAGGATGTGTCAAATGTGAGCTTACAATTATCTCTGCCGGATTTTTATAAACATTAAAAAAGGTCATTTAAAAATTTCTATTTTTTTTTTGTTTGTTTACTTTCAAGCGTTTAATTAGCCTTATTAGTACAGTAAACTCTGTCTAAGGCGGAATCGACCGGGACCAAGAGAAATTTCCGCAGTAGACAATATTCCGCCTTAGACAAATTTTACTCTATGTCTATGGATTCGTAGGGACTTAAAAATCTTTCCGAGTTAGACAGGGTCTTAGATAGAGTCCGCCTTACAGAGAATTTACTGTAATTATATTTATATACTAACTATATATATATATGCATATTTAGTATATTACCATTATTTTTATTTTATTCATATAAATACATTACTATATGATTTTTAAATATTTAATATTGTTATTAATTGTTTAAAAGAATGGATCATATGTAAGCTTACAGTTATCTCCGCATGGTTCTTATAAGCATTAAAGGTCATTTGAAAAGTTTTTTTTTTCGCTTTTAACGAGCTAATATTAGTAATTACATTTATATGCTTAATATAAATATGTATATTTAATATATTACATTTATATATTTACTTTATTCTTATAAATACATCATTTTATGCTTTTTTAATTGAGCGTTTAGTACAGTTATTAAATGTTTGAAAGAATAGATCACATGTGAGCTTACATCTCTCCAGAATTTTTATAAGTATCAAAAGGCCATTTGAAAAGTTCTTTATTTTGTTGACTTTTACGCCCTTAATGACCGTTATTAATAATTACATGGATATGATTAATATAAATATGCATATTTAATATATTACCTTTATATATTTATTTTATTCATATAAATACATTACTATATATGCTTTTAAAGTTTTTAATTGAGCACTTATTATTGTTATTAATTGTTGACAAAATGCATCACGTGTGAGCTTACAATTATTTTTGCAGGATTTTTAGAAGCAATCAAAAGGCCATTTGAAAAGTTCTGTTTTTTGTTTACTTTCACGCGTTTAATGAGCCTTAATTTCTGCCAAGGTTTTAGCATATTGAATTACACCTAAGTTTATTTTATTCTTTGCTCCGCACGGTAGTTTACGTCAATCATGAGAATTTCTGAGGTAATGGTTTAAAAACGCAGAAATGATGAATCATAGCTTCACCGAATCCAATGCCGCTATAGGTAAATCTGATTTCTCATACGTTATATTAATTTTTCTCTGGTTAAGTAAATTTAATAATTATGTATGGAAATGACTTAGTTCAAACATTGCTTTTCAGAAAATGCAATAAAAGCTCTTCTTTTTCTGTCAGAAGCTACAAAGAACAGTACTTCTTTCGAATTACTTTTTTTCCTTTTCTTTTTTTTTTTTTATTCAAAAATTTTTCAACAGTATTACGTTTCATTGAAATAGTATCACATAGAGAAAACACTACGAAAGTTTTATTTATAAAATAAATCTTGCTACAAAAACAATACAGTTTATTAGTACAATTATATTGTGCACTCATATATATTAAAAAAGTAATATAGAGTTATTCTTTTGTTATGTTTGTTTATATCTATTACTATAATATATATATATATATATATATATATATATACCCCGGAGGGAATTATGAATGACCCTGTATATTAGTAACAGATACAGTTATACTTCTTGTTTTTGAATTTTCACTCTCCTGTGTTTAATTTTTTTTTCTTTTTTTTACAGCTGTGATTTCATTTTAATTATATATATGTAGTGGTTTAATGGTTTAAGTATGCATGTTTGTCTGTTTCGTCCGAGTAAAGTCAGCGCCTAAGATATATCGCTAGACACTTATGTAGGTTTTTTTTTTTTTTTTTTTATTATAAATAATTTTTTTTTCAAATTTTCTGTCTAAATCTTTCACAAGAAAATATCAATTTTAGATTTTTTAAAACTTTAGAAAATTTGCGTATCTTCATAATGATATATATATTTTTTAATTACATTTTACAAATATTTTGGTTCAGCTTGTTTGATTTTTAAGCTTTGCCTGGTTAATATAATGAAAAAAGTTTTTAATAATACATTAAAACAGCAGCATAAACATACTAAAAATGTTAAGCGAATATTTGTATTGATTTAAACGGTAGTAGAGCCGTACCGAGTACTCGGTAAATACTCGGTACTCGGCCTACTCGGCCAATTCACCGAGTACTCTGTACTCGGCGAAATTTTGGCCGAGTACTCGGCCAATACCGAGTAGTTGTAAGAATTTCATTTTTTAAGCATATGATATGAATTTAAAACTGATCTGTAAAAAGTTATTCGAATATCAATGTATAATATACGCAATAATTCATAAAACTATTTACTCGGTATTTAACAATATGTCTACAAAATATAGAAAATGTTAAGAACAAAAACCCTCATAAAATAATTCCAGATTAAAATTTAGTTTCACATTTATACAAAGAAAATAAGTTCTTTTTAAATATATAGGAAAACAGAAAAGACTATTATTTTGGATAAAGAAACTGAAAATACAATAAATGTAATAAAAAAAATTAATAATTAAATTTATTATACTTCAAATAATGCTGCAAAAACACCGACCAAACGTTCTACAATATCAGTAGATAGGACATTTCTTTTACTACTATAAATTTGGCCTACATTTGATAATATACGCACATTTTTTTTGCACATAAAGGTTGAAGGTGCACATAAGATTTTCCAGAAATGGAACATTAGCGTGAAAAGGTTTCTTTTTTTTGAATGAGATATCTCATCTGTGTGACGTATCCTAACTAACTGAAAAACCCCAACTGAAAACTCCCCCCCCCCCCCCCCCCCACACACACACACACCATGCAAATGGAGTGTCAGTTTTACATAAGTCTTCTGTTAAGAAATCCTGTATCGCTTTTTGTACCTCTCTTTTTATTTTTCTCATTTATTTTTAATCAAAAGAAAATAAGGTACAGTTACAAAATAAATATGAAATGTTTTGCATTATTCAATGAATTGTTACAGTAACCAATAAACATTTTTATTTTTAATAGACAGATTTCAGGTATCGGGATAAATTAGAGGGGTGAAGAATGTTTTAATTTTATATTGGTTAATAATTGTACTTGTTATGTGTCAATTCTCCTTTTTTTGCTACTGTTTTGAACTGTCAAAAATTGTCTTTAAAAGGCGCACAAAAAATTTCAAATTTAATTAGTTTATATATACTATATATGTATATGTATGTACTATATATGTACACACAGGTATATACATATGTACACCTAAGCTCACATTATGTGCACATCAGCGTTTTGTTTCCTTATTACCCAACTACTCGGTATTCGGTACTCGGTACTCGGCTACTCGGCCAAAGCACTACTCGGTACACCACTAAACGGTAGTATTTAATAAAGTAGCCCACCCACATCCAAATTTACTCCATTATACATTTTAGAGCCAAAGTAATTCTGTTGCTGAAATTTTTGAACGTCACGAGAATTTACGTACAAATTGTTTTGAATATATATATACATATACTCTTGACGCACATTATAAAAGTAAAATTTTATTATAAAATTATAGGTGCCATTTGATTGTTTGCAATTCAATTTAAGTGGTATAATTTATATACTATCGCCCTTCTAAGTGTTAAATATTTTTTACACTAAACTCAAATTGATTTTTCTGTCTAAAGATGGAATTTTTTAAATCAAATTTTAACCTACTTCCAGCTAGAATTATAAAAATCACGTTCACATGTGTATTTCCTATGACAATACAACATCTAATATTTTTATAACTTAATTATAAATTAATACATTAATTTTAAGGCATTTTTGATTTATGTTGCCACAGGTGATAAATCACCAAATATTCTCTGTACCTCGTACAATTGTATACGAATTGAAATAACAATGTAATTAATTAGGCGCCATTAAAAGCTCGCCAAAATATGCCAAATGATTGTGAAACTGAAACAATAAAACAATTTAAAGCCTAAAATGTAGGAAAGAAATTATAAATAAAAAACCAGGAGTGTAATTATTAAAAAATACATGCTTTTATTAATTAGTAGTTTGATATTAAATTAGGATTATCCGTTGAGAAATCATTTTAGAAATCCTAAAAAGATTGTTTAAATAATGTTCATTTTTTCTTTTGTTAATTATTTATTAATTATTTTTGCTTTTATTAATTAATAGTTTAATATTAATTGATTTAGGCTTATCCGTTGAGAAATCATTTTAGAAATCCTAAAAAGATAGTTTAAATAATTTTCATTTTTTCTTTTGTTAATTATTAATTAATTATTTTTGCTTTTATTAATTAATAGTTTAATATTGATTGATTTAGGCTTATCCGTTGAGAAATCATTTTAGAAATCCTAAAAAGATAGTTTAAATAATGTTCATTTTTTCTTTTGTTAATTATTTATTAATTATTTTTGCTTTTATTAATTAATAGTTTAATATTAATTGATTTAGGCTTATCCGCTGAGAAATCCTTTTAGAAATCCTAAAAAGATAGTTTAAATAATTTTCATTTTTTCTTTTGTTAATTATTTATTAATTATTTTGCTTTTATTAATTAATAGTTTAATATTAATTGAATTAGGATTATCCGTTGAGAAATCATTTTAGAAATCCTAAAGGGATTGTTTAAATAATGGGAAAATTCTCTAAGTAATCTACTAAGTGAAGAAAAAAAACAAAAAAAAACAACTGAATTTTTCATAATTGAGTTGGGTTCCCACGCCAAATTAATTTGTAGCGAAAAAATTGGGGAAAGACCTGAATTGCAGTCAAAAAATTAAACGTGCTTTTCAAGGTGTACGTTGAATGCTTATAAAAGAGTATTAAAAAAATAAATTCGTGTATAAGTCAAAGAATTTTATGCAAAATTTGACAGTTGAAAATGGGGGGGAGGGGTCGACTTACGAGGCAGTGAAACAAAAAAGTTGCAGATAATCGGCGAATGGGCAAGTCTTTTCAGTAATCACATGAGAGGTAAAAGCGAACAATGGTCATTTCCCTGTGATTGACAAAAAAAGCTGAACAATAATGTCCCTGTAATTGTTCTGCACCCATTTTTTTCTTGGGACAGAATTCCCTTCAATACAGGGGCATTCCTTTCAACATTTTAATTCCCTTTTTAAAAAGAGTTCAACTTGAGAATGCTTCTAGATATCACTCCTAAAAGTCCTACAATATATATAGAAGTTTTAGCAGTCTAAAAAATTGTTTGCCCTTGTAAATAAGGCTTGAATAGATTTTTGAAAGAATTTTTTCCCTTTTAAGTATCATTAAATTGATGTGAATAGATTTCAAACTAGTTTAAGGTTCTTCAGTTTTACATAATTATACAGTTTTAAAACGTTGAAAAAAAAAGTCTAATTAGAAACGTAAAAAAGTTTACTAATTTAATGAAAATTTATTATTATTATTATTTTATTTTTTCAAGGCGTCATTCTGAATGTATATTTAAAAGCTCATTAGTATTATTAATAACATTTCCATAAAGTTTAAGTTTACTCTATTAGTTTACTCAAAACAAAATTAATCTAATCTTTCATTAAAAGTCAAATTCATCAGTTCATCTCAACATGCATGTGAGCTCGGCCAAAAGGCTCCTCGAAAGGTGAGCTCGGCCATTTTTCAACATGCTACCAGAAATGTGGTTCGGCTTATACGTGAAAATTCATTTTTTTCCTTCAAAATTTTGCTTTAGAATAGGGGGGGGGGGGAGGGATTATATACGAGTATATATGGTAGTTTTTTATTTTTATTGTTATTATACGCTAGCATCAAGATGGACATTAAAAAATATTGCTATTTACCTTCATGCATTTAATGTGCCTTAATTTCTCTCAAGGTTTTAGCGTATTGATTTACACCAGCACAATTTATGTTCTTCTTTTCTCTACGCGATAGTTTACATTGATCATGAGGATTTCTGAAGTAGCAGTTCAAAAGCGCGGGAAAACATGAGTCATATTTTGGCCGAGCTCACATGCATGTTGAGATGAACTGATGAATTTGACTTTTAATGAAAGATTAGATTAATTTTGTTTTGACTAATAGAGTAAACTTAAACTTTATGGAAATGTTATTAATAATACTAATGAGCTGTTAAATATACATTCAGAATGACGCCTTGACAACAACATTAAAAAATATTTTTTTAAATACTCATTTTATTAATTAATTTTGCCTTGAATTAATCTTTACAGTATACATTTATCATTAAATATATTATGAACATATCAGATAACATACATCAGATAACATAGCAGTCTATAAAATAAATTTTAATAGTATCAACTGTAAGCGTTGTGGAAGCGTTCAAAATATATTTTCTCAAAATGATTTGTCATTTACCACCTTTATCATCTGAGCTCTTCAATTAATAGAAATATTTTCTGTTTTGTTTAAAGTGCCAATATATAAAATAACGAGAAAAATGAATTATATCCAGATAATTGCTGTCTTTGTTCAAAAATTTTCAATTTTTAAGAATATAGATTTCAATTAATAAATTTAAAGTTTGGTACAAGCCAATGTAATGACATTTACAGCTTTTCAAATAATTAAATTTAACATTCTTTTTTGTGTAAACTGATGAACAATGTAGCATTTGAAAAAAAAAAAAAATGTTGATAAAAATGTAAACATCTTTCTTAATTCACATTTTTTAGCCAAGGACATAAATGTTATCATTATCTAAGAATGACCTACATGTGTCGAAGCAATATATTATATTTAGTATAGATTTTTCATAAAATAAATTATTTTTTTAATTATTGTTCAAAGAAATCTGTCATTTAGATATTTTTGAAAATTATAAATATATGCATATTTTAGTAATGCAGTTTACTGTATCATTACTAATACTTGTTAGAAGTTTTTTTCTTTTTAAGTCCTGCATCAGCATATCTAACAAATTAATATATTTTTTAATGAATAGATAATTAATGAAAATTTCTTGGAATCATTTATAAAGAACAAAAATTTTAATGTGAATTGAAATTAACGACGACGCCTATAAATATAATGTAAATCATGTAATGATAATTATAAATTGTGGAACTATACCTATTAAAACGTTGTAACAAATAAAATTGAGATTAAGTTAATATCAGGGTGTTTTTCGACTTTTCTCAAGTAGCAAACATTAAGAGAGGATAGTTCTTATAAGGATTTGCTATAGTGGTAAATGTAATCTAATCTTTTACTGTTTGGAGATGTCCAAAAAGAAGTCTAATGTAAGCTTTTATTTTATAGATGCAGGAAGGTTTTACAACCATAGTAGACCAAGTCTATTTTGAAAAAAAAAAAAAAAAAAAAAAAAGAAAAGAAAAAAAAAAAAAAAAAGAGATAGTCCATTTAGAAATTTACTCCCACAGTGGACTAAGCCTGTTTTCATATACTTTCCCATATATCGCATCTGTTTACAAGACTTACTTCACTGTGGGAGTGAATAATAAAACACATTTTATACATCTTTTAAATGGGCTATAATTTTTCTTTCAAAATGGACTTGGTCTACTATTTTTGTGAGCCCCTCATATGTAGTCCGTTTTTACGATTGTACCTATGATAAATCACTGCATTGCAAGAAATGTAAATAAAATGAGGTAATGTAAATATAACATAGTCACATAGGAATCCGACACATCTCCCTTAGCACATATAATTAGTTAAGTTTGAACTGCGCAACTTTTATTCTGATGTCCGACTGTTTGAACAAAATACGCTCGGTTGTAATATGCACATTTATAAAATAAATTCTCTAGAAATATGTGTATGCAAAATGTAGTAGTAATATGTTATGTTTATATTTGTCGACAATTTTTTTTAAGTACGCATGGTTGTATGGATAGGTCTTGTATATATTTATGATACAAATGTACTAAAAAAAAATGAGTAGGTCCAGGTTTTCATCTTTCTTATAACACTGTGCTTTGTGCAAAATTATCCGGTTTCAAAACAATATCTTATTTCATTTGTCAATTGTTCCCTTCTGAAACTCAAAACTTACGTGTTATGTACTTGCTATATTTATTCCTTGCGTAAGTCTAGCGAAAAATTACAATAGTGCTTAACACAAAAATTATTCAGTTTCTACACAATTTCTAGTTTTACATCAGTTTCTCTTTTTTCAGATTTTTAACTATATTGAAAGTTGCTCACATTCGTCATGCTGCTTCGTCGACATCATCATAAATAATATCTTTATTAACAACTAAAGAAAATCAACCGTTGAATATTTTCCTTCATGTTTTGAGATCTCTAACGGAAATTTTTAAATGCTTAGTGATTTCTTTTCTTTTCTTTTTCTTTCTTTCTTTTTTTTTTTTTTTTTTTTTTATAACTACATGAATGATAATATACTCCGTATTTGTCAGATTTAGTACTTTTTTTCTAAGTGTCATTCAGTTTACGTATTTTGCACTCAAAAATTTATTTAATTTTGGTGTCGGTCCAGTAAAATTTCAGGGTTATTTACTTAATTTAAAATTATTCATTCTCAAAACATTTTCAAGTTTCTTTTGTATATTGTTCTCTCCTCTAATTCAAGATTTTCTATTACTATATTCCTGCTATATTTATCTATATATATATATTATTTTTCTATATATAATGATAAATTTTATCACTTCTCAAAGGAAAATTATCCAGTTTCTACTAAATTTCTGTTTTCGCCTATCAATTTCTGTTTACAGATTTCTTACTGTATAGGGGAGCTGGGGGATGAATGGGACATTCTCAATATTTCAGGCAATGAACGTTTTTTTTAGTTGCTTTCTATTCTCATATATGTCACTACCATAGTGCGCTTTAGAACCAAAAGCAAAACCACATGGCTGTTTTCATTTTTTTGCAAAAGTTGCATTTTCTGAAACTCTGCTTAAAAAGTAACTTTCCTTTTACATTTGAAGTTGTCAAATATTTTACACAATATAAACAAATAAGATATGTTGTAGTTATTTATTTGAAGGTTCAATATTAGTAATTAAAATGAATGAGCAATAACCAATGTGACAAAATAATTTCTGGGACAAAATGGCGGACAATTGAATCTGTGTATCATAGGGATGATTGGGACATTTCAAACGGGGATGAATGGGACAGTTTCATTCATCACTAGAGATGTTAAAACATTTATTTATTAACTAAAAATATGATATAGGTTTATAAATTAATGATTTATGTTAATTATTAGTATTAAACAGTACTCGTATTATATAGGTTGTTTATTATTAAAAATTATATTGAATCTTAATTATTGTATTGTAATAAATGTTAAATAGTTTATCAAAACTTTCTATTGAAACTTTATCAAAATAAACAAAAGTGTTAAAAGTAGTGTATGTTTATTGATCAAATGGAGTAAATTATATTGAATTTAGAACTTGTGCTAAAATAAATCCCCACGCTCGTACTCCCCCTAACAAAATTTCATTTGTGCAGGATATCTAAGATACATTTAATTAACATTAATTAATAAGATGTGAATGAAAAATATTAGCTATGCCGAATTTCAAAGACATTTTTTACTTTCATTTCATATCTAAATTGTATCGTAAGTAGGAAAAGGGAACAAATAGACAGTCGAAGTTTGCATTACAAGTTAAAACAGCAGTAGAGGAAGTTATTAGCAACGCTGAGATATAATAGCCATAATATAAGATCATATATTACAAATATAATTACATATAAGTTTATGATTATAAATTTTAAGTAGGTAACATTGAATACAGGGAGAAAAATATTGGTGTCCCTTCCATCCCTATTAGTGTCCCATTCATCCCTGCTATTGGGATGATTGGGACGGAGAGTAATGTTTTTTTTAAATTTTATAATATTTTACTATATAATAATAATCTAGGCGAAGTATTGTGCATAGTCAAATACCTAATGTATGAAATGTGATATATAATATTAATAATAACTTTTAAAAAGTATTAAAAATATTTTTTTTTTTTTTTTGCAAAAATGCCCCATTCATCCCCCATCTCCCCTATATTTCTTACCCTAGTCTAATGGAGAAATATTCTATTTCCGCTTATCAATTTTTGTTTACAAATTTCTTATTGTACATATTTCTTGCCCAAGTCTAGTGGGAAATTATAATAGCACTTAATATTGGAAATTTATCCAATTTCTGTTTCTGCAAAATTTCTATATTTGCTGATCAATTTCTATTTATAGATTTCTTACTGTATACATTTCTTACCCTAGTCTAGTTGAAAATCATATTAGCATTTAACGTGGTAAAATTATCCAATTTCTTTTTCAAAAAAAAAAAAAAAAATTCCTTTTTCGCTTATAAATTTCTGTTTACAGATTTATTGCTGTATTTATATTTCCTACACTAGTTTAGTGGAAAATTATAATAGAGTTTAACGTGGTAAAATTATCCAATTTTTGTTTCCACCCCAATTTCTAGTTTCGCTTGTCAATTTCCGTTACGTTTTCTATATTTACAGATTTTCAAACTGTATTTGCTAAAGGTACACACATGCGTCTTGTTACTTCGACGACATCCCCGCATCGACACGCGTGCGTCTTCCGAAACCTACGACTAAAGTTTCGGGGAACGTGGACAGACCGTGAAACTTTTCATCTGTTTTCAACCCCCTCCCTCCAATGAATGGTTCAACCCTGGTGACCCATCGTTCTTCTGAGAAACACGACGAAGACAAAAAAAAATATAACCATAAAAAGGGGAGTGAGCATGAAAAAAAAAAAAAAAAAAAGAAAGAAAAATGTAAAGGGAAAAAAAAGGGAACGCCACCACTTTAACCCTCTGTGTTACGGGTTAGCCGGGATAAGAACCGCTGTATGTGCGCTATGGATGCAGATAGGGAGGAAGATACGCTGGCGTAGAGAATCATTGAAGGGATGAGAGCATTTCTTGAGAAAAACCCGGGAAGTAAATGGAAGAGCTTCGCGTTGTTATTTTATGTTCCTTGTTAGATAGCGTATTATGCTGC
The DNA here is from genome assembly GCA_963932465.1 of Maratus speciosus. NCBI lineage: Eukaryota > Metazoa > Arthropoda > Arachnida > Araneae > Salticidae > Maratus > Maratus speciosus. The sequence goes on along the minus strand of OZ010786.1, from coordinate 505,699,638 downwards.
TTACTTTTTTCCCTTTCTTTATGAGATAGGACTTTATTGTGTGCATAGTTTTTAATCTCTTTTTTTTTCTTTTTTAAGAGAAATTTTTTCTCCAAGATGATGAAAACCATACATACAGCCCAACATAATTTATTGATTCTTGATGAGGAATGAATAAATGTTATCTTTCATTAAAACTTTAGAACGTCAAGCTATGAAAATTGTATCAATCTTGTTAGATAGCTGTTCTTGTTAGTATGGTACTTATTCTCTCCCCCCCCCCCCCCTTCCCTGCCCATATTTATGAGATGTGTTTTTATTGGATGTATAGTTTTTAATCAGAACATTTTTCTGCATTGTGTGCATAGTTTTTAATCTCTTTTCTTATTTAGAGACATTTTTTCTCCAAGATGATGAAAACCATGCATACATACATAATTATATACACAAAATAATTTATTGATTCTTGATGAGGAATGAATAAATGTTATCTTTCATTAAAACTTTAGAACGTCAAACTATGAAAATTGTATCAATCTTGTTAGATAGCTGTTCTTGTTAGTATGGCACTTATTCTCTCCCCTCCCCTTCCCTGCTCATATTTATGAGATATGTTTTTATTGGATGTATAGTTTTTAATCAGAACATTTTTCTGCATTGTGTGCATAGTTTTTAATCTCTTTACTTATTTAGAGACATTTTTTCTCCAAGATGATGAAAACCATACATACATACATAATTATATACACAAAATAATTTATTGATTCTTGATGAGGAATGAATAAATGTTATCTTTTATTAAAACTTTAGAGCGTCAAACTATAAAAATTGTGTCAATCTTGTTAGATTGCTGTTTTTGTTAGTTTGATACTTACTCCCTAATCCCTATCCCTATATTATGAGATAGATATTTATTGGATGTATAGTTTTTAATAAGATATTTTTTTACAAGAAACTTTTTTCTGCATTGTGGATATAGTTTTTAATCTCTTTTTTTTAAAGAGAAATTTTTTCTTCGACATAATGAAGTTCATGCATACAGCACAACATGATTTATTGATTCTTAATGAGGAATCAATAAATGTTATCTTTTATTAAAACTTCAAAACGTCAAACTATGAAAACTGTGTCAATTATTTTTTTTTATAACTGTTCTTGTTATTATGATACTTTCTCCCCCTCTTCCTTCTCATATTGTATGAGATAGGTCTTTATTGGATGCATAGATTTTAATCAGAGATTTTTCTATTTAAAAAAAAAAAAAAAAAAAAAAAAAAAAAAAAAAAAAAAAAATTCTGCATCCTGGTCAAAACCATACATACAGTATAACTTTTTAATTTTGATGAAGACATGCTTAACAAACATGTTACCTTGACAAACAAAATGAACATTATTTTGTTGCACATGCGTGTATAAATTCTGTTACACATTTAAGAATGTTTACTTGAGAATTGATAGCATCCAAAAAGCCGATATTGTGCATTGATAGGGAACTGAGAAAACTGATTAATACGCTTTGAAACTACCCGGAATCGTTACTTTTGTTTCAGAAATTCTTCTTTAAATCTCGGAAATGTATTGGTTTCTGTAGATTAAGAAACACTTTTGGGTATATCACGAGTAGCTCGGAAGAGATTATGTTATATTTTCGTATAATATAATCTCTTTTGTTTTATATATCCTTCTTGCTAGATCAAGAAACATTTCTCTCTTTCTCTCTCGCTATTTTTTTTTCTTTTACAGGACATACACATAGACAGGGTGAAAACAAGACACATAAGCATAACATCTCTTTGATAAGGATTGAATGAACAATATTTTATCCTCAATTCCCCCTCAACCACCACTCTTACCAGTAATTTTTACTAGTAAATTTTATATTATTTATATATTTATTTATATATATAAGTAATATTTATATATTTAGTTATATATATTATTTATTAGTAAATTTTATATTATTTTTTGATTAATAATGATTTAATCGTGATTAATATTGAACAAACAATATTTTATCCTCAATCTTCCCTCAACCACCACTCTTACCAATAATTTTTACTAGTAAATTTTACATTATTTAATCATGATTAAGTAATATCAAATTTACTAGTAAAAATTACTGGTAAGGGTGGTGGTTGAGGGGGGATTGAGGATAAAAAATTGTTTGTTTAATCCTTATCAAAGAGATGTTATGCTTATGTGTCTTGTTTTGATCGTGTCTATGTGTATGTCCTGTAAAAAAAGAAAAAAAAAAGAGAGAGAGAGAGAGAGAGAAAGAGAAAGAGAGAAATGTTTCTTGATCTAGCAAGAAGGAAATATAAAACAAAAGAGATTATATTATACGAAAATATAATATAATCTCTTCCGAGTTACTCGCGATACTCAAAAGTGTTTCTTGAATCTACAGAAACCAATACATTTCCGAGATTTAAAGAAGAATTTCTGAAACAAGGGTAACGATTCCGAGTAGTTTCAAAGTGTATTAATCAGTTTTCCCAGTTCCCTATCAACGCACAATATCGGCTTTTTGGATGCTCAATTCTCAAGTAAACATCTTTAAATGTGTAACAGAATTTATATACGCATGTGCAACAAAATAATGTTCATTTTGTCTGTCAAGGTTAACATGTTTGTTGAACGTGTCTTCATCAAAATTAAGAAGTTATACTGTATGTATGGTTCTGACCAGAATGCAGAAAAATGTTTTTTTTTTTTTTTAAATAGAAAAAACTCTGATTGAAATCTATACATCCAATAAAGGCACATCTCATATAATATGAGTAGGAAGAGGGGAGAAAGTACCATAATAACAAGAACAGCTATAAAAAAAAAAAAATAATAATAATTGACACAATTTTTATAGTTTGACGTTCTAAGGTTTTAATAAAATATAACATTTATTGAATCCTCATTAAGAATCAATAAATCATGTTGTGCTGTGTGCATGAACTTCATTATATCGAAGAAAATGTATGAAAGTTATACTGTATGTATTGTTTTGGCCAGAATGCAGAATTTTTTTTTTTTTTTTTTTTTTTTTTTTTTTTTAATAGAAAAAACTTTGATACATCTTCTGCCATAATAGTAAACAAAAATTTCTACTTAGGATTATTGGTGTTAAAGGGTTAAATATTGTGTTCGGGACATTCATCTCGAAGCGATTAAAATTAGAGAACATCAAACAATGACCCCCCCCCCCCCCATAATTTTCTGCGACTTTTAATAGAAAAAATTTACAATAAAATATTTTTAACAGTTCTGTGAAGATATTCCATGCTTCTTGTTAGATAGTGTATTTTGCTGTGTACTTTAGTTTCTTTTTTATGAAAAAGGTCTGCACCGTGTGTGGATAGATTTAAATTTCGATTTTTTTCTCAGCGATTTCCCCCTCTCCCCCCCTGTAATTTTCTGAGACTTTTAAAATATTTTTAACAATTTCGTGAAGATATCCCTTGTTTTTTGTTAAATAGTGTATTTTGTTACGTACTTTAGTTTCTTTTTTGTGAGAAAGGTCGTGTGCAGAATTTTACATTTTAATTTTTTTCTCAGCGATTTCCCTTCTTCCCTTCCCATATTTTCTGAGGCTTTTAATAGGAAAAAAAAAAAAAAAGTTGAGTGTCCAATAAAATGTTTTTAAAAGTTTTCTGAAGATATTCTATGTTTTTCGTTAGGTAGAGCACATTGTCCTATGTATTTTATTTTCTCTTTCTTCTGAAAGTTCTACATCGTGTTGCATAGTTTTAAATTTCGATTTTTTCTTAGCGATTTCCCCCCACCTGCCACCCATAATTTTCAGAGATTTTTAATAGAAAAAAACGCAAATCTCTAGTGAAATATTTTTAAAAGTTATTTGAAGATATTCCATATTTCTGGTTAAATTGTGTATTTTTCTACCTAACTTATTTTTTCCTTTTTTGAGAAAGGTCCGCATCGTGTACATAATTTTAAATTTCGATTTTTTTCTCAGCATTTCCCCGCCACCCCCACTCCATAATTTTCTGAGACTTAATAGAAAAAAAGGTGAATATCCAATAAAATATTTTTAACAGTTTTGTGAAGATATTCCTTGTTTTTTGTTAAATAGTGTATTTTGCTACGTATTTTAGTATCTTTTTTATGACAAAGACCTTGCATCGTGCTCAAAGTGTTCAATTTCGATTTTTTTCTCATCGATTTCCCCCCCCCCCCCACTCCATAATTTTTTAAGATTTATAATAGAAAAAAAGGTGTATAATTAATAAAATATTTTTAACAGTTTTGTGAAGATATTCCTTGTTTCTTGTTAAATTGTGTATTTTGCTACGTATTTTATTATCTTTTTTTTTTATGACAAAGACCTTGCATCGTGCGCAAAGTGTTATATTTCGATTTTGTTTTCTCAGCGATTTCGCCCCCACCTGCCACCCATAATTTTCTGAGACTTTTAATAGAAAAAACGGAACAGTTATGTGAAGATATTCCCTGTTTCTTGTTTAATAGTTTATTTTGCTACGTATTTTAGGATCTTTTTTATGAGAAAAACCTTGCATCGTGCTCAAAGTGTTCAATTTCGATTTTTTTCTCAGCTATTTCTCCACACTCCCCACTCCATAATTTTTTGAGATTTTTAATAGAAAAAAAGGTGAATAACCAATAAGATATTTTTAACAGTTTTGTGAAGATATTCCTTGTTTCTTGTTAAATAGTGTATTTTGCTACGTATTTTATTATCTTTTTTTTTATGAGAAAGACCTTGCATCGTGCGCAAAGTGTTCACTTTCGATTTTTTTCTCAGCTATTTCTCCACACTCCCCACTCTATAATTTTTTGAGATTTTTAATAGAAAAAAAGGTGAATAACCAATAAGATATTTTTAACAGTTTTGTGAAGATATTCCTTGTTTCTTGTTAAATAGTGTATTTTGCTACGTATTTTATTATCTTTTTTTTATGAGAAAGACCTTGCATCGTGCGCAAAGTGTTAAATTTCGATTTTTTTTTTTTTTTTTTCTCAGCGATTTTGCCCCACCTGCCACCCATAATTTTCTGAGACTTTTAATAGAAAAAACGATGACTATCCAATAGAATATTTTTAACAGTTTTGTGAAGATATTCCATGTTTCTTGTTAGATAGTGTATTTTTCCATATACTTTAGTTTATTCTTTATGAGAAAGGTCTGCATCGTGTGTATAGTTTTAAATTTCGATTTTTTTCTCAGCGATTTTTTGTCGGCGACCTCCTTCTCCCCCTTCCATAATTTTATGAGACTTTTAATAGAAAAAAAAGGGAATGTCCAATGAAATGCTTCAACGGTTTTGTGAAAATTTTCTATCAGGGGTCGATCCAGGCAAAATTTGGGGCCTATTTAGGGCCCTTTCATAAAAATATATTTAATAAAATAGGCCCCTTCACAAAAATAAATTTAATAAAATGGTCCCTTCACAAAAATAAATTTAATAAAATGGGCCCCTTCTCAAAAATGAACTTAATAAAACAGTCCCCTTCACAAAATTCCTTTTAATAAAATAGGCCCTTTCGTAGCATTCTTTTTCATAAAAACTGTTTCAAAATGTGTCGTTAAACAATGTATAAATAATAATTTCAATTAAAACAGCATAATCAATCAATGAGTAAAATTTTATTATTAAGCTCGTTTTTTGTAACTATCGCCGTCAAACAAAAAAAGTTGTCGTTATTTTACATTTCTTGTAGTGTCATGTACTGCTTATTTATTTATTTATTTTTTTTTATCATTTATTGCTTTCTTCTATCTTCAATAGAAGAAAGTATTGTAATCGAAATTTTTTTAGATTTCCGGTTTTCGACGGATTTACACGTTTTAGGGGTCAAAGATCCGAAAAAACATGTTTACAGAAAATGTCTGTCTGTCCGTGTATCTGTATGTCGCCATTGTATCATCGAAAAGTGTATGAAGTTATGCATAGAATTGAACCAAATTATTTATTTTTTTAAGTTTGTGGCTATGGCAAGCAGGTCCTCCATTAATTTGGAAAAAAATCCGCCGGTAGGGGGCGCTGTAATAGCGGTTTTTGTGGCATTTTGAATACTGTACCATCGAAAAGAGTAGGAATTTATGCATAGAACTGAACCAATTGTTTTTTATAAGATTTTGGCTATGGCAGGCAAATCCTCCCTTAATTATGGAAAAAATCCACCTGTAGGGGCCGCTGTAATGGCGATCTTTGTGCGGTTTTGTGGCATTTTGAATATTTTACCCTCAAAAAGTGTATGAAGTTATGCATAGAATTGAACCAAATTTTTTGCGTATGTTTTTTGGCCATAGCAAGAAAGTCCTCCCTGAATTTGGAAATATTCAGCCGATAGGGGGCACTATAACAGCAATTTTTGTGTAATTTTCTTTCCAAGTTGATATAGTATTGAACTAATAAAAATGAAATATTGACATTTGCAACAACATTTTAAAATATTAAAATATATGAGATGGAAGAAAGTTTTGGGATTGGCACATCCAACTAGTGAGATAGTCTTAATTGTGTGCAAAGTTTTTAATTCGCGTTATTTTTTCAGAGAACACTTTTCTGCAGCTTGATTAAAACCATATATATAGTATTATTTGCAACAAATTTTATTTTTAACGAGGAATGTATAAGTAATATTATTTTAAATTACAGAAAATTAAATATTAACAATTTTCCTCAATAACTTTTTGAAAGTGGGGAACCATTGACGGGATGGGAAAATTTCTAATTCCTGGGAAATAGATGGAAGATCTGTGCATTGTTATGTTATGTTCCTTGTTTTGTAGCGTATATTTTATAAAGATATTTTGTTGAAGATTTACTTTTACTGCTTACTTTTTTTTTTCTTTTTTGAGATAGGTCTTCATTGTGTGCACAGTTTCAATCTGAATTATTTTCGCAGAAAGATTTTTTATGCAGCTTAGCATTACTTGCAACAATTTTTATTCTCGTCTAGGAACGTATAAATTATTTTCTGTGAAACTACATAACATCAAACATTTAAAATTTCCCGCACAGCTTTCAAATACTTCTAAAAAGTGGAGAACCATTGAAGAGTTGAGAGAAGTTCTTAGTAAAAACCTAAATGGAAGAGCTGTGATAGTTATTTTATGTTCCTTGTTATGTATCTCATTATGCTATTTACTTTTTACTTTCTTCTATCTTCAATAGAAGAAAGTATTGTAATTGAAATTTTTTTCGACTTCCGGTTTTCGACGGATTTACACGTTTTAGGGGTCAGAGATCACAAAAAACATGTTTATAGAATATTTATAGAATCGCCATTGCACCATTAAAAATTGTATGAATTTATGCATAGAATTGAAACAAATTTTTAAAAAAGTTTTTGGCTATGGCAAGCAGGTCCTCCCTGAATTTGGAATAATTCCGCCGGTAGGGGGCGCTGTAATAGCGATTTTTGTGCATTTTGAATATTGTACCATCGAAAAGTGTATGAAGTTATGCATAGAATCGAACCAAATTTTTTGTGTATGTTTTTTGGCCATGGCAAGAAGGTCCTACCTGAATTTGGAAAAAATCCGCCGGTAGGAGGCGCTGTAATAGCGATTTTTGTGCATTTTGAATATTGTACCATCGAAAAGTGTATGAAGTTATGCATAGAATTGAACCAATTTTTTTGTGTATGTTTTTGGCCAGGGCAAGAAGGTCCTCCCTGAATTTGGAAAAATTCCGCTGGAAGGCGGCGCTGTAATACCGATTTTTGTGCAATTTTCAATATTGTACCATCGAAAAGCGTATGAAGTTATGCATAATTCTAATAAAAATACTACTAAAACTAATTAAAATGAAATATCGACATGAGATAGAAGAAAGTTTTGGGATTGGCCCATCCAACTAGTTAAAATGTATTTATGAGACAGGTTTTCATTATGTGCATGGTTTTTATCGGAGTTATTTTTCTCCGAGATAATTTTTCTGTACCTTAATTTTAATCATGCACACATCATAACTTCTAGGTTTTTCATGAGGAATAAATAAATAATATAAGTATTGAAAAATTCAGAACGTCAAATAATGATAATTTTATTATATTTTCTTTATAAAGCCAAATATTTCTTGTTTTATGGGATATTGTTGTTTTGTAGGCTTAGTCTAGCACTATCGGGTCGCAGATAAATTTTAGTATGCTGTAGACTGACATAGAAAATTCTGCTTCTGGGGAAGTCATTTTTAATTTTATACAATTAATGAAAATAAACGATAATTATTGCACTATACAAAATGTTTTTGGAAAGGTTATTGGTATTAAGCTCCTAGAAGTAATTTCAGGGCATTTGAACTTTTGGATCGTTAAGGACACTATTTTTTCTCGAAAGGTAAAACTGTCTGTGAGAAAAACTTTGATCGTTAACGATATTATTTTTTATCAAAAGATAAAATTTCTGTAAGAAAAATATCTCCTTCGTTATATTCTGCATAAAAGTATGCTATTTAATAAACGACTAAACTTCGTTATCTGATCAAACAAACTAAAAATATTTACAATTTTTACTAGACCTTTTTCTTGCTTTAATTTGATCTGTTTTGTTTCCAACGCTTTTACTTGTTATTTTACTCAATTAAATTCCCGTTAAAACGTTTAGCAGAATCTGATATTGTGTAACTTTTGGTAAGGATTTGTGCAACATCCATAAAATGCGTTGCATAAGAAAAGTTCCGCTTTTAGGTTATGCAAAGCAGGTATTTGTTTAGAAAACCTCGCAATGTTGAGAAAAATACTAAAAAGCTATTGCGATAGTGGCATATTCAACAATTTTGTTACAGTTCTCACTTTTGGATCTTTTAAATTTCCCACCTATATTAATCTCTGTGTAATTCAAATCTCTGAAATTCAAAATATAGAAGAGGGATGGCGAACTCCCCAAATACTTCGTAAATAAAACGAATTACAAATAATGACTCTAAAAAAGAATTAGCATTATTTATTTTTTCACAAGGGAAAAAAATTATATGTAATGTTTCCGTTTATGAAAATATGGATGTACTCTAAAAAGAAATTTAAAATTTGTTTATGCGTAGTGTTTTCTTTTATGAAAATACGGATGTATTCTAGAAAGAAATTTCAATGAAAGTGTTTCGATTTATAAAGAGCAGTTTTTTAAAACTTTTATTTATGTATCTATTAAAATTATTATTATTATTATTATTATTATTTTCTATCATAGTTAAAGAAACTTCATTAAGGAAACTTTCACTGCACTTTGGACTGCAAAGAAATCCTTTCAGAGTTCTTAGTTTAAATTATTAATTTAAATTTATGCTGATTCGATGAATAAATCAGTTTGTACGATGAAAGTTTGATGTGTTTAAATTAATAGCTTTGTTCATCTCTTACTTTAACAAAGCCGTGAAATGACCTCTATACAGGGACGGCGAACCAGAGTGCCAAAAAGCCAATTGCGACTATTTTTTGGAAAAAATATTCTTCGGCTTATTTAATGAAGGAAAGTCGGAGATTAAATAAAGAAAAAAAAAAAGTGGTGGTATTGACCTTTTGGCAGGCTGGTTCGCTCTTCATTAAATAAGCTGAAGAATATGTTTTCGCAAAAAAAAGGGGGGCTTTCTGGCACTCTATTTCTCTGTCCCTGGATATAGAGGCTATCTTAGATCTTACTACTTTATTAGTGTAATAGCGATGAACAAAGTTATCCATTTTAGACACATCAAACTTCTAACTTATAAGTTGATTTATTCATCGAATCAATATAAAATTTGAAATAATAATTTTAACTAAGAGCTCTGAAATGATTTCTAGCAAGGTCTTAAGCAAAGTTACTTAATTATTAACTAAGTGAGAAAAGCAAAAACGATTTTATTTGAACAAAATAGCTAATCTCTTTATGAATCAAAGGACTTTTACCAAAATTTCTTTCTGAAGTACATCCATATTTTAATAAACGAAACCACTATTTATAAAATTTTCTCTTGAAAAAATAAATAATGCAAATTCTTTTGTTAATTCTTTGTTAGAATCATTATTTATAGTCATTTTATTTACTAAGTGTTTTTATAAAACAAGAGATCAGAAATCAGAGTTCTTAGTTTAGCTTGATTAATTTTTGAGATTATAAAATTAATCGATTTTTTAATGTAACGTAATGATATTTAAAGACTAATACATATATTTTGTCTTAGTTTAAAAAATATTTTTTTTAAAACTGATCTTCATAAAAGATATGTTATTAATGTATAACTTTGTAGTTCTATTAATTTTCTGAAAAAGAGTATTAGATTTCATGCCACATTTTCTTATTTTTTACTAAAATTACATACATGTGATAACACACACATAAACATCAAGCTCACATTTTTTCCCTTATAAATTTTGACTAGCATTACTATATCATGGCATTAATACATTTAAAAGTGAAAAAAAAAAAATAACATTTTTAAGATAGTTTTAATTTTTCTTCCCTACAATAAACACATGTACGAACTCATTTTTGATCCTCTAAAATCCTGAATTTTTCAGAAATTTCCTTTCAAGTACAAAAGAAAGCATAAGATAATTACAACTTTCCATTTAATTATTTTGTTTACTTCGTTTGAACGCGACACATATTTGATTGTTGTCGATTGTTATCTGATGACCACTTAGTCATGACTCGCATGTTTTGGTGTTCGATTAAAAACATCAACTCTCACGGCAATTCTGAAAAATGCTTTTCTTTAACCAGAAAACCGAAAACGTGTTCAATTCAATTGTAACTGAATAAAAATATGTATTTATGTATGAAAATAGTTTCACCAATTTGACAAATTATAATGAGTTTCAGTTTTTTGAACAATCTTAGAAATTAAAATTTTTTTAACCTAACGATACATGAAGGATCAGTGCTCATTCCTGTTCCCCCTGGTCTCCGAGGTGCTATTCTATACAGAGCCCTCAAAAGTATTTTGACAACATCATATTCGCTCTTATTTTGTTTAATATTCTTGGATTTTTCTTGGATTTCACGTTATTTTCTAGAAAATCATAGTTAATTTGCTAAAATCCTGTAAAACATTCAATATGGTTAAATAAAATGATTGATTTTTGTATTTTATTATTGTTTTTATTTAAGTCATTTATTATCTTTGTCAAAATACTTTTGTGAGCTACTGTATGCCCCGGTCAGGTTGTTAGCCAAACGCAGGACACTTAGTGGTTTGTATTTGCGTCAAGCGTTAGCCGAAGAAATCGCCAAACATCGCTATTTACAATCAGCCTTTTTGATTATGATCATTTAAATGATTTAAGAGGATAGTTTAATTACACATCTTAAATTTCTGTTTTACGTATGATATTTTATTTATTTATTTATAGATTGGTGATTTTTTTTTAATTTCGTTATGGATTATAAGCTGGAAACAAATGCTGAGCTATTTATATTAATTTAAATGCAAACGGATTTATTTTTCGTAATCGTCTGCAGGTGATAGAGATAGATTAAAGAAAACAAACATGCTTGAAAATCATTTAAAAACAATAGAAACTGAGTAAATGGCGATTCATTTTTCAAGCAAATTGCGATACAGTTTTCAAAGAAATCTCATTTGAAAATAGATTTTTTTCTCGATATTCGACGGTCTAAAAATTTAAAATGTGCGATGTTTAGGAGTTTAAAATAATTGCAGTAAAAATTAAATTTAGCTGCTGCTGTTGCCACCGTCAAATTGATGTCAGCGTTACGAAGGTCATATTTGTCCTTTATAATACAGCTAGTATTCCTTTTTCTTCAGCAGTGAAGATGCTAAAATTACATGTACTAATTAAAAGGTTATTATTCATGGAAGTAAAAGTTTTTGATAAATTATTTACGCCGGTTAGAAAGTGTATATTTTGAACAAGAAAGTCAAATCCCCAAGAAAAGCATTAACCTGCTTCTTAAGCTTGTATTGATACTCAATACTGCCTATGATTCAGCTGGGCTGATGACTATTCACGATGTCGGGAGATAGCGGAGACATGTAACACTAAAAAAATGAATAGACAGGTAAAGTGACTCATTTGATATCTCAAAATGAGCAATGAATTCTGAAAAGAGGATATACCGGGAGAACACATGTTCACTGATCAAGAGCATTATTATAAGAGTTCTTCCGAATATTCGGTTTCGTTTTTGTTTTCGGCACAAAAAATTAGCTTCGGTGAACATTCGTTTTCGGTGAAAATGCTGTCGAATATTCGGTGAGACCGAAACTATCTGTATTCCTACAATTTCGTTTCTACCTTCGGGTGTTTTCAACATCATTCACCGATTTCAGCTGTATTGGCTTAAATGCGAGATTGTTTATTTATTGCTATGAACTTCACTGTTTATAAATAATAGTTATCACCGACTCAATACATGTATGACTTGTTTATTTATTGCTATGAACTTCACTTTTTATAAATAATAGTTATCACTGACTCAATACATGTATGACTAAATATTAAAAACGCTTTCCATGTGCTCATTAAGGGTGTATTCAAATCCAAACTGCTTATTTTCTGATTCATTTTTAAACTCACTTTTGTTCTGAAACGCATCAAATTTACAGATTCTCTTATTCAGAAACTATATAATGTGCCGTGCCTGTTAATTTTTTGATAAAGGCAGAATATGTCACAAAAAGTGGCTGTCAAAGTTGGCGTTTTGATCTGAATTTTCCGAAGCAAGATCTGGGAACGAAAAAAATGGTCAGACTGAGAAAATAATTGTTTATAAATCAAGTTGTAATTAATTGAGCGAAAAATGAAAACACACGGCCTCTTCAAAAATCACGTCAGCAAGTTTCATATTTTTACTTTTAAAAAAAGAGTCTGAAAATGTGTCAGAAAATTTCGAGCTGCTGAGGGTGGAAAAATATTTTTTTGAGTATACCCTTAAAATCTGAAGATTTTGTGATAGAAAATTTTTAGTGTGAATACCGCAGAAATGTTTCGAACGTACTCTAAGTAAGGTGTAGAACAAAAGTACAGAATAAAATAGCTGATGATAATTTACAAAAATCATTATAAAAGATAAAACGAGGCATGCATACCTAATTTTTTTTTAATTAGATAAAATTCATTTAATTAAGAAAGCGTTTTGTATTATCGATGAATTACATCTTACTTCATACGATAATTAGAAATTTTGGTCTGAGTCACAGAAAGCCAACTTGTGGATAAAATTTCCAAACGGGGTCACATATACTATATGTATATGTGTTTGTTAGAAATGTGTTTCTTCGTATAATTAATTAATAATTATATATATATATATATATGTGTGTGTGTGTGTGTGTGTATGTATGAACTACTTTAAATTTATTTTAGCAACATGGACAAACATGGGCAGTACAACCTAAACAGTGTTATATCTTTTGATAAAATATGTGTTTGATCTTTAGTGTTATATATATTTTTATTTATATGTGGCTCATTTATATGTGGTCATTGTATTTTAAAAACCATTGCGCATACTTTAAGTCAAAACTTTAAGCGTGTTTTCTTTTTCTTTTTCTTTTCTTTTCTTTTTTTTTTTTGAGATTTTTATATCCTGGGCTATATCTCAAAGCAAAAAAAGTTATTGCGATTTCTTATCGGTATATAATGAATTCATCAAACGAGAGAGACTTTTGAGATAACCTAATGTTAAACAAGCTTCTCCATTTAAAACAATTTTAAGTACTATTAGATATTTGATTATTAGATTAAAAATTTCACACGTTGCTTTCAATTGTTAATAAACAATACACGTAGGATTATTCGTTTTATCACGTTTTATATTCGAAATGGCTATATTCTGCCCCCCCCCCCCCCCCCCAATCAGTGACGTAGCTTATGGCGGGCCAGGATGGAGAGGGTGGATCAGGCCCCGATTATGACTAATTGGGGCCGGGCCCTGGGCAAAGATAAATTTGGGGGCCCTATTCGAATCATTGCAACATTATTCAAATAGAACTGATGGTCAGTCACATGTGTAATGCATAAACAATATTTTCGCACCTTGGATTTTAAATAGAAGAAAATTCTTAGTGCAGAACAAAACACTTTTATATAACTTTAGCAACTTGTTATATTGCTTTAAGATGAATTTAATAACTTCGACTTATAGAAGGATGTCTCTTTAACACGTAAATATGAGTTAATCAAGTTACTTTCTTATACATCTTTTTAAGTTGTACTACACACAACATAATATCAAATCAAATACATTCTACTTCACCAGTCGAGAGGGTTTTTTCAATAAATCTAAAAAGATGGCAATTTTGAGTTTGTTTTTCACATTTCACTCAAAGTTTAAAAACTTTGAAGACGGAAGAAAATTTATCTGAGGACAATTAGAACTGATTATTTTTAACCACTAGAGTTTAGTTATGATTTAAGTTCATTGCTTATACAATCTGTTAAAATCAAACTATTATTTCTTATTTAATAGCCGTTGAGCTCAGCTTTACGAAAGCATTAAGGTGTGAGAGTTCAAAATGAAATTTGTTTTTTAAGAATGTTTAGTAGAATCTTTTAAAGATGACATTTGTATTTGAAAATTTTCAGAGTTGCAATTTGAAAAAAAAAAAAAAAAAAGGTTATTTTATGAATTAATGTATGGATTTGGGAGCCCTTTGAAGTCCGGGGTCCCTGGGCAAAGTCCCGATTTGCCCATGCGATAATAAGGGCCTGGGGTGGATTGTCCAGGCTATGCTAAACTTTTAGGAGCGCCAGAAAACTGCTGCAGATAAACATAAAATTATAGTAGTCATATCACCAAGAAGGAGCATAATATATTACCACATGCGTTCAAAACTCACCATACATCACTGCTTTTGATATCTTTGTGAAAGTAGTAGTGTTCTGAAGTCTATTCAAAATTAGTTGCAAATTTAGATTGCTAAAATAATAATTAATAGACCACTAATAATAGATTTAACGAGAAAAAAGCCCATGTGCTAGCCTTATTCTCAGAATTTACTGTCGCTAAATTGTACATTATGTAACTTGTATCTACTCTAGTACAATTTATCTCTTTAAGTAAATCATATAAACGCCAGTGGCGGGCCAGGATGGAGAGGTATGAATGTCCAGGATATGCTGGAACTTTTAGAGGCACCAGAAAGTTGTTGCACCTAAACATAAAAATTGTAGCAGCCATATCACCAAGGAAGGAGCGCAATGTATTACTACATGCATTCAAAACTCATCATACGCCACTGCTCTTGACATCTTTCCGAAAGTAGTGTTCTGCAGTCTATTCAAAATCTGCTTGCTAATCGTCGTTTCAAGTTTAGATATACTCAAATAATAATAGGCCACTAATAACAGATTTAACGAGAAAAAAGCCCATGTGCCAGCCTTTTCTCAGAATTTATTGTCGCTAAATTGTACGTTATATAACTTGTATCTGCTCTAGTACAATTTATCTCTTTAAATAAATCATGTAAACGGCTGAGTAAATAAAAATTAATCCATTGCTTTAAACATTAACAAGAATGATTTAAATGAAATGTCAACTTGTGCAAAACGGTTAATTTATTTTTGGCGACAATGTTTTTTTTTTCTTTTTAAGAAAGATTATTTTTTAACTTTTCTAAGATGGCACCACTCACTCAAGTCTTTGGCAATGTGATTTATTTTTGTATTTTTACAAAATACTTAATATTCAAAATACAATAATAGGCAAAAATGCTTTACAATTGTTTGCTGTATACTTTTCAAATTGGAAAAAAATATTATATTTAAAAGTCAAAGTTGCATTTTTGTTTTTCTGTACGCAAAATGCTTTACAGTTGTTTGCTGTATAATTTTCAAATTGGAAAAAATATTGTATTTAAAAGTCAAAGTTGCATTTTTGTTTTTCTGTACACAGTTGAATATTTTTCTTTGTAAAAAAAAAAAATAAATAAATAAATAAATAAAAATAAAAATAATAATAATAAAAGGATCAAAAGAAAGAAAGAAAGAAAATGGCAGAAGTTATATTTATGTAAATATATATTTAAAAGTTATGTTTAACAGTCACGAAGCTGCAGTTTTGTTTTTCTTTACGCAACTAAATATTTTTCTTAGTTAAAAAAAAAAAGATCAAAAGAAAACAAAGAAAGAAAATGGCAGAAGTTATATTCAGGTAAATATATATTTAAAAAGTTCCGACTCATTTTAAAACGTAGAGACATAAAATTGACTGATGGCATGACTATTGAAGCGATTTGGAATAGAATATCATTTTCCATTTTTTGAAATTACTTATGTGTTATAAGCGATTCTTGTCACGTGGCGATAAGTTTTCCCATTTCTCGCACTGCCGCGTCGGAGATTCGGTTCAGAACGCCCACTTTGACAGCATTTCTGAATTATCAAATTATTATCATTTACCAAAAAATGGAAAACGCTATTCGATTACAGGGTAATTCCCTGGAAACTTACGTTATATTTAGAACAATTTACTCATTAATTTTAGTAATGTAACGCGCAAAAATAATCAAATGTAAAGTTGACATGATTTTTAATTAAACCTATACATAGCTCAATTTGGAAAGAGGCCTAAAAAATTAGAATGAAAATTGTACTTTTTATGTTAACTTTACGTTCCTTTTTCAGTAATGTCAGTTACCATAATAAATATAACTGTTAGTGTTGAAGTAATAATACTAAAAATAGGTAATTTTCATCTAAATTGACCTTTGAATAGGTTTAATTTACAAATCATGTCAAATTTACATCTTGAATATATATATATATATATTTTTTTTTGTGTTATATTACAAAAATTACTGAACTAAATTCTTCTAAATGTAACGTACGCTACCGTGAAATGACCTCACATTAGTTTTTGAATGAATAAGTGAGGAAAGTAAATTCAGAAAAGTGTCAGAAAGTGGTTCCCCTGCAGGGGTCGATACAGGTTTTTTTTTTTTTTTTTTTTTTTTTTTTTTTTTTTTTCCTTGGGGCCCAGTTTGTGAAAAACAAAAGATATTTTTGTGAAATTTATTATTTTTTTTTTGTGAAAAATAACATTTCGTCTCAAAAGATGAAATACAGTTTCTCAAATTGAAATGAAACGTTTATTAATAATAACTTCTTTAAATTTTTCAGCTGAAGTTTTCCTTTCTGGTGAGCTTAATTTTGTTTAATATTAAACACTTTAATAAAAAATAATCAATGAAAAGTATATTTTTATGGAATGGAATTTTGTGAAGGGCCTGTTTCATTAGAAAGAATTTTGTGAAGAGGCCTGTTTTATTAAAAGTGAATGGGCCTGTTTTATTAAATGGATTTTTGTGAAGGGGACCTAAATAGGCCCCAAATTTTGCCTGTATCGACCCCTGCTTTGGATTTGAGCGCAGTCTCAAAAGGTCGAAAAAAGTTTCTAAACTATTATATGATAAGCTTATGACAAGTTATAAAAATAAGAGAGAAAAAAAAAAACAGTTTTCTGTATAGAATATAAAGAAAATAAAAGTTTTTTTTTATTTCAAGGAAAATTCACGTTTTGAGGTCTCTGAATTTTACTTATTTATTTATCTATGATAGGTAAAATGTCCCAATACTTTAACAGTGTTGGACGACCTCAACATTTCATAATTGGGTCTAATTTTGAGTAATTTTTATTCAACAAAGCAAGATATTGCCTGATATTTAAATGAAGAGAACAATCGAAGCAGGAAATTTAATAGTCTTGAGTTTTTTACAAAAATGATAACAATTTTTTAAATTGTTTTATAAATTTTATCGTGTAAATCTAAGAACGCCTTTCATTGTTCTGAATCTGTAGTTTATCAGAATGAATTTACTTATTGATTATTCTTTCATGTTTATGTTTGTTTCATCGAATACAACGTTATTCAGTAACGTTGCACATTAAGTAGCATTAAAAAAAAAAAAAAAAAAAAAAAAAATCATTCCTAAAAATTTTTTAATTTGTCTAACACATTCCCCAAATTCTTTTCTTAGTAAATAGTATAGCTAAATATTTCTAATCAAATTTGAAGAATAACAAAAATTTAAACTTTTTTGGGGTAAAATTTAGGGATTTAAAAACTATTAAAAAGTAAAAAAGAGCTGTTCAAAATTGAAAATGTGAACTTGCTCCCTTTTTTTAAGTATACAGTTTTTTTCATAAATGTATTACCTTTCAATATAAAGAAAAATGTAGATTTTTAAAAATATGCGCACACTTCTAAACGTCATTTACAGAAATTGTACTGTTTTGAAACCAATGCAGAAATACGCTATTAAATTTACGCAAAACTTCCTGCATTTTCACGAATTTTTATTCTCTAAATGTCAATTTGGTATTTTTTTTTAGAAAAATGAAACTATTCCGTAAATTTTTGCAGACAATTTCCTGTATTTTTACGGATATTTTCAGTGAAGAAATTTTCATTCTTGATAATTAATAATTTATAGGATATATATGTATGTAATGTGTCATATGCATATATTCATATGTATATTGATTATTTAATTTCTTTTTCGTTTTATGTTTTTTAAAGAATATAAATTATTTTTTTAACATTCATGCATTAAACACAAGTTTAATCCTTTTGAAACGGGCGTCTCTTACACAAATTTTATTCTGTTGGCACCACTATTTTATAAGAAGTTTCCTTCAAGTACATTATTTCAAAAATGCTCTAATTTAATAAAGCATATTTTATTTTTCTTTATTACTGGTGCCAAATTGCAAAGAAGAATAATGTCTAGTCAGACTAGACATACGGGTGCAAAGGGTTAATAGATGTGAAAGTTAAGAAAAAAAACAACAGTAGCAATTCATTTTGTGCGTGTTTCTTTTTAAATTAATATTTCTGTAAACAAAATAATTTAGACTTGCTCAATAAAGGTGCAAATAATAACGATAAAATAAATAAAAAAATAAACACTTTATTCGTTAATTTCTCGTTTCATGTCTAAACAGACGATAATTATTTTTTCTTATTTTGATATTCTGCACGATGTATGACTTACGAAGTCGACAATTTTTTTTATTATAAAATACTCACTGAATAATGTAGGATAACCATACACCACTAATTTTAATTAATATAAGGGGGGGAAAGATAATAAAGATCCTTATAAAATAGGAATTTTCTATAAAAATATTCCTCACCTTTATTATTGTTATTTTTTAAAATTAATTATCTTTATAAGAATTTTTTCCCCGCAGAATTGTTACGTTGAATAAGTTTCTAACATCCGATTTTACTTTTTGTTATTTTTATCAAACGGAACTAAGGATGTAACATGTAACCCCTACGAAGTTGGTAATTCTTTTATTATGAATTATTCGGAATTATTCTTTTATTATCAATAATACACGATGACTTTGTATCACTATCCTTAATTTTTTAATTCATAGGGGGGGGGGGGGATATATAAAAAATCCATGTAAAATATGAATTTTCTATAAAAAGTTTTCTTCATTATTATTATTATTATTATTCTTTATTATTATTATTATTATTATTATTTTAATTAACTTCTTCATAAAAAAAAACTTTTTTCCAGAAATGTTGCGGTGAAGTTTCTAAAATACAATTTAGTGTTATTTTCATCAAACGGGAATAAAGATGTATGCCCTATAGAATCGGCAATTCTTTAATTATGAAATATTCGGTGAACAACACACGTTGACTGTGTATCACTAAGTTTTTAATAAATACAAAGAAGAAAAATATAGAAAACGCTTATAAAATATGAATTTTTCTACAAAAAGTTTATTTTTTTATTAATTATCTTCTTCAATAAAAAAAAAACAAAAAAAAAAAAAAAAAAAAAAAAAAACAATTTTTTTCCAGCATTATTACGGTGAAGTTCCTAAAATCCAATTTCACTGAATGTTTTTTTATCAATCGGAGCTAAGGATGTATGCCCTGCGAAGTCGGTAATTCTTTCATTATGAAGTATTCGGTGAATAATACACGGTGACTGGGTAACACTAAGTTTTTAATGAATACAAAGAAGAAAAAGTTACTAACAGATCCATATAAAATATGAATTTTCTATAAAAAGTTTTCCTACCTTTCTTATTATTTTTTATTAATTATCTTCTTCATAAAAAAAAAAAAAGACTTTTTTCCCAGAATTGTTACGGTGAAGTTTCTAAAATCCAATTTCAATTAATGTTATTTTTATCAAACGGAAACTAAGGATGTATGCCCTGCGAAGTCGGTAATTCTTTTATTATGAAGTATACACGGTGACTGTGTATCACTAATTTTTTAATTAATATGAGGGAGAAACGATCAGCTGGTAAACAATGTCAGGCATAAATGGGATTTAAAATCTGTCCACAATGCGTAACGTAGGATTTTTTTTTTTCAATCAGCCTTTTTTTTCTCATACCCCTGATTCTATGTGTATGGTTTCTTCTCTGTACCACCTGCAAATTCAGCAACCGTATCAAATTTTTACCGCATGCATAATCCTGCTTTTTTTTTTTTTCATTCGTTTGTCACATATATTTTTTAACTAATTTCCTTTACGTATTGCAATCTTCCGTATTTTAAATAAAAATCCGTATTTTTTAATCTAAGAAATATACGCTGCAAATAAAAAATTGTAGAATCCTTACTTAATATATTAGAAACACTTACGGAAATTTAACATAACCTTTAACTTGTTCTCAATATCGGAATCCTTCCCCTTATTTTCAGAAGTCATTTAGCGAACAACCAATAGGAAATATAAGGTTTCTGAAGTTTGCGGAAACGTTTCCGAAATAAAAGGGCCTCTTTGCTGCTTGTAAATTTCGAAAAGACGCTTCTGTTGAACCTATGGATCCAACAAACCTTTGGATCCTGTGAAAACTATGGATTTTTTTTTTAAATATACTATCAAATTAACGGTAAAAAAACTGTCAATTTTGGCGGCAGTGGAAAACCGTTTAATTTGTAGAAAATATCTGTAACATAAATAGTTTTTTGGTAAAAAATATTGATTTTTTTCTGTAAGAATTACAAAATCCATATTTTTTACTGCTTTAAAGGGAAAAAAAAACAGTTTTTTTCTTTAAAAAATATAGATTTGTAATTTTTACAAAAAAAAAAAAAAATCTATTTTTTTTACAGAAAAAAAACTATTTTAACAAACAGATTACAGATATTTTCTGTAAAAAGGTTTTCCATTGGTGCCAAAATTGACAGTTTTTTTCCCGTTAATTTTACAGATATTTTTTACAGTGTATTGTTTTAAATGCAAGCCAGTTGTCTCTCGTAAATCCTAATGAAATCTGAGGAGATAAAGGAAAGTTTTCCAGAATCATGAGTGCGCTGTCAAAAAACCTCGTCAATGTACACTAAATTATTCCTCATTTTTTTAAACAAATAATTTCCGTGCTCCTAGAAAACATGTTTTATCCGTGAATGCTTCCAAAAAGTCTGAAAAAAAGGGAGAAATTCCGTTCATTCCTAGAAAGCATGCGCTCTATTAATACTAAAATCCGAATTTATTTAAAAAGGAAAAAAACCAAAAATTATATAAATTAAGATTTATAATTTAATTAAAAAAGTGAAAATGTTTTCGAATTTAAAAATAAATAACAATTACTTTTCTCATTCATTCAAAAGTACTCACAATTTATTTTTTCAAAATTGAATAAGGTGAAAAAAAGTTTAAAAAGATTAATTTATAAAGTTGCTTATAAAAAATATTCGCAATTAAAGTATATTTTAAATGGATACATTTAATTTAAATATTAAATGGGGGAAAAATCGATTTTACTTAAAAAAAAAAAAAAAAAAAAAATTATCGAATAAAAATATAATTTTCATATTTTACATTTAGCAATCTACTTAAAAATATTTATAAATCCTATTTTTTATCCTATTTTAATGATAAAGTATAAAACCCCAGTCACAATCCCGTTAAAGACGAAATATTCCCGAAATTACCTTTAAATTTCAAAGCTTTTTAAAGAAATTAATCAAAACATGCCCATTTGAAGCCAACATATTTACTTCAAAGCGTTTCACTTCTGTCCAACTGTAGCGTGGTCGTTAGCGTACACGTCTCGTAACTCAGGGATGTCTGGTTCGATCCCAACGTCGGCGAATTTATTTTTTCCAGACTTCCTTCAATTGACGGATATTCTACCCCCCCCCCCCCCCCCGTAACGGAGAAAAAAATTAACGGATATTCGTCAATTAACCAAAAAAAATCCTGGCAGCAGTGCTGCCAGTATAATTTCCGTGAATTGAAGAAAGTATTTCTGAAAGTCTAATGGTATCTTAGGATAAAGGAAAGTTTTCCAGAATCATGAGTAGCTTCGAGGTTGCTCATTAAATTTTCGCAAACATTTCTTCTGTATCTAGAAACGTTATTTTATAGCTTATGAGGCCCACTCAGCCCACACTGTTAAAAATTTGCAGCATTCTGGCAGGTCAATTGACCGTTTTTTTCAGAAAACGGTTACACAACCGTGAATTTAACACTTCTGATCATATTATTGGCCCCTTTATTGTCAGAATATAGTTAAATTATCGTTATAAAACCGTTTTTTCAAAAAAAAAAAAAAAAAAAAAAACGGTCGAATGACTTGCCAGAATGCTGCAAAATTTTTAATAGTGCAGTGGATAGCACGCTGGGTAAAAAACGATGAACTTTGGCCGATGCTTGCGTGTTCAATACCTATACGTGGTATCTGGGTGGGGAGACGGTATAAAAGTTTTCAGGGATTTTCTTGTACGATAACGATAATTTGGGTCACTATGCCTTCAAAAGTCCTTCGCGAAGGCATTAATCTTATAGCAATATGACAAACACTGGCCGATGTTTAAGGCTGTTCTCAAATCCAAAGGTGCTACTTTATGAAATAAGTTTTAATTTATTTTTGTTGAAAATGCATGAAACTAGCAGGTGTTGTTGTTCAGAAGCTATGTAATCGATCTGTTTTTTCCATTTTTTTTTTTCTTAAACGCAATCGATCTTTCAGAAAATAGCGCCAAAGTGGGCGTTTTAAACCGAATTTCCGTGAGAAAGAAAAATAACCTCTCAAGGAAGGAGTGAAACACGTCTTTGTAACGTGATCAAAATCGCTTATAACTCAATAGGTAATTTATTTATCAAAAAATGGAAAACACAGTTCGATTCCGAATTACTTCCATAGTCAGGCCTTCCAATTTTATATCTTTCCATTAAAAATGAATTTGTAAATGTGCCAAAATGTTTTGCGCTTATTGAGCAAAGCAGTTGAGAACAGCCTTAAGGCTGTTCTCAAATCCAAAGGTGTTACTTTCTGACATATTCTTTAATTCACTTTTGTTCGGAAACGCATGAAATTGGCAGGCGCACTTAGAAACTATGAAATCGAAAGACGATTTCCGTGTTTAGTAAACACAAAAGATCGTTCAGAAAACACTGTCAAAGTTGGCGTTTTGAACCGAATTTCCAATGCGAGAAAGAAAGGAGAAAAACCAGTCATCACGTGACCAAAAATCGCTTATAACTCGATAAGTAATTTATTTATCCAAAAATGGAAAACTCATTTCAATTCCAAATCACTTCAATAGTCAGCCCTGACAATTTTATGCCTTTACTTTTAAAAATTAGTCAGCAAATGTATCAGGAAGTTTTTCGTTGTTGAGCAGAGAACTTGAGACCTAGCCAACGAAATCATCTTTCCTCTTTCAACCTAAGTGTTTTTTTTCCTTCTCTTTTTAACGTGGTAAATTTTTCTCTTTAATACTAATTTTATTTCTTCTAGGCAACTCAAAAGCTAATGAAAGTTGGAGTATGTATTTTTATATATATAAACAAATATTTATAAAATACTGTTAAAATACCTGGTGTCCCAAAAAGGACTGACTGATTTTAAAATTCAATAACTTGCAAACGGTGACAGATATTAAAAAATTCTTGAGGAGGGTTATGCATAAGGTCAAAAGTTTTATTACAGTGATTTTCGGTTTTAGTTCGAATTACAATCAATAGATGGCGCTGTAAGCAATAGTAATAATAAGCTGTAAGCAATACAGGCTCGATTTCTGGTCCTTTCTCTTGTTCCATGCTGAAAAAGGAGATGGAAATGTATTATCCGGGCCACGAAGTACCAAAAATCGAGCCTGAATTCAGCGTCTATTGATTGCAGCGCCATCTATTGTTTGTAATTCGAACTAAAATTGAAAATCACTGTAAAAAAACTTTTGACCTTATGCATAACCCTCCTGCAAGAATTTTTTTAATATCTGTCACCGTTTGCAAGTTATTGAATTTTAAAATCAGTCAGTCCTTTTTAGGACAGCCGGTAGTAATTTTCAAAAGAAATTATTTACATTCTAAAATTTATCTATTGATAATGCATACATTATTCGGAGCTAGCGACGATTTAAAAAGGGCAAAAAGTTTCAGATATTCTAAACGAATATTCAAAAAATTACTTTGTTAGTCTTTTAAAACTTTATGGAATTATGAAACTTGTTTTAGTTCTAATACTTAAGTTTCCGGTGAATGTCGCAAAATCTTTAATAAGTGTTGTGAGTTCCATTTATTCCATTTTCTTTATGTTAAAATAAATAATGAATAAAAAAAGGAAAGAAAGAAAATCAATAGAATTATTTTTCGCTTTATTTTATTATTATTATTATTATTTTTAAGTATGCACTTTTATAAAACGAAAAACAAAACAAAATAATGATTTTACTTAAGGGGAAAAAAAGAAAAGAAAAAAGATAATGAATGAAGGAAAAACGCAGAAATGGCAAAATTGATTTTTAATATTTATGAAAGTGAATATATTATTCTTGTGAAACTAATATACAAAGTAATTAATTGGGTATTTGTATTTATTAGCCATAATAAATATAAAATATTGCTAGGGATATGTCCAGACTTTTGTCTCAGGGTCCTGTTTTTGTGAAATTGTAAACAGCTTCTTTACATTTGTGAAAAATCTAGTCCTTATTTTGTGAATTTGAAATGATCGTTACCTTCAGTTTTTTTTTAAATATGTTTTTAAGAAGATATATGCATGTAATAAAATACAAATATTTTTTAAATATGTAAAAGTGACAGGTCAGATTTCACTTTTAAATGATTAAATTTGTGAAAAGTTTAGTTTAGAGCTGGGAAAATTTTGCAAAAGGCCTATTTTTAAGACAAAGAATTTTGTGTAGGGTTCTTTTTTCAGGTGAAAAGTTTTGTGATGAGTCCTGTTTTGAAATGAAAAATTTTGTGAAGGGTCCTGTTTTGAAATGAAAAATTTTATGAAGAAGCCTTTACAGGACGCAATTTTTTTCTTAATATATCCCTGTGTTATCGTTTAAACGCATTTATTTAATTGCGATCTTGAAAAAAATTGTATTCATTATACTTTTCCATTAATTTTGAATATTTTCGAATTGTTCTGAATCAGTTGAAAAAGCATTTTATTATTATTTTTTTTTTAAATCTAATATATACACACTGGAAAAGGTCATTGCTTTAGAAATTTAATGGCATTTATTAAATTATTTTTATAATCATAAAAGTAATTCAATTAAACATCCTTCTAAAATATTTTAGACTTCTTTCTTTACACGGCAAATGTACTTTTATAATATTTTATAGAACAATACGAAATACTACCTTTCATACGATTTTCATCTGATCTCCTCTGAAGAACACTTTTCCATATGTTATACATATATATAAAACTATTATAAGCGAATTTTTATGCAAATTAAAAACGATGTATTAGCCTTTAGAAAATTATTTTTAACAGATCATCATAACAAGTGTGACAAGCAGTTGAAAATATAGTAAACATTTGGAAACTGGAAATATTTGTGGAAAAAAGGCAGTATCCTCAGGCCCAAATTACCTTGAGTTCCACAAATAACATACGTACGGTTTCATCCTTGCGTAATAAGCCATAACAAGCTTTTAAAATGCATAATTTGGGCTACCGTACACAATAAATCTAGAAAACGAAGCCAGAAATAACATAAGATAAAAATGAAATGGATTAAAATGGATTAAAAATAGAAGCATATTACCAATTGAAGATCCAACCATGCCGTCAATGATACAGCATGTTGAAAAGGTCATAAGAAATGATTTGCACATGTTGCCAAAAATACTTGAGTAAAATACCATTAGTACAACCCAGGAGTTAATACAAGCAGTGTAATAAGGTTGAAATTGATTGAATCCAGTATTTTCACAAATTGATCAGAAATAGTGCAGCCCTCCATCATTATATAATACATTTAAAGATCACTTCCAAAGTTTTATTTTTAACAAAGAGAGGGAGAATAAGATTTAATTAAAAAAGAAAATGAATAAATAATCAGTATATTAAGTTAATATAAATGATGAATTTTAAAGTATATAATTAAATAAATAAATGAAAATATAATATGGATGATTCATTAAATAACGATTCAATTTAAACGAGCATAAAAATAAATGTGCTATATTATAGCAGAATAATAAATTTAAATCTTTATCACAACAGCGCATAATCACTTAAATATATAAAATGAAATAAATTATGCTGGTGATAAAATCTAAATTAACAGTTTAAAATGCTGAAAATAATAAATAATAATGACATTGTCCTCAAACTTGCAAAAAAATAAAAATAAATAAATAAATAAATAAATAAATATAAAAAAAATGCATAATTATGAGCGGGAATGGAAATAATAAACAATAAAACGTTTAATACATATACTGTTATGCTATTGTAATAGAATTTACTGTATAAGACATTTATATGATATTGTCTTCAATATAGATAAAATTATCAAACAGAATTATAATGCTCATGTTGATCAAAATAATTACTTTTCACTGCTCTTTTGAAGAATTTAAAAAGAGCGAAATTGATTTTTTAAGTGTTTTAAGTAATGAATATCAATTTTTATTTGAAAATTATGCGAATGCTGAAAAATAATTAATTGGGTACTTATTTGCAACGATTGATATAAAACGCTATAATTAATTAAATACATTTACTTAATTGATATCTTAGAAAAAACTGCAGTTTTTACATTCGTTTTGGATATTTTGGAATTGTTCAAATTCAACTATTATCTGTCATTTAATATATAAATGCGCGAAAGTAATTGCTTATAAATACTTAATTGCATGACAATTTTAAATGTATTTACTTTTGAATGAATAAAAGTTATGCAACTCATTTAGCTTCGAAAATTTTTCATTACCTTTTATAATTGCTTTTTAAATAATTGTTATAAGTAACTTTGTTTACATTATCAGTGTACATTTATAAAATTGTAATCAATAATGCAACAGAGCTCAGCTTATAAAGTTTCAAATAAAAAACAAAATTCCTTTCGCCATATTAATTCATAGTAAGTGGCTTCATGTAATAATGTAATAATTTTGCAAAGGTATTTTGATAACGTTAAGTAATTTTTTATCAATGCGATTAAGATAATTTTGAAACGACTTTCAAAATAATGTGAATTTGAAAATAATTTCATTGTCCGTCACCTTTCGGCTAGTAACGAGCTTAATAACTATTAGATAACAGATAGGGGAAAATAATAATAAGGGTTTATTAGTAAAAATGTAGGAATTTGGGGAGAAGGTTTCTGGAGATGAGAGCGAATTTATTGTGATAGAATGATTTTAATACTCGAATGAAAAACAAAATATTCTGGCTTGTAACAAAACATTTTATCATAAAGTGTTGCTCTCAAGACTCTTAAAGCTTCAAAATTTTCGAAATTTTAATTTTTTTATGTTAAACTTCTATTTTTTCTGAATATTTTGATATAATTGTTTCCTTGAAATTCTCATTAGAACATAAATTATTGCTTTCAGAATTATACCCCGCTCAATAATTGAAGGTGCGTTTGCAAAACTTTGAATTCATTTTTCTCCAAATGACGTTTTTGGGTACATAACGTGCAGGATATCTCAAAAACTTCTGAATATTTTTCATAAAAATTTCAAAAAGTACGTTCCACGTTAATCTGTATAAACTGAACCTAAAATTTCCTTTTTATTGTTCAAAAAAATATTTTTTCTAGGTGATTATGTTTTTGAAGCTTTCAAAATTTTGTATTAGCTAAATACAACTTTGTATTAAAAATATAAAAATGCTTTAAATACAAATTTATTTAGGTTCAAGGTAATTATTACAATCTGAAGTATACATAGACACCAAAAGTTTCATTCTAGTTGCAATATTTACTTTGTAATCTTGCGCGTAAGCTGTTATACCAATTTTATGCTCGTCGAATCTCTGACAATTTGGAGCCCAATGTAAATGCTAATTCTGGATCTTCCAATTTTTTGAATGCATAAAATGGAAGAACGTACTTATATCTTTTATCTCAATAAAAATTGAGTTTTAAAATTATATACATTTTAAGATATTAAATGTTGTTTAAAATGGTTTCTTTTTTTCATTTTTAAGAGTCCTGAGACCCCTTAAAAAACTTATTGTATTGAATTTCAGCTCAAAGATTTTTAACCTTTTCAGGGTCGAAGGTTGCGCGTACACTGCGAGTACACATCCATTGCTTTAGCAGAAACAAAACGACACCATAGATGACAGAGGAGCCCCTTTTCCTGAAATTGATACTTCACCCTTAAAATATCGATTTAATTATTGATAACCTAAATTACGCAATAACAAATTGAAGGCCTTTAATTAATTGAATGATCTACAAATCCATAATTTTTTTTATTGTAAAGTATTTAAGTTAATTGATTATGAAAATGTCTTATTTTCTTGGACACACTGTCAGGAATGCATTTTGTAAACTCAAATGATAATAACACTTATTTTATGAGGAAAACCTAAATTACGCAATAGTAAATTAAAGCTTCTAATTAATTCCTCGGTTCGGAAGTATCACATGTGATGCTTCAGAACCAAGGAGGATAAATGGAGAAATAAATAAATGACAAACGATGCTTTACCGGTTGGCACTGAAAGCTATTTGCTTTTACAAGGAAAGGGCCAACCTTGCTAATCACATATTTTGATTATTTTAATATATGCTGTAGTGTAGAGACCCCTTAGTCTCAGGTTCAACGGATTTTATACAACACTCGTTAGTTCTTGAGAAACTGGGGGGGGGGGGTCTAATATTAGTATACAACTTTAATACTTACTTTGTAACAAGAAGGATAGGTTGGGCGTAGCTCAGTTAGTACGGCGTTTCCTGGCTGATCCGCGGGCTCGGGTTCGATGCCCGAAAGCGCTAAATTTGTTTTTCTTATTTTTTGTTTTATAAATATACTTGTAATTAAAACTAAAGCGCTAAATTTGTTTTTCTTATTTTTTGTTTTATAAATATACTTGTAATTAAAACTTAATAATCTCATTGTCAATTAAAATTTATAATATTGTATATCAATTGTAATTTTAACCTATTTAATTTTTTACTTTTATCTAAATAGTTGTATAAAACATCATAAAACTGTTAATTTTTTAAAAATCACTTTTAAAATGTATTTCATATATTCTTTTTCGATTCAATGATATTGAACAATTGTGTCAATTCGTGGTTTTAAAGAAACATCATTTATGCATTGCTTTAACAAGGGAAGTCAATACGATGATACTATTACTCTGTTTTTAAAGTAACAAGCATAATTATATTAAGAATCAGCATCGAAATTAAATTACAACGGATTTTTTGATTATTAAAGATTTTTAAATTTGTAATACGTGTGCTTTCAAATATTTTGTTTCCCCCTTTATCTTCTTTCTGCTTTTATTTTTATTTTATTTGAATATGTTTTATTTTATCATAACTAGATGACGCCACAATAGATTTGTAACGATTTTGGAATTTTTATTTTTCAATAATAGATCCAATTTCTTTTTAAATCTCTTTAAAGGATGAGAAATAATAGTTCAAAATAAAAAATGATAAATTTAAATTTGTTAACTTTATAATTAATGTACGATATTAAAATTTTTAATTCAGATTATTAAAGTATAATTACAAGTATATTTATAAAACAAAAGAGAGAAAGACAAATGTAGCGCGTTCGGGTATCGAATCCGAGCCTGCGGATCAACCACCAAACGCCGTACCAACTGAGCTACGCCCACCCTGCTCTTTTTGTTACAAAGTAAGTATTTAAGTTGTGTACTAATATTAGACACCCCCCCCCCCCCCCCAGTTTCTGAAGAACTAAGGAGCGTTGTATAAAATCCGTTGAACCTGAGACTAAGGGGTCTCTACCCTACAACATATATTAAAATAATCAAAATCTGTGATTACCAAGGTTGGCCCTCTCCTTGTTGGTGTCAACCTGACATTTTTAGGATCTATTTCCTTCTTGAATTCGTTTTAAAAAAAGGTATCATCATATTTTAAGTACATTATTACCTGCCTTTAAATAATCCAACTTTTTAAAAACAATTTAAATTAAATCTTTTTTTTTTTTTCGTAAAGAGTTTTCCGTACATTTCTTGATTAATTTCATAATTTTTTAATTTCCGAACTTTTATTTTCCAACTTTTCATCACTTGCACTTGTCAAGCACATATAACTGTGCTTTCAGTATATAACTGAACTAATTTGTTACGACTACATTATGTTTTCTCTTTCGAAGTTTTCATCACCTGTAGATGCTATACAAATAAACGATTACGTTATGTTTTAGGCCGTTCAAATAAAAGATTACATTATGTTTTCTTGTTCGGAGTTTTCATCACCTGTAGAGGCTAGGCTATACAAATAAATGATTACATTATCTTTAGGCTGTACAAATAAAAGGTTACATTATTATTTCTTTTTCGGAGTTTTCAGCACCTGTAGTGGCTATACAAATAAACGATTACATTATTACAATTACATTATATTTTCTTTTCGAAGTTTTCGTCACATGAGGCTACACAAATAAACTGTCCATCCACTATGCAGCTGAATGTTATTAAACTATTTAAGGTAAGTGTACCAGCAATAGACCATACATATCTATAATGGGTCACCTGCTTTGACAAATGAAAAACAATCTTATATATCACACACAAGCAATTAAATTTATAGATGATTGATTTAAGGTGTCACTGAATTGTATGTCACTTTAGTTGCTTTTGACTGTGAAGTATAAGCTTGTTTTACACTTGTCAAAGAAAGTGGTCCGTTATAGGTTTTAAATGACCCCATTACTAGTACACTCATCTTATTACGATGACTTTATTCTTGATTAAATATCATCTCAGATCTCATTAATGTTTTTTAAAACTAAATTATGTGAAATTAGTGCATGCATTTTTAAAATTGTCTGAATATCAGGAATTTTTCTGTATTAATTGGTGAAAATTATTTCATGATTGTGATTAACCATTAAGGACTAGCGTTACCGCATGGTCACAGCATATCTGTCAACCCTTTTGCTGTTTGAATACCAGTAATTTAGAACAAAAATCTTCACCTTCTTTAATGACAGAAACTCTGCTATAAAGTAAGATAAATATTGCTTCTCTTAAAAAGCGGTACGAAAGCCAAATTTTGTATTTTAAAAAGAAAAAATAATTCCGTCTTTAATGGGGTTAAGGCGGTTATCAAGTTCACTGCTCAACAAGCGAGAAACTTTCTGACACATTTACTAGCTCATTTTTAAACGTAAAGGCACAAAATTGGCAGGGCTGACTATTGAAGCGATTTTGGAATCGAAATGAGTTTTCCGGTTTTTTTTCCATCAATAATAAGCGATTTTGAGTCACGTGACAGCCGATTTTTCTCCTTTCTCTGGCTGGTTTTTCTCCCTTCATCCGGAATTTCAGCTCAAAGTGTCTACTTTGACGGTATTTTCTGAAAGCTATTTTACGTTTACCAAAAAGAAAAAAAAAGGGGGGGGGGGGGTGACGCCTTTCGATTACATAACTTCTGAATAAAACATCTATCAATTTTATGATTTTTCGAACAAAAATAAATTAAAACTTGTGCCATAAAGTTACTATTTTGCATTTGAGAACAGCCTTAGCATCGATCAGTCTTTTTCTTCTCGAAATTTTTTTTACCGGCCAATGTAATGAAATAAACTGTAACTTTTAGTATAGAACTGCATGTTCTTGCACTAATTTTTAGGGTTGCATTCATATTATTCAGTCTTTTTACCTTTATGGTGTTTCCATCTGCAGAACCGCATGTTCCTAAACTATTTATTATGATTACAATAGCATAGCTGAGACATTTCCACTTTTTAAATTTTCGTTATCTGCCGATGTCAGACAAATAAACCGCACCTTTATTAGTATATAACTGCATGTTCTTAT
Source organism: Maratus speciosus (assembly GCA_963932465.1). Lineage (NCBI taxonomy): Eukaryota > Metazoa > Arthropoda > Arachnida > Araneae > Salticidae > Maratus > Maratus speciosus. The sequence goes on along the minus strand of OZ010786.1, from coordinate 505,667,516 downwards.
ATTAGGATTGAATTCGCATCATTCAATCTTTTTTATTTTTGGCTTTCCACCTGCAGATGTTAAACAAATAAACTGGTAAGGTCACTATATAACCATATGTTCTTAAGCTACTTATTACGATTACAATAGCATTGATGGGTCTTTTTCCCTTTTGAAGTTTTTGTTATCTACCGATGTCAAACAAATAAACTGCATCTTTAGTATATAACTTCATGTTCTTAAACTATTCATTACAATTACATTCGCATCAATTAGTCTTTTTCTTTCCACCTATCTTTACTGATTTCACAATTTGCCTCTTTTTTGTAATCTTTGTTCCATTCTGTTTTCCGAATATTCTACGATTGATTAATTGTTATTGAAATCTTTCTGTTTCTTTTGCATAAGTTAATGTGATCCATTTGAACGTCTTCCCTTTTTTCTGTTTCCCATATTTATTTCAAACTAAAATAATTTCTGCCCAATACTTTTAACGTTTCAATATGATGCAGTATGTTGCTTCCTATTCTTAAACTATTTATTATGTCCTGTTTTTTCTATAGCCAAGCTTTTGTACAGTCTGGGAAAAAAAGTGATCATCCTCTGCTAATTCAGCTGAAAACAATAGTATAAAAAAGGTTTACGTACAAACCAACTAGGAGGAATGTCAATTAATTAATGCTATGGTTGTATTATAAAAGGTCGTCTGTATATACCTATTTTTACCAAAAGGTGTCTTTTGACACCTTTGCATTTGAATGTAAATAACTGTTAAAACTGATGAGATTTCAAATTATCAGTTAAATATAGGTAATTTGAACAATATATTTATTAATACATTGAGCAATATATTTATTAATACATTAAGGCGTATTTATTAGAGATTATTTAATCATGTTGTAAATTCTAGCTGAATTCATCAATCTACAAAATATAAATATACATAAATGTAATGAAACATGTTTTACGTCAACAGGTACAAAATTTATATTTAAAGAAAATCATTAATTATTTATAAACTACATTAATTTATACATAAAGAATCGGGGTGTTTAAAAACATTGGTTATGCGTTTTTACAAATATTTCCCACAATTTGTTTATAGATATTGACATTTTACTTTCCGATTGTCTAAAGGGGCCGTCTCCTGTTACCTGTAATTAATTTTCAGAATATTATCTACAAATATTTTCTGGATATTACCAGAAAAATGATGGATATGATTTTGGAATTATTCCGATTGAATTTTGATTTATAATATTGAACATTTTTAATAAATTCATATCTAAAAATATCATGAATTTATAACCTACTCTTATTTCTACATAATTTTAATAAATTCATATTTTAAAAAATCCTGATTTATAACCTACATTAATTTCTACATAAAGAATAGGTGTGTTTAGAAACATGGCTATGTGTTTTTACAAGACTTCCCTATAATTAGTTTTCAGATAGTGACATTTTACTTTTCGACTGTCTAAAGGGGCCGTCTCCTGTTACCTATAGTTAATCTTTAGAGTATTATCTACAAATATTTTCTGGATATTACCAGAAGAATGATGGGTATGATTTTGGAATTTTTCCGACTGAATTTTGATTTATAATATTGAACATTTTTAATAAATTCATATCTAAAAATATCATGAATTATAACCTACTCTTATTTCTACATAATTTTAATAAATTCATATTTTAAAAAATTCGGATTTATAACCTACATTAATTTCTACATAAAGAATAGGTGTGTTTAGAAACATGGTATGTGTTTTTACAAGACTTCCCTATAATTAGTTTTCAGATAGTGAGATTTTACTTTTCGACTGTCTAAAGGGGCTGTCTCCTGTTACCTATAGTTAATCTTTAGAGTATTATCTACAAATACTTTCCGGGTATTAATCGAATGTTTTCGGTACTTTTCTCTGTAAGATCTCAATTTCATTTTTTAAATTTATGGATAACCCATAATACATTTCAGTTTATAACTCTGTGAAGGCTTATGAAAAAGGGCATAAATTAGGTACTTTCCTTGGATGCTTTTTGTTCTAAAGAACTAACATAACGTGCCTAAAGGAGGTGCACTATTTGAAAAACGAACGAGGGTCTGTCCAGAATTTTCTCCCTCCTAGGGTCCTGTTTTTCAGAAATTGCGAAGAGATTTTTTGCATTTGTGAAAAATCTATTCATAATTTTGTGAATTTGAAATTGTCGTTATATACAGGTTCTTGATGCTTATACATTTTTAAGAAAATATACGTATGTAAAATACATATATTAAGTCAGATTTTACTTTTAAATGATTACATTTCTGAAAGGTTCAGTTTGGAGATGGGAAAGTTTTATGAAAGGTCTATATTTTTAAGACAAAGAATTTTGCAGAGGTCCATTTTAAGAGGAAAAATTTTGTGAAGGATCCTGCTTTGTAATGAAAATTTTTATGAAGGTTCCTGCTTTGAAATGAAAAAATTTGTGCAGGTTCCTCTTTTGAAATGAAAAATTTTGTGAAGAGTCCTTTAAAGGATCCAATATCTTCTTAAACAAATCACTGACGAAGCTTTGTAAAATTTTCAATATATAGACGGCTTCCGAATTTTTTTTTAAATTAATAATAACATTAAACAGTACACATTATTCCCAGTCGATTGATACATATAAATGTATCTTTTTTTATACTATTATTTGTAAGAAAAATAATACGTGGTAACAAATATTTTTATGCTATTCACAAATTATTTTACAATTATTCTTTAATGAAATCTGCCTTCTCATGTGTTTCTTTATACTAATTAATCTGGTTTTTGTGAAATCCAGATTCCTTTTCTCCATGTTTATTTCACAATAAAAGGGTTTCTGCTGGGTGCTTTTAAATAGTTATTTTTGCATGCAACTCCTATTTTTAAGTAATTGCTATGAGTATTTTTGTTTCTCATGTAGTCAGCCTTTTGTTCACTTTTTGAAAGTCTTTATACTGTTTGCACATATTCCTCATCTCCAATTACTCTGAACTAAAACCTGTTTTATAGTACTTTTTTTTTTAGAAATTAATTTAAACAATTCACGGTTAAAAAAATCCATTGATTACCTGTATAATTTCTGTACTTTTGGTTTTTTCTTTTTTCAATTAAAATTATTGTTTGAATACGTCAAAAAATATGGATTTCAGAATAGATATATTTGACAGATAAGGCTGAATTATTTTTATTATTGCACTATATATAGAGGAGCTAGGAGATGTATGGGACATTCTCAATATTTCAGGCAATAAACATTTATTTTAAATTGCTTCCTAACCCCATATACCTCTACCACAGTGTGCTTCAGAACTAAAAGTAGGACAACATTGCTGTTTTCATTTTCCTTCAAAGTTGCGTTTTCTGAAATCTCTACTTAAAAGTAAGTTTTTTTTACATTTGAAGATGTGAAATATCTTATACAATATAAAAAATTAAGCTATGTTGTAGTTATTTATTTTAAGGTTCAATATCAATAATTAAAATGAATGAATAGTAACCATTGTGACAAAATAATGTTTGAGGTAAAATGGCTGAGAAGGGATATTATGCATCATGGGGATGATTGGGACATTTCAAATGGGGATGAATGGGACATTCTCACTCGTCCCTAGAGATGTTGAAAATTTTATTTATTAATTAAATAGTATTATATAGGATGATAAATCAATAATTTACGTCAATTAATAGTATTAAATAGTATTATATGAGTTGTTATTGTTTAAAATTTCTGAGTGTTACTTATTGTATTGTAATAATTATTAATGGATTATCAAAAAATTGGTACTAAAACTTAATCAAAATAGATAAAATTGATAAAAATAGTATATGTGTATTGATCAAATGGGGGAAATTATATTGAATTTTGAAATGTTGCACAAATAAATCACCACCCCTAACATATTGGGTCAATCGGAAAGTCGGGTCGTGTTGGGAAAATCAATTCGTACCGGAAAATTCAATCATTTAATTATTAGACATTGATTCCGATATGTAATGCCTAATAATTATCGGGCAGAATTTTCCGGTACGAATTGATTTTCCCAACACGACATGACTTTCCGATCGACACAATAATTTCCGTTCTGCATGTTTCTACGATACATTTAATTAATATTAATTAATATGTTATGATTGAAAATTATTAGCTATGCTATATTTAAAAGACATTTTACACTTTCATTTCAAATCTAAAATGCCTCATAAGTAGAAAAAAAGAACAGGTTGATAGCCGAAGTCCGCATTAAAAGTTAAAACTGCAATAAAAGAAGTTCTTGAAAAAAAAACATATCGATTCGTGCTCTAAAATCATATATTACAAATATAATTTTCATATAAGGTTATAATTATAAATTTTAATTTGGTAAAATTGAATACAGGGAGGAAAATCTTTGTGTCCCATCCATCCCTATTATGTCCAATTCATCCCTGCTGTGGGGATGATTGGGACAGGGAGGAACGTTTTTTTGATTTCATAATATTTTTATGAATAAATCATAATCTAGAATAAATATTGTTCATATATGTTGGCAAATACCTAATGTATGAAATGTGATATGTAATATTGATAGTAACTTAAATAAAAAAATATAAAAAAATGTTTTTGTGAAAATGTCCCATTCATCCCCCACCTCCCCTATATATATATATATATACAAAAATACGACAGTTGTATACTGGGAAAATACCGGTCTAAAAATTTTGAGAGTGTACATATATTAAAAAAAAATCACAAAGCCCTAGCAAAAACGCCTAATATTTTGACACCATTTTTACCCATACGGTAATTATATCGCGTAATTATATGGTAAATTTTGTTAATACTCTCAACGCAATTACCCACACAAATTAAAACTTTAAATGGCTTTTTCTCACTGTTCACATATTCTTTCCTTTCATGTTTTAAACACGCTTTTTTTGAATTTGAGATAGAGGTTTAAAATTTCTTATACACGTTCTTTATTATATATGTGATAAATCTGCGCATGGAACTTGCCTTCAGGTTTTTTGCTATTATTAAAAAAAAAAAAAAAAAAAAAAAAAAAAAAAGTATATGAAGATGTGTTACATTTGATCGTTTTACTCTATATGTATCAGTAAAAAATTATATTAATTGTAATATTAGACGTATCTAAAAAAATCCACGCGCAGTCTTGTGCAATACACATTTGAAAATCTTTAAAAAAAAATTATTGAGAAAAAATATCAATTTCTAAAAAAAGTAGTAGGAATTTTAATAAAAAAAACCTTTTTTATAAGCTTTTTTAAAATTTTAATTAAATATGCAGTTAATTTTTTTTCTCAAAATGTACATTTAGCTGAACATTGAAATGCAGTGAGCTCACCATTTGAACGATATATTTTTTAAATAAACAAAATTGTTGAAAAAGTAAACTGTCCCCTTAAATGCGCATTCGATAATTTTTGACATATTCATGAAATCATTTCACCGGAGGGGAAAAAAAAAAAAAAAAAAAAAAAAAAAAGTAAAAATATCGCAAACGTACTGTTAATCAACGATTTTTTTTTTTTTTTTAAATAGTGTATGAATTCGAAACCTTTCTTCACGTTCATTTTACAGTAGAATTATTTTTACCAGTAAGGTTTCTATATTTACTTAATCTCATAAAACCACTCAGTTCCAAACATTCCTTTTGATTAAAACGCTTAATTTTCATTACAATCGGACTTCTATTGAAAGTTCTTTCACTTCATAAAACTATTTATTATGCCTAATTTCACAAACAATTATTTTCATTTTACGGATAACTGACTTTCTTATCTCCCGACTGCTTTTTCTACACTGAAGCTTTTGAAATCTGCGTTTGCATATGTTTCTTTTATTCAAGTTAATCGGGTCCGTATGATACCCTTTTTCATGTTTATTTTACTACAAAATCATTTCCATCTGATACTTTTCTGGGTTAATTTATCTAACAAATGAAATCAGTGTCCAACTTTTCTTACAATTGTTTAAAAACGCTTTATTTTGATTACACTCTGACAAAACAGTTTTTTTTGCCCATCCCGCTCACTGCTATTGAAAGTTCCTGCAATTCATATTCACTATTTATTATAATTTCTAGAGTCATTTATATATTTCAGCACATTTTCTGCACATTTCTTTTTCTTATCTTCATTCTGTATACTACAATTAAGCCTACAATATCTTACAATTAATCTTTTGAAATCTGCCGTTCCTTTTTCACGCAATCTGGTTCATATCTGGAACTACAAAACTACTTCATGTTTATTTTATCACAAAATCATTCCCACCTGATGCTTTTTACGTTTCCTTATCTAATACACGCAACGTCCAACCTTTCTTGTGATTATTTAAAGCACTTCATTTTCATTACACTATGACAAAAAAAGTATTTTCCACTCCGTTCATTGCTAATGCCTTTAAATTAATCCTTGTTGAAAGCTCCCGCACTTTATTTTCAGTTCATTAGGTATTTAACAGTTCATCTGGCACGGACACAGGGGCTGGAACCCGGAAATGGAAGCAGACAAGCTTTTGTGGCACGTCTGGTCAACAGGTGTTGGGCTGCTGAGTCAACGAGTAGATGCTGTCTGGTCATTCTTTTGACGTGCCTCACATATACATAAATGACTGACTTCCTGATGAATAAGGAATTAATTTCGACTTGCAAAGTGATTTAATCATTTTTCTAGTAATTATTATGAAGCTCCAGAAATTTTAATTGGATTGTTTTATGATAAAGTTTTTGACATGGCTCAATATTGCTACACTGAAATTTTTTTTTTTTTTTTTTTTTTTTTTTGGGGGGGGGGGGGGGGGAGTCAGTTAGGATGCCAGTAAAAAACTCTTTATTTTTCAGAAGAAAAAATTTTATTTAATACGCTTTTTATGTTATTTTTTTTTACAGGTTTTGCTCATAAAGTAAACAGTTTAAGGTATTTCTCTCCAGTAAAATAAACAACTTGATACTAGATTTTTGGCGGACAGTTTTTTTTTTTTTCACTAAAATCAATAGTTTTTTTTTTCAGTATAAGGAAAGTAGCATTGTTTCAGAGAAAAAAAATAAAATCCGTTGTTTCAGCTATATTATAGCGACAAGTCATTACTTCAAATTCACATTGTGAAATGACGTACATAATAATTAATATTTACACACATAAATGATTGACTTCCTGGTAAATAAGGAATTAACTTCGACTTGCAAAATGATTTAATCCTTTTTCTTGTAATTATAATGAAGCTTCTGAAATTTGGAGTGATTTTATAATGTAGTTTTTGACATGATCTCATTACTGCTACACCGAAGAAAAATATAAAAAGTCGATTGTAGGAGGGAAAAATTGTCAGCCAGGATGAAAGTAAAAAACTGTTTATTATTCGGAAGGGAAAAAAATACGATTTGTGTGTTATTTTACCAGATTTTGCTTGTACAGTAAACAGTTTAAAAAATTTTCTCCACTAAAATAAACAACTTGGGTACTGGCTTTCTGACTGACAGTTTTTTCCCCCTCTAAAATCACCAGTTTTTTTTTTCTTTTCAGTATAACGAAAGTAACATTGTTTTAGGAGGGTGGGGGGGGGGGTCTATTAGTTTCAGTTACATTATAGTTACATTCCTAAATTTCAAATAAGATTAACTTCGACTTGGAAAACGATTTCACCTCTTTTCTAGCAATTATTATGACACTTCTGAACTTTTAATTGAAATAATTTTATGATATACTCCTTTTTTATAAACAGTCCTATTTAAATGTCAAATAAAACACTATTTATTTTATGGGGGGAAAGTTGAATTTAAAATAACATACAGTTCCTAATAAATTAAGTGATTTTCATCATAAAATAAACAATTTACAGATTTTTCTCTCGTGAAATAAACAATATGTTACTTGCTTTCTGGGTGACAGTTTTTTTCTCTAAAATCAACAGATTTTTTTTTTTTTTTTTTTTTTTTTTTTTATAGTACGAGTATAATAAACTTAACATTATTTATGAAAAAAAAAAAAAAAACGTTATTTTCAGGTACAATCTAGCTACAATTCAGATACTTCAAATAAGTTTCACATTAAGAATAATTATAAATATTTACACATATAAATGACGGACTTCCTGATGTATAAGGAATTAAACTCGACTTCAATTATTATGAAGCTTTTTAATTTTTAATTAAAACAGTTTATGATACACAATTTTTGATAAACGGTTCAATTTTTAAGTCGGTACACTGTAAAAAATTGTTTTTCCTTTTTATTTATTATTTTTTACAATAGGTGGTTATCAATTAGCATTACTTGTTTAATTTAACCTTGTTGTTTTAATTAAATTTTGCTTTGCCAACCAATTAAAATATTCTACTGAACATTTTTATTGTTTTCTTTTGCCAAAAACTAGGTTCAAGGGATTTTAATAATAGAATTCATTCTTCCTTTGTTATTTATTTTTATTTATAACGGACGATTTCTTTTTATAATTTCTTTATTTTGTGAGAACTCGTAGAAAATTTATTGAAAACTCATACATAATTTTAGAAACAATAGAAATACATACGCGTAATTTTAGAAGGCTCTTGTCGACTGAAAATTGCTTCAAAGTATTCGACCCTTCATTTTTTATTGGCATGCTGTCATTTCATCAAATTTATTTAGCGTTATTGGTATTGTAACAGGAATTGTTGAAATCAACTATTGTGTATTACTGTCTCTACCTGTTAACCATGCAACGATATAAATATAATAGCAGTCTCAAATGACAGCCGGTGAATTGGAAAAATATATTTCTCGCTCTTTCTCTATCTTTAATACATAAAGATTATGCATTTTAATTTTAAATACTTCAGAAGTCATATGCAGTTTTCGTGTAGGACGTGCGGTTTTTTACATTCAGAATTCATTTGAAAATTGATGCGCGCATCGTAAATGAATAATTGGGATTTCAATCGCCCCTTTATATATTGCTATTGATCACTGCATAAAACTGTTGTGCAACAACATGTTTATGTTTTATGTTTATGAAATCACACTGTAAAAATAAATAAATATAAAGTTACTAAGAATTTTCTAGGAAACTGGGATGCCTAGAACTTTTTATCTAACTGCAACAACAACAAAAAATCATGTAACAGATTCACGTTTACACTTAAAAAAAAAAAAAAAAAAAAAAAATCTGTAAGGTTTCTGAGAATCTTCTAGGAAACTGGGAATGCCTAGAACTTAAAAAAAAAAAAAAAAAAAAAATCTATGCAATTATTCCGGGTTAGCGATAAAATTTTAGTAAGATACCTGTAGCTTCACAAAAATAGTTTTGTAGATTTAGATCTTTTTTCTTTACAGCGTACAGACAGATAAAATTTTAGTAAGCATACAGATTTTCTGTAGCTTTTACAAAAACTACCACTTTTGTAGATTTTACAATTTTTTTTTTTTTTTTTTAAATAGTGTGTGAAGAAATACAATCTGAAGTAGTTTTAGTATCAACTCTGTTCGATTTTAGAAGAGTAAAATTTGTTTGAATTTTTCTTTTGTCTTATTTTTTATTATAATCCACCCCTCCCTAAATTTGGGGTATTAAAAAACGTATATCACTTTTTTTACAACAATTATTATATTCCTTATTCCTTATTTATATTTTGTATTTTATAGTGTTTAAAATGGTTCCTTGTTATAATTTCATAGCCAGTTGGCAGATTTTGTCGAAAATGGTTTGGCGCATACTAAAACAACTCCGTTGTTTTTTAAATTCGTAAACCATTGTAACCATAAAAGTTATTTGGCTATTTATCGAGAGCAGCTGGCTAATGGGAAAAAAAAAGCTTTAAAATTAAATTATTGCAGGGTTCCCAGCGTCATGAAATTTCAAAGTAGAAAGGGAAAGTCAGGGAAATTTCAAAATATATGGGAAAAGTCATGGAATTTGCAAATATTTTCTAAGCAGTCATGGAAAAGTCTGAAAATGAAAAATGACGCGAAATTCATCAAACAATCGCACAAAAAAAAAAAAAAAAAAAAAAAAGGAAAAGAAAAAGAAAGAAACTCGAGATGTATTTGAAGAACGATCGCAGAAAAAAATCGCTAATTTTGACAAAGGATTGTGAAAATAAGTAGCAAATTTCGTTGTATGCCCGTTTGGCCAGAGAATTTTTTGAGATTTGGTCAGGGAATTTGCCAGTCATGTTTTGATGGGAACCCTGTATTGATTTATAATGAAGTTTTAAAAATATAAAAATATTTTGTTGTCTCCGGAAACACACCTTTGTGTATAATTTTTAAATCTCTAGCATACCAGGAAGTGAGTTAAAAATGGATTTAAAATACCATATTTACACACACACACACAAAAAAAAAAAATCCAGTTAAATAAAATATGTAATTTTAAAGACATATATATATATATATATATATAACTGACTTTATGTGATTTTTTAAAAATATGTTTTATTGCTCTAAAATTTATCCAAACAAAGTATGTATACAAATTAAAGACTTTTTCACAAATATTTTGTTAACCAAGTAAAATTATAATAATAATTAAATAATTTCATGTAGACTTCTTACATTCATGTATATACATTTTCTCCAAGATTTTAAAGAAATAAATTCTTGTGATTATTGTAATAATGATGCTTTTTATCTACAAATGTATTACTAACTATATTTGAGGGCGTGAGTTTTAAATTCGCTTTATCCAAAAAATCAAATTTTGAGAAATCGCGAAAAACCTCTAACGGCGTCCATTTGTTTTCATTGTAAACCAAGATTTTACAATGCCAGAAATACACAATAAAACTAGTTCTTTTGTAGATTGCAGTGTTTTTTCGATGGAGGTTTACAAATAGAATAGATTGATAGAGAAAACTCGATTTTTTAAACTTTGGATAAGGCGAGTTTTAAAACTCACGTCCATTTTTAAAGCATTTTGTTAATGCTTTATATCTGCATAATTTTAAATCTAATGCAAAGAAAGTACAAATTAAAGATTCTTTTTTTCAGACGTTAATAAAGAATGTAAAATAACGATAACAGTAATAAATCAGTATTATTTTTATTTAGCTTAAACATTAAGTTACACACATTTCTCCAAAACATTTAAAGAATTACAAAATTATATTAAAAGTCTTTTTAAGTAGCTGTTTTAGTTTTATATAATAATATTGAAAATTTTTTCGAGAAGCTATTTTAGTTTTATATGATTGCATTGAATATTATGTAAACAAAGCACAAATTATTATTTTTCTTATTATTAAAGGAGTAAGTAAAATGATAATAATAATTAATTAAATACTGATGATAATATTATTAATAATTAATCAATAATGCTTTTATGTATGCTTTTACTCTCACTTACACACATTTTTTCAAAATATTTAAATAAATATATATAATTATATTAAAGATTTTTTTCGAAAAGCTATTTTTAGTTTTATATGATTGCATTGAATTTTATGCAAACAAAGCACAAAATTATACATTTTGAGATAATAAAAGAGCAAGTAAAATGATAATAATAATTATTTAAAAATTTCATGTATGTTTTTTATATACATTTCTATGTTCATTTCTATCAGGACGTGAGTTTCAAAAATCGCCTTAAAAGATATATATATATTTTTTAATTTATTGATTATGTTAGTAAACTTGCACCGGAAAAACACTACGTTCTGCAACAAAACTAGATTTATCGAGTATTTCTGGCACTGTAAAATCTTGATTTACTTTCGAAACTCGCCTTAAAAAATCTGTAAATTTACTAAGAATTTTCCAGGAAACTGGGATTCCTACACTGTAAAAAAAAAATACCAGTTTTCCTGTAGGAATCGGAAAAATAGTTGCCCTTATCGTACCGGAAAATTTTTCGACCCAGCTCGGAATAAAATCGGTAAAAAAAGGAAATAGTCAATAAAACGTTATTTTACGGATTTTATTCCGATTTTACGGATTTTATTCCGAACTGGGTCGGAAATTTTTCCGGTACGATAAGGGCAACTATTTTTCCGATTCCTACAGGAAAACGGGTCGGATTTTTTTTTTTTTACAGTGTGCACTGTAAAATAAAATCTGTAAATTTACTAAATTTTTTCTAGGAAACTGGGATTCCTAGAACTTTTTATGTAACGGCAACAAGAAAAATGCCTGTAACAGACGCTGTTACAGGAATTTTTGTTGTCGCCGTTACATAAAAAGTTCTAGGAATCCCAGTTTCCTAGAAAAACTTCAGTAACTTTACAGATTTTTTTTTACAGTGTAGAACTTTTATGTAACAGCAACAACAAAAATTCATGTAACAGATACACGTTTGCACTGTAAATCAAAAAATCTGTATTCCTACTAAGATTTTTTTTAGAAAATTGGGATCCCTAGAACTTTTTATATAACTGCAACCCTGGTTAACAGATAAAATTTTAGTAAGATTGCTCTAATTTTAGTAGATTCTTTTGTAAAGCTACAGAATTCTGTAGCTTTACAGAAACTAGTTTTGTAGATTTACATCTGTTTTTTGTACAGTATACAGGTAAAATTTTAGTAAGTATACAGATTTCTGTAACTTTACATCTGTAGAATCTTTTTTTTTTTTTTTTTTTTTTTTTTTTTTAACAATGCATACTAGGGATTTGGGAACAAAACTTGGTCTTACAAAATTTCTTTCCTGGATAAGGCGAGTTTTAAAACTCACGTCCTTATATATATTTTCTCCAAAACTTCAAAGAAATAAAGTTCTCCCTTCCTGGGCAACTGGGCGGAATCTTGCCTTCCTTCTTTCTATTTTTGGGGAACGTCAAGGACACATTTTCTTATTACTAGCTGACCCGCCCGGCGTTGCCCGGGCAGAAACTGTGCCGGGACTGTCATTTAAAAATAAACACTGGAGTAGACTTCATAAAAAAAAAAAAAAAAAAAAAAAAAAAAAAAAAAAAAAAAAAACACTGAACAATATTTATTTGGCACAGATGTCATATGCACACCACGCCAATTATAACTATATATCCACAATTATGCTTCGGAACGTTTAAATCAGTAATTTGGACTTTAGAAGCAAAGCGTTCGCCCATGCGACGGTTATTGAGCCTATTTTGGCGATCGCTTATGCTCTGTGTTTGACGCCGTTCTCGATCCAATCTATTTCGATTTTCTCTTCTTAATGCGGCTTCTTGTTCAGATTCAAACGTACGCCGAAATCTTTTACGGGTATTTCTAACGATATTGTGAAGTTCCATAACTGCAACGAAAGAGAGAACATAAATAAATAAACTAGATTAATATTAACACAATTATTCTAATTGGTAAACAAATCATATTAGATGTAAATTTCCAACTGGGCGAAAAATGTCCGGACCAGGATTCGAATCCAGCGATTTCTGGAGTTCCATTACCTGAGAATTATTCTGTTGAGCTGAACCAGGTTTCAGACCAGATGTTGCAATCATCAAGGTTAGCTGGGTGAAAAAGTTCGACCAGAATCGTCCGGGATAGCTCAGATGGCAGAGCACTGGCGGCTTCAGCCAGGAGGCCCCGGGTTCGAATCCTGGTTCGGACATTTTTCGCCCAGTTGGAAATTTACATCTAATAAATAAATAAACTCGAAACGCAAATAAAGCGGATTTACGTAGGCCTAAATCTTGCAAAATGTCTTTTACACAATAACCAATGAGATGCGTTTCTCGGACGTTGCCATTAAACAATAACAAATAATCGCGATTTCTGTGCCACGTACGTTAGCGTAATATATATATATATATAGATTGCTTTAAATTTTATCTGAACAAAGTACAAATTAAACATTTTTTCCACACATATTAATTAAGCAATTAAATTTATAAGAATTCTATTAAGAAAGTCACGGTCGGGTTGCGATCGAATTTCGGGCAGACTTCAAATAGAATTTTTGAGTTTGGATGGATTTAACCCAACCCGTCAAGGACTCAAATGTCGATTACAGCAAAAACACCAAGATTAGAAACAATCCCTAAAAGTCGGTTTTATTCTTTCTTAAAAAATACTTGTTATCTATCTGTCAAATTGCAAAATTATTTTTTCTTTAAATCTAGAAAAGAATATGCAGATATTTTTACAAGTTTTTATTTAGTTTCTTTCAGTCCTTTTCACTTTTTTAATATTTAAAAATTATATTAATTATTCTTAAATGGGGAAAATATTACGAAGTTCAAAATTTCAGAATGAAACTAATTAAAACGTAAGAAAACAATTGTCACTATAAGAATTTTTGATTTCGATCTCCCTTTCTTTTATTTAAGCTCAAATCCAAAAGGACAACTTTATAACAAAAGTTTTAATTTATTTTTGTTCGGAAATACATGAAACTAGCAGGTGTTGTTGTTTCGAAACTATGTCATCGAATTGTTTTTTTCCGATTTTTTTTCCCCCTGCAACCGCAATAGATCTTTCAGAAAATAGTGTTGACGTTTCGAACCGAATTTCCGCGAAAGAAGAAACCGCTCAAGAAAGGGTGAAAAATATCTTTGTCACGTGATCAAAATCGCTTATAATTCAATAGGTAATTTATTGATCAAAAAATGGAAGACACAGTTCGATTCCAAATCGCTTCCATGGTCAGGCTTTCCAATTTTTTATATATTTTCGCTAAAAAATGGATTTGTAAATGTGTCAACGTTTTGTGCTTGTTGAGTAGAGCAGTTGAGAACAGCCTTAAACAAAATTATCTTATTTTTCAACATTCCAGAGAATAAGTAATTCAGTTATTACGTTACAGAAGTCAGTAACAAGGCAATAAAAGTGTAATTTTATTAATTTTTCTCTCTTAGTTTATAGTAAGTTTAAAAAAAAATAAAATAATTTTTTTCCGTGTATATGTGGTTATTTTCAATTTTCTTCCCATTCTTCTGTATGATGGACAATGATCTTATATTTTTCTATTTCAATTCTTGTATTCCAATTTTCATGACATTTTAAAAATTTCATAAATTAACATATATTTTTTTTACATCTAAAAAAAATTACTGGTGATATTTTATTTTCTGGAGTAAAAAGTGATGTTTAATATTTATGATATTTAATTTGCTAGGGTGAAAGTTATTTTTTAATACTGATGATATTTAATTCCTTAGGGTAAAAGATTTGGCCAAGATGCAGAAAGTGATATAACAAACATCAGTCAACACACGAATTCTATAAGGTAAGAGAATTGTGTTTCTAATACGCATGTGCTGTGCATCTCTGTGGTGTATAAACGCGTTGTTGTGCCCACACATGTTTATAATTTCATCTTAAAATATAATTAACAATTTTAAAACTTTATGGTAAATAATGTTTGCTTTCATAAAATATTATATAATCATTATTCACAGTATATGTAAATAAATATATTTAAAGGAACTTTACATAACTGAATCAGACTCTCACTAATGAAATTTCTAATACAGAAAAAGTTCCCAAGTTGGAAACTTTTTCTGGGAACAGAATGTATCCATAAGATTAATATTGTGACTTATCTCCATAATTTGGACACTTCCCTAAATAGGATATTTTTCCTTGGAACAGAGTGTATCCATAAGATTAACATTGTGTCATAACTCGGACTAAGTTGGACACCCTCCCTAAATTGGATACATTTCTTGGGAACGTAATGTATCCATATAATATACATTGTGTTCCTATATAAGTTGGACATATCCCTAAACTGTACACTTTTTTCAGGGAACGGAATGTATCTATAAGATTAATATTAATATATATATAAGTTTGATACCTTCCTAAATGGGACACTCTTTCTAGGAACTATGTTTCCATAAGATTAACATTATGTCCTATCAGTGTAAGTTGGACATCTTCTCAAATTGGGCAATTTTTCTGGTAACGTTATATATCCACAAAATTAAAACTATATTCTATCTTTATAAGTAGGGCACCTACCTATATGTTTCACACCTTTTCTGGGAACGGACATGAATGACCCTAAGATTAAGAGGCTACTTCAGTCAAAAGAAAAGACCCGTTCGCTAATACTAATCCTATGGAAGAAATTTATAAAGATATCTCGGTCGCATTTTAATATTTATAAATGATTTCTTTTGCATTGAATAGTCGAGATTGATCTGTACAAAGGCCGTTGTTTACTTTTTCGATTTTGTTTACAGGTATTTCTTATGAGGATACTTTCATTTTCGGAACCGGTTTCGAAAGTAAAAGCCTCCTCATAAAAAATATCTGCAATCAAACTCGAAAAAGTAAAAAATGGCCTGCATACAGATCGATCCCAACTATTCAATACAAAAGAAATCATTTAAAAATATTGAAATGCGACCGAGATATCTTTATAAATTTCTTCCATAGGATTAGCATTAGCGAATGCGTCTTTTCATTTGACTGAAGTAGCCTCTTAACATCATATGCTCCATTCTCTATAAGTTGCACACGTTCCTAACTTAGATGTTGAACACTCGAAAAGTGACATAATTTGGGCACTTTTTTCTTTTTTTAAAGCAAATTCAGGCAATATTTTTTCATACTCTTCAAGAAATATTAAAATTTAACCCATCTGAAAACAGCTATCATAGCCGTAACTAAAATAGAATGTTTCTAGTGTCAATAAATTTAGCTGAAAAAGATCTTCCTATTTTCTAATTGAAAGATTTACTGTCGAATCATACTGATATAAAATTAATAAATAACCAGCTAAAATGCAAACAAAAATTGCCAAATCGCATATCAATATTTGCATTTGCTTTTGATGTGTAATATTAAGTAATAAACAGACATGCCCTTTGTGTATTTTAAAGTGTCTTTTGTTTAGATTTTCTATTGAAAAAAAAGTGTTTTTAAACAGTAAATGTTTAATTAATTTCATTTAGAAGTACTTAATATAATTAATCTTAAGTAAACATTTGTAATTATGTTGGAAAATTTATAAACACCTGCATTTGTGCACTTCGCTAAGTCGGACTTTTTCTGGAACCGTAAGTGTTCAACAAGCAAAGGTTTCACTGTAAATATATACGCTGGCCTCCAAAAATTAAGGAACAGGGACTGCATGCTTTCGATTGTCCTGTACACGGTTTGTCGAATATCTACCAAAATTATTGACGAATTTTTCTTGAACTTCTGGGATGTAAAGAATATGTTTGATTTCATATTTCTCGATGAAGATTTAGCTGGGAGGACAATTAGGGTCTAATAATAAATTTAATAATAAAATAATATTTTGGATTACCTATGTAACAGAAAATGGTTTGCCACTGTATTGACGCAGTGACTCACTGTGTTAAATGATTGTTTGGATCCTGCTGAACGTTTATGTGTATTTGTGTAAGCATAGCAATCCTATTCGTGAAGATATTATTGTGTCTGTGAAAAATTCATATTTATTTATTTATTTATTTTTTTAATAGCATACAAAATTTTCAACCAAATTTAACGCAACTTCCCGAAAACCTGACAAAAAACAGTGGCAACAATATACTTCAATTAAAACATGAATATACTGAATATTTGATGATATATGGGCATTTATATGAAATAATTTTTAACTGCGCATGCGTGGAAGATTTCAATTTTTTTATTTCATAATTTGGTAGACAGCTATTTTGGGCACTTCTATAAAAAGTCCAATCAAATATTGTGAAAACTCAGAAAGATATAGTGAGCTGATTGAAAAGTTGTGGAAAAGCCTTTATCATAAAGCTATTTTTAGAAAGCAACTCACCATATCGCCTCTATCTTTGTGAATTTTCGCGATATTTGACTGGACTTTTTGTATAAGTTGCCCTAAATAGCTGACTACCAAATTATAAAATAAAAATTTTAGAACATTTCACGCATGCGCAGTTAAAAATTATTTCATGTAAATGCCCATGTCTTATCAAATATTTAATATATTCATGTTTTAATTGCAGTATACTGTTACTACTGTTCTTTGTCAGGTTTTCAGAAAGTTGTGATAAATTTGGGTGAAAACTCTGCATGCTATAAACAAAAAACTTTTGAATTTTTCACAGACACAATAATATCTTCACGAATATGAGTGCTATGCTTACACAAATCCTCACAAACTTTGATCAGGACCCAGATTGTCATTTAACACAGTGAAAAACCATTTTCAGCATTTTCTGTTACATAGGTGATCGCAAATATTATTTTATTATTAAATTTATTATTAGCCCCCTAATTGTCCTCCAGACTAAATCTTCATCGAGAAGTATGAAATCAAACTTATTCTTTACATCCCAGAAGTTCAAGAATAATTCGCCAAAAATGTTGGTAGATATTCGACAAACCGTGTACTCGAACAACAATCGAAGTACAATCGAAGTATAATCGAAAGCATCCAGTCCCTGTTACTTAACTTTTGGAGGCCAGTGTATTTCTTCTCTTGAAATTAGCTATTTAACTATTACGGAACTATCTGTAAAGCCATTATTGAAACTATAGTTTAAACCAGGGATATGTTTAGGAAAATTTTAGGTCCTTTAAAGGACCCTTCACAAAATTATTTATCCTAAAACAGGACCCTTCACAAAATTATTTATCCTGAAACAGGACCCTTCACAAAATTATTTATCCCCAAACAGGACCCTTCACAAAACATTTTATCACAAAACAGGACCCTTCACAAAATTATTTGTCTCTTAAATAGACCTTTTACAGAATTTTTTCACTTTCAAATTGAACTTTTCACAAATTTAGTCATTTAAAAATAAAATTTGGCCTGTAAGTAAGCAGTTGAACTCACCAAAGAGCATATTACTTAACTTTTTATATATGAAGAATAGAACATGAAGACATCGATACTTTAAAATTCACAAAATTATGACTAGAATTTTCACAAAAATAAGAAAAACTTCACAATTTCACAAAAACAGGACCCTGTGAGAAAAGTCTGGACAGACCCCTGTAAACATCGAATTCTGAAAAAAAAAAAAAAAAAAAAAAAATGTAAATCAACACGGCTATTTTGAGACCTTGGTATAATATTAAATCAGCAATTAAAAAGTTATCAAGCGAACTATTTTAATAATCCTTTCATGGACTTTTTCCTGCCAAACGTTCTGGAACTAATTACTCAATGAAAAACCTTTGATGCCCGTGATAACCGTACAAGAGGCCGTAACGCCCAGTTTTATTAACGCATTTAATTTTTTTTATCACTAACCCTTTTAAGTTTACTTCATCATATATTGCTTCCGTACTGAAAGTATTAAATCACCCAATAATATTTAAATGGATTCCACTGGGCCACGTGTCCCACACAGGGCCCCATTGTGGTCTGAAGAGGAACTCTCTGACAGAATACCCTCCGCTGATCTTGCAATCTGTCGCTAATCTGCGCCCACACTGTTGCCTGTTATATTAATCTGTTAATCTGCTTGGAAAAGTGGGGTTGAGGGGTTTGATCTATCAGATTAGAGCCCTTCAGTGGGAAACATGCCCCATGTTTTATAGGACAGGTTTAATTGGCTGCTCAGATTTAAATGTCTATCCCTTTTCCGGTTTTAAGACAAAGTTGAAAAAAAAAGAGAGAATCATTATAATTCATTTTTGCATCCATGAATGATATTATTTTGTTTTAGTAATTTGACTGGCAACAGGTTGCAGCAGCAGTAAAAGTTGTTAGATTTAGAGTCATTTTCAATATATCTCTATACTGATTTTTTTCTTCTTTATATTTATATCCTCTTTATTTTATCTGAAAAGTTTATCATTATATTATATCTATCCAGAAATAATATAAATCGGCATGTAAATTTTTTTTTCAATCATTCTGTATATGTCTATATAATGACTGCATACATTTAAAATAAATCTTTTAAACAGATTTAAAAAGTAGAAAGTCATTGGATTAATTTTTACATTCATGAATGAAATAATTTACTACTTTGATTGGCAACAGCTTTCAGGTTTCACAGCAGTCATTAAAAGTTGCTAGAGTTAGATTCATTTTCAACATATCGTCATTATTATTTTTTTTTTTTTTTTTACGTTTATTATCTTTGTTTTATCCGATTATTATTATTATTATATCTTAAATTTATCCAGAAATAATAGAACTACTTACGTAAAATTTGTATTCAATCATTCTTTATATAAATCTATGTAATGAATTTCTACATTTAAAATCAATCTTTCTGATATTTCAAATGTAAAAAGTCATTTTGGTTAAGTTTTGCAACCACATATGAATATATATATTTTTTTGGTTTAAGTTTAATTGGCAACAGATTTCACTGCAGCAGTAAAAGTTCCCTTGAGTTAGATTTATTTTAACATATTTTCATATTTTCTTTTATCTTTTTTATTTTATCCGAAAAATTTATTTTTATATCTTAAAATTATCTAGAAACAATAAAAACTGACTTATGTAAAATTTGTTCTCAATCATTTTTTATATGGCTATTTAATGACATTCTACATTTAAAATCAATCTTTCTGACGGATTTAAAAATTCGAAAGTCATTTTGGTTAGTCTGATTGGCAACAGGTTTCACAGCAGCAAGTTCCTAGAGTTACAGTCATTTTCAACATATCACAATATTGATTTTTTTTAAATGTTTATCCTTTTTATTTTATCCGGAAAATTTATTATTATATCTTAAATTTATCCAAAAATAATAAAAATCGACATGTAAAACTTGTTTTCAATATATATTTTTTTTTAAATCTATATAATGACTTTCAAAATCATTCTTTCTGGCAGATTTAAGAAGTATAAAATCATTTTGGCTGGTTTTTGTATCCATGAATGTAATAGTTTTGGTTAGTTTGATTGGCAACAGTTTTTACAGTAGCAGTAGAAGTTTCTATCGTTCTAATATTGGATTATTTTTAAACATTATTTTCATAATGAAAATTTTTTATATTTTCTCCTGTTTGTTTTAAAATTAAGAATCGTTATCACGTACGTTTTATAGGGCATTTTTTTTTAATTTTCTGAGATGTAGTTAGTGTGTAATATTCCTTTTTAGAATTTCTGAGAATTTAAAAAAATCTGGAATTTTGGTAAATTTTTGCATGCACGAATGAAATCATTTTATAAGTTTGGTAGATAACAGGTTTAATAGCAAAAGTTGCTGTCAGTCTAGAATTGAATTCATATCCTTTCTGGGCTTTATGAAAAAATAGAAAAAAAAATTCTGGTTCATTACAGTATTAAAGGTTATCTGAATTTAACTGAGAGTCCGACAAGCTATTTTTGCAATGCTCATACTACTAGCTGGAATCCGGATTATATGCACTAACCCTCCCCCCCCCCAAAAAAATAAATAAATAAATAAATAAATAAATAAATTAAAAAATAATAATAATAAATAAAAAAAAAACATGTAAACATCCAAAAAACCTTTTGAAAAATGCAACTATATACACTAAACACGTCTAAAATATGCACAAATATTCACTAAAACCTTTAAAAATATGCACTAATAAACTTTCACAGGAAGTCAGGCATTTCCACTATTTAAAAAAATGCACAAGGAGGAATAATAATTTATAATGCATGAAAATATTTTTTTTTTCATCAGAAATAATTTTATTAGTACTATTTATAAATATGTATTTTTTCCAAATTACACAAAGAGAAGCTTTGTCTTCGACTATCACCAAAGAGTTTTTTTAGTAAAGAAAATGTTTTTTCAGTATCCACTGAGGCAATATTTATAGATAATTTGATTTCTTTTGGTAGCTAAATTCCCACTATGTTGATCTTTTTATCTATTTAAGCTTGAAAAAGTTTAATTTTTATTTAATACTTTATCGTTTCTAACTTTTTATATACCTCGCCATATCATGCTTTTCTTTCTTTCTTCTTCTTCTTCTTCTTCTTTTTTTTTTTTTTTTTTATTTGTTTCCAAATTACATAAAAAGAAATTTTGTCTTCGATCAGCACCAAATTATATATATTTGTGAAAAAAATAGTTCTTCAGCATTCACTTAGATGATTTGATTTCTCTTGTTAGCTAAATTCCCTTTACGTTATTGTAGCATTTTATCTATATTTACGCTTGAAAAAGCTTAATTTTTATTTAGCACTTTATCATTACTAACTTTCTCTATTTCTCCAATTGCATGTTTGATAGCCATCATATCATGCATTTTTTTTCTTTTTCTTTTTTTTTTTTTTTAATTTTTAATATTTTTTTCCAAATTACATAAAAAGAAATTTAGTCTTCGATCATCACCAAATATATATATATATATATATATATATATATATTTTTTTTTTTTTTTTTTTTTTTTTTTTTTTGTGAAAAAAATGTTTCTTCAGCATCCATTGATTTAAGGGTTGAGTTGACTTGACTTTCGACGGCCAAATATCTACACGAGGGATATAGGCCCTAGGGGGAGTGCCTTCCGTGGAGGTCTTTCTAAGGGAACCTAATCCGTATTAACGCATGGAAATCCACGGTTCGAAGAAAACCACGAAAACTCCGAACGATTAGGCCGACGGGGCGCGATTGGGTTCGAACCCAGCACCTCCCGTCTACCAGCTTCGAGAGCAGAACCTCTCAGCCACTGGTGGGGCTCGATGATTTAAGGGTGTATTCGAAAAAATATTTTTTCACCCTCAACAGCTCGAAATTTTCTGAGACATTTTCAGACTCATTTTTAAAAGTAAAAACATGAAACTTGCTGGGGTGATTTCTGAAGACATGTATAAGGTGTCGTGTGATTTCATTTTTTGCTCAATTAATTAGAATTTGATTTTTAAGCAATTATTTTCTCAGTATGACCATCTTTTTCATCCCCAGATCACCCGCTTCCGGAAATTTCGGTTCAAAACGCCAATTTTGACAGCATTTTTTACAATATTTTCCGCATTTATCAAAAAATCGAGAAGCACGGCACATTATATAGTTTCTAAATAAGAGAATTTCCCAGTTTAATGCGTTTGAGAGCAAAAACGAACTTTAAAATGAATCAGAAAATAAGCAGTTTGGATCGGAATACACCCTTAATAGGGCAATCTTTATAGATGATTTGATTTCTCCTGTTAGCTAAATTCCCTCCACATTATTGGAGCATTTTATCTACTGAAGCTTGAAAAAGCTTAATTTTTATTTAACACTTTATCGTTTCTAAATAACTTTCTATGTTTCTCTAATAGCAAACTGCCATATCATGCGTTTCTTTTTTTTCTTCCTTTTCTTTTCTTTTCTTTTCTTCTTCTTCTTCTTTTTTTTTTTTTTTTTATCATCTTAGTAATCATGAAAAGTAATTTTCAATCATAGGTAAAATTTTTTGAACATTATTGTCTGGCAAAATATCGTTAGCTATAAAATATGTAGTAGAATCTGAACAGTCAAATGCTTTTACCACATTATGTAGTGCATTCCAGCTTTTTCTTTAAAATAAAGCTGAATGAAACCAGGCTTATAATTTTTTATCTCTTGTGAATAAAAAATATAATAAATATGCATTTTAGCCAGATTTTAATAACGTTTATGCACTCATATCCATTTATAGAAAATATAGTGAATATGTATCACATACAATTGCATATATAATCCGTGCTCTATACTAATAGTGAAAAAAAGCTAGTTTTTATCTAAAAGAAAGAATAAAAACATGTATGTCCTATCATTACTCATAAAGGCGGCAAGTCAAAAATTGTCTCATCTTGCATGAGATTTCGGCTTATAAAAAATAAGCGCTTTAAGTGAAAGATTAGGGAAACTTATTTAGATGGGAGAAAATAACTCCAATATGAGTGACTTGTAATGGCTTCTCATAACATACAAGAACTCGCGAAATATCACATTTTATGGCATTTGCTCTTGACTTCATGTTTAAAAAATGTAAATAAAAGTTCTTTCTAAAAAAAAAAAAAGCAATACTGACGATTTTTTAATAAATATTGTGTTGTACAGTCAAACTCTGTTATAATGAGGGCCAGCAAGTTATTAAATCCCCGGAATACCACATTTTATATCATTTGAACTTGAGTTCATGTTCAAAAATTGTAAATAAAAGCTTTTTCTAAAAAGAAAAACAAAGAAAATAAGAGCAACATTGACGATTTTATAATAAATATTGTATTGCACAGTCAAACTCTGTTATAATGACGGCCAGCAAATTATTAAGGGTGTATTCCGATCCAAACTGCTTATTTTCTGATTCATTTTTAAATTCATTTTTGCTCTCAAACGCATCAAACTGGGAAATTCTCTTATTTAGAAACTACATAATGTGCCGTGCTTCTCGATTTTTTGATAAATGCGGAAAATATTGTAAAAAATGCTGTCAAAATCGGCGTTTTGAACCGAAATTTCCGGAAGCGGGTGATCTGGGGATGAAAAAGATGGTCATACTGAGAAAATAATTGCTTAAAAATTAAATTCTAATTAATTGAGCGAAAAATGAAATCACACGGCACCTTATACAACTCTTCAAAAATCACCCCAGCAAGTTTCATGTTTTTATTTTTAAAAATGAGTCTGAAAATGTATCAGAAAATTTCGAGCTGTTGAGGATGGAAAAACATTTTTTCGAATACACCCTTAAATTCCCGGAATATCACATTTTATATCATTTGCTCTTGAGTTCACGCTTAAAAACTATAAAAGTTTTTCAAAAAAAGAAAAAAAAAAAAAAAGCAATATTGACGATTCTTTGATCAATATTGTATTGTACAGTCAAACTCTATTATAATAAGAACGAGCAAACTACATTATATGCTTAAATTCCCGGAATGTATGTCATTTGCTCTAAAGGGTGTTCTCAAATCCAAAAGAGCAACTTTCTGACATAAGTTTTAATTTATTTTTCTTCGTAAATGCATGAAACTAGCTGGTGTTGTTGTTCAGAAACTATTTAATTGAGCTGTTTTTTCCATTTTTATGCAAACGCAATAGATCTTTCAGAAAATAGCGTCAAAGTGGGCGTTTTGAACCGAATTTTCACGCGAAGGGAGAAAGAGCACTCAAGAGCGGGCGAAAAACGGGTTTGTCACGTAATCGAAAACGCTTATAACTCAATAGGTAATTGATTGATCAAAAATTGGGAAAAACAGTTCAATTCCAAATCTCTTCCATGGTTAGGCTTTCGAATTTTATAGCTTTCCGTTAAAAAATGAATTTGCAAATGTGTCAAAACGTTTTGCGCTTGTTGAGCAAAGCAGTGAAGAACAGTGAAGCCTTAAGTTCATGCTTAAAAATTGTAAATAAAAGCATTTTCTAAATCATAAAAGAGCAATATTGACGATTCTTCAATAAATATTCTGTTGTACCGTCAAACTCTGTTATAATGAGGGTGAAATTACGATATTTGCTGTTCAAATTCCTTGAATAACCAAGGTTATGATCTTGAGTTAGAAAATTAAGTATAATAACACTGGTCAACAAAATTGAACATTTGCTCTTTCACAAAACCAAAATTAGAACTTTTTCAATTTTTTGTGCTGATTCTGAATCTTGTTTTACATTTTCTCCAGCAGGTCTAGATTTGAGATATTTGCATATTTCAATTTACGAAAATTTTGGAATTTGTACAATTATATGCAAATTTAAGGCATAAAGCATTATCAGAGTGGCTTTTTTGTTTTATGTTATGATTACTGTCTAGTTTACTTTACAAAAATTTTGTTTCTGAGATTTTAGTGACATGTGACCGTGAAATATTGTGCCTAATTTGCATATTTTCCTAATAACCTTACTTCGTGATGTCAAATATTGCGTGATGCAAATACCTCCGCCACATGAGTATGCTAATATGTTTCTTAACCAGTTTTTTTCGCTGATTTCAAATCTGAAATACGTTTTCTTCTATCACGTCTAGTTTTTGAAAAAAGGGAAATTTTTATTTTTTCGTCAAAAAAGGACAGAAAATGTTTTTTTATGCTACTTTGTTATGTACTTCCGCTACTTTGGATAGATTCTACTACTTTTTTTAATTGTTGATTACATCATTGTTTATTATGTCCCTGATAGGATTCTGACACTGTTCACTCTTTTGACGATGAGGTACACAAGAGTGTTTACCTTTTTATATAAATTTTACATAAAATTTGTGTCAATACCATACAAAAATAGAAATTCATTTTACTCAAAAACTAGACGTGATATACGGAAACTGGTTGCAGATTTGAAATCAGCATACAAATCCAGTCTAGAAAAACATTACGTTAAATCTGGGGCAACTACTTTAAAGTTGAATGTAAAACATTGCATTATTAAAAAAATATGCATATTAGGCTTAATAACTGACAGATAAATGCTAAGAATATGTACATTGCAACATTTATCTGAAGCAAATAGTCCGGTAGCCATTAACTAGAAAATTTAATTCCATCTGACATTTATTGTACCTAAAATTTGCATAAAATGGTGCAAAAAAGCTTAAAATTGCATAAACTTAAATATGCAAATTTCTCAAAAATTGAACCACCATGGAAAAAAACAAAACAAAAAAAACCCCGAAAAGCATATTAGGAATCAGCGGAAGAAACTGATCTAGAATAAGTATAAGTTGCTTATTTTATTTCAAGTTAGAAAACCAATTAAACGTAGTGACTGCAACAATAATTAATGTTTCCGCAATTTTCACTTATTTACCCAAATGTCTAAGAACATATGAAGCATTCAGAATCAAAGTATAGATCTAGTCCATTTTTCTGTTCAACTGGGTTTGAGATGAATTCATGGGTCTATGAACAATAATTTTGTTCGTTTCTATATAATTCTACATAATATTCGGTTCTGTATAACAAACCAAGTCCTAAACCTGAAATGTGAGCAATAAATGGTGCTTATCTCGTCAACAACGGAGCCCAATAACTTTGCCTTATATCTCTGGATGAAGTTTTATGTATTCGATTTGCTTTGATTCATTATACGCCTTTTATATGAAGTAGCTTTCAGTTACAGGAAATAAGTAAAAATTGGAAGATTCGTTGCGAGTGTGCAGAATTTTTTCTCGTTATATCCAAATTTCATTCATTACAAATGTTTTTTTTTCCTTGTGTTTTCATATTATAGCGGAATCATTTTCTTTCCTTTTGTTCGTTAAATACGGATACTTTTCACATTGGAGGTCGCTATAAATGAATTCGACTGTATTAAATCCTTAAAATATTATAGGATAGTGAACTTCTACGATTGATAGTGGTTATTTATATCTAAATAAAATAAGATACTGCTCCACAGAACTGTTGTGCAAGTTAAAAAAAAAAAAAAAAACCAAAAAAAAAACCACACACTCTGAAAGGTTTTGATATTAAAATAAATGCATAATAAGAAAGAGAAAAGAGAAATAATAGAAATAAAAATAAATTTAATAAAAGAAATATGATAATAAATATGATAATGAGTATAATAAATATAACATATGAAATAAATACAATAAACAAACGAATAAAAATAAACATGTCCCTTGAATAACTATTTATGCTGTATTACGTCGGTCAGTTTCCTTATATTACAATAGCACAGATTGTTTTCGTTGTTTATTTTTTACGAATTTAGATGGAAATAATGAATTTTCTTATAAACCAGAAGTGACGGAATCACTCAGGCAGATTAAGCGTTCCGCCTTGTCCCCGAGCTATCGTGGTTTAGATTAAGTGGATGATTTGATCGTAAAACACGTATCACTGCAAAGCCCAGCTATTGAAAAATTATATGATTTTAACAATAGCGATAAGACGAAAGCTCATTATATTGTTTTAACGATATTAATTTTGGGAATTACGATAGTTATAGTGCGATATTGTGCTCAGTAAGAAGATACAATTGAGGAATTAAAAACAAAAAATAGTACTTTCCCAAAGTTCCAAATTTTGAAAAGTAAAGAGAATGTCTGTAGACAACTGTCGTTTTCCGAGTTGTACACAACGTTAGTAAAACTTTTTCAAACGATATTAACCCGATATATTCATTTTCAACGTTTTTAAAACGTTATGTGCTATTAAGGGTTCTATGGAATAACCAAACAATTTCTTGACATATAACGAGAACATGGATTGTTTTTTTATTCAATTAAAATATTTCATAACGTTTTGAATGTAATTGGGAACAATAATATTGAGCTGTTATCAGGGCATGATCGCTAGGCAAACTCTCACTATTTTCTTTTTTAGAAAAGCAATTTTTTTTCCTATTTAACCGCAGAATTATTCGATTAAGTAAGGCAAAAATGTATTTTCATAAAGAATTGGTGGAATTTTACCCAGTGGGTGATTAGGCACTGGTTATTAGTTCATTTTTAGACAAAGGTTTTTGGATTTTTTAGACTCCGTGCCTGTATTGATTAGCTTCAATCGAAATAGATGAGAGCAAAAATTAAGAAATTATTTGTTATCGGTAAACTTAATCATGGTAATTTTTAAGTAAGATATTTGCCTAAAGCTGTAGATTATCTTTCAAAGCAGTAGATTATCTTTCTAAAGAAATTTAAACAATTTTTGTTTGTTTCAGATTTAAAATCACGACCAAGCCAAGCCAACATTCCGTTGTTTTATACAAAGTGATTCAAACGTTTTTGGGCAAAGTTTAAGGAGTTGTAGAGTATACCACAGCAAACACTGTAAAAAAAATTCCGCCAAAATACGGAAATTGTACTGGCAATCAAGACGTCTTTCGAGTACCATTTCCGTATTTTAACGGAAAATTTCCCCCGTAAATTCCAGAAAATTTTCCGTTTTTCTGGAATTTACATGGAAAGATTTCCGTTAAAATACGGAAATAGTACTGGCGTCTCGATTGCCAGTACAATTTCCGTATTTTAACGTGTTTTTTTTTGTTTTTTTGTTTTTCTTTTAACAATTTTTGTATAGAAAACCAGAGTTATAATCCATTTATTCATCCAAAAATACAGGATGTACCACTAATACGGACTCAATTCATAATTTTATTCAGAATAGGAAATTTTCATCAAAATTATTTTGTTTCGTATGAAATCAAATGTATCACGAAAAGCTTTGGAAATATACAATATTTCTAGCAATGAAACCGAATGTAATATTGCATTCGGTTATATGAAGATCCAAATTCGGTCCTGGTTTCCCATACAAAAATTATTTGCTGTAGTGTGTTCTACCTCCGCTTAAAGTTTAAAGACTTTTTATTCACACTGCATATCGTTGGACGTCATAGAAAGCTGAAGTTATATGTTCGTAGTTCGCACAAATCCTTGATTCAGATATCGTGTAAGTGTATATTTAATTTTCCTTATAAACATAGCTTTTCTTGAAAACACGCGGGCTATAACAAAAAGCATGTTCATTCATAAAATTAAGAAAGGTGATGTTACATTAATGTAAGTTTTTCATTGACACCAAACATTAGTTAATATGCATAAAATAGTTTTCTTATAAAAATTAACAATAGATAATTAAACTTTTTAAATGTTATCTGCATGTGCAGTTACTTAAAATGTCCTAAAAATGATTAAAGTTTGTACCCTTGAAAAATATGGAAAAAGAACGATATATCCGAATGAGCAATCTAACAATAACGATGTAACAATAACAGGCAGCTACAGTGTTTCGAAAATGTATATTTTTGTTTTATATACCTTGGATCTAAAGAAATATTTCCCGCCATAAATGAGGTTTGATAGAATCCCTCAAGCAGTTCAAACATCTCTTGTCCTACATTGTAAAAGATATTGGTGTTCAACACCAAAAATGGTGGCAACTGTGGTGTAAAAGAAAAACCTCCTGTAAATTGGTGTAATGAAACATAAATTTGTCTGAAATAGCTAACCCAGTTTAGTGGGGGTTTTTTCTATGATTTTTTAAATAATTTTCAAACCATCAAAAGTGGTGTAAAGGAAAAAACCTCCTGTAAATTGGTGTTATGAAACACCACAAAAATAATTTCTTTAATGTAGTTATCAATGTCTAGCTGTCGATTTAATATTCGAACTGAAATCTTTCATCACTTGCATAATTGCGCATAAAAAATATTTCATACATAATTTCATTTCTTTCATTTTGTTTAAAAATTAAATTTAAGTTAGGAAAACAGAAAGTAAAATGTATTTCACAATCATTTCATTTTAAGGAAGAATTATATTTTAAACAAGTATTTTTTAAGCAAAAAATTAAACAAACTTTGAGCAACAATTTCCTAATCCATAGATCCATCCATTCTAATTTCTGTTTTCCTATCTTAAATTTATTTTGGAACAAAGTGAAAAAAAATGAATCTATGTATGATTTTTTTTTTCTTTTTTGCGTAATTAAGCTAGAAGATGACGAAGAATTTCAGTTCGATTAAACCGACAGCTAGACATTTAGAATTTCTTGAAAGGAATTACTTTTTGTAGTGTTTCATCACACCAATTTACAGATGGTTTTTCCTTACACTACTTTTGGTAACAACTTTAGTTGCTACCAGTGGTGTTGAACACCAATATTTTTACATTGTATCTTAAGTGACGTATCATTTCATATATCCCTCATTTATACATTTTATTTACACACTAACGTTGGGTGGAAGGGGTAGTGTAAAATATATTTTTTAAATGAAAAGAAAAAATAATATTTTTCACTCGATTGAGCAAATACAATTTGCTAATAAAACATTTTTTTATTCCTTTATAATATCATTTATAGGATTATGTTTAAGTAATGTATTCTATTGACATCCAGAGAAATTAATTTCAACGCAATGCTTGACAAGAAGCCTTTTTTTCCTTGTCTAATTATCGATAACCATCTCAAATGTTGGCATCATAAACGTTTTTGTTAGATTTGTTCTGGGTGCTCTAACTACATTAGATTACAACAGATGATATCAAATTACTTGTGATTGTTGATATAATACGACGATTCCGAAACAATTTGTCTCTTTCTATGTGTGTCTTTAAAAATAAAACCATTTAACATTTTTTCTAGGTATCTGAATTTGACACTTTTTATTTTAAGGGAAATACTTTAACGTGATGATTTTCACGTGATCATTTATAATAACGTGTTTCTTTAAGGGAAAAAATAATTGCATTTTAAAATTTAAAGAAAATAATTATAGAAAATATTTTAATTTTACGCATTTTTAAGATTTTTAAAAAAATCATTGTTACATGATCTTGTTCTGTAAAATTGTGGAATTCCCACTTTTTATGCTGCAAACGTTAAAACTCTGCTGCAATTGTTAATATTCTAAATCATAGCATTTCTATTCTCATTACTACTGCATTAGTTGATCATTACTGGGTTATGCTGCATCTTTAGCCAAAGAATATTGAGCCACTATTGTTTGTATTGTGTGTACATTGTCCAGTATTCGCGAGAAATATTTTGTCACTTCGTTGCTAATATTTTCAATGTAAAACCAAACTCTCATTTCATTGTAAATATTTCTGATGAATGCGATGTTGACGCAATATTCGGCCAACAACTTTAAAGAAGACGGACTACTTCCACTATTACATATTTATTACAACTGAATAAATTGTGAGCTTGAAATTCGTGATTGAAAAAAAGCAAACAAATGAAATTCAGAATTGACTTTCACAAAACATTGAAATAAATTGGATTTCAGTTCAAAAAACTTATAAATAAAATACGCGAAAAGTTAAACAGTGCTGTACTTACTGCTTGTACTATTTTTTATAAAAAGTAAAAATATTTGTTTTGCTTCTTGAATAATTTCAATAGGTTTTTTAATATATAATACGTACAGTTGTGGACAGCTGGTTTTCGAATCTTTAAACTTTAAGAGAATTTAGGGCTCTTAAACTTTCAAAAATCTCAATTTTTGAAAATAAATAAATAAAAATGTCTGTACATTAATTGTATTTGAGTGTCATTAATTTTGTTTTAAATAAATAAATAAATATATATTTAAAACAAAATTAATTGTTCTCTTAAAAGCTGTTAAATATGGGATATACTGGAAGAGAGAATTTTAAGATTTTTTACAAAATGTGATTTTGGCATTTCGCGCAAGATAGTTAAAAAGATTTTCAATATTTCTTCATGAAATTTTCAAGATGAGTGTATGATCGGCTCTATAAAGTAAACCTATTCTTTCTTCTTCTTCTTCTTTTTTTTTTTTTCTTGGTGTTATATTGCTAAGATTTTGAAAATGTTACATAAGCATTGTTTTTAAAACATTTTTTAGGTTCGGCGACTTTCAAGTATAATTAGATACTAAGATTTTTTTTTTTTTTTTTTTTAACATACATAATTTTTTTTTGTAATGATGCGCGCAACGAATTTTCTATTCGACAAGTTGCAAAAACCCTATAAAAACTTTTTATTATTATTATTATTATGATCTGAAAAAAATATAAAATGGAAGAAGAAACATGTATTTATTACGTCGTTTACAATTGTGTGTTTGTAATGTATTCTTTTCAAGATATCAAAAATGGTATATATTTTTTTACTTTAAGAAATATTTTATGAGTCCTAAATCTTCTTAAATGTGAAAATTAATAATAATAACTTAGTTTGCTTTGAGGAAAAATGCATCTAAAGCGGTTCTCAAATTCTCTGCTCAACAACCCGAAACTTTGACATATTTTCTGACTCATTTTTAAACGTAAAGGCATAAACCTGGCTAAAAGACTACCGATGCGGTTTGGAATCAAAATATGTTTTCAATTTTTTTTTTTTTAAATAAATAAATAATTTGTTGATTTATAAATAATTGTGGTCACGTGATGACCGTTTTTTTTTCTTTCCTTTCTCACTTGTCGTGTTCGGAAATTCAGTTTAAGACGCCTACTTTGACAGTATTTTTTGAAAGATCTCCTGCCTTTACCAAATATGGAAAGCGTCTTTTGATTACATCGTTTTGTAATAAAAACACTTGTTAATTTCCTGCGTCGTTTTTTAATAAGAATACTTGCCAATTTCATGCGTTTCCAAACAAAAATGAATTAAAAAATATGTCAGAAAGTAGCTCCTTTGAATTTGAGAACAGCCTTAATTTATACTGTTTATCTCTCAATTTTACCAGTAGAATCGGCTTAGCATAAAAGGATGAATTTTAGAAATTCTCTTCCCTGGTAGTTTATTAGAAACGGAAGTTTATATCGCCCCCTGCTAATGAACAATATCGGGGAGTCCATTAAATGTTGGTCACCGTTTAGGTGATGGATGGACATTAGTTACTGCCGTGTCCGATATGAGGAAACTTATGTCTTTCCCACGGGAAAGTTATTTATTTACAATAAATGACCTTTGTCTCTAAATGTAGAGGTATTTTCCTCAGAAATTCACAACTTACTGGGAAACGGTCTACCATAAAGACCGTGTCCCATAGCTTAAACTATTTTGATTCATAGTTTTATGAGGTATTCATAGTTTAATTCGTTCATGCTATCATGTTCAACTAAAAATCTCTTTAGATGCGTTTTCTGGTTTTATATTTATTATAATTTTTTATGTCATGTTTTTTTGTTTGTAAAATATTTTACAATTTCACACTTTTGAGCTTCCATATTATTCGTAATTTTACTGATCATACTGGGAGGAGGTATAGTATTAAACTTTTATTTGTTATTATGCAGAAAATTGGTCGTAAACTACCTAAAAAATGTATTTCCCACACTGTAAAAAAACAAAACAAATGTTTCTTAAAGCACTTCTGAAATTCTCTGCCCAACAAACGCGAAATTTTCTGACTTCTTTTTCAACCTAAAGGCACAAAATTGACAGTACTTACTATGCTTTCTATTTTTCGATATTTAAATTACTTATCGAGCTATAAGTGATTTTTGTCACGTGACGACAAGGTTTTTCTCTTTTCTCTGGCTGTCACATCCGGAAATTCGGTTCAAAACACCAACTTTGACAGTATTTTCTGAAAGATCTCTTGCGATTACCAAAAAATGGAAAGCGTCTTTCAATTACATAGTTTATTAATAACAACACCTGCTAGTTTCATGCGTTTTTGAACAAAAATGAATATATCAGAAAGTAGCCCCTTAAGATTTCAGAACAGCTTTAAAGGGGTTCTCCTCCATTTCTTTTTTTTTTCTCCACTCTCGATCAATATCACAAAACTTTTCTACATATTCACAAATCTATCTTTGACTGCTACTATTTCAGACAAGTTTCAATTTGCTATTTAAATATGTGAAAATATACTATAACCAACGAACGAAAATATACAATAACCTCTTCTAAGTGATTTTTATCTTTAGAAACTTCAAAAAGTATTATATTTCAGGGATTTAAAGAATTATTTATAAAAACAAAGTTTCTTTTGCTGTCACTCATTTTCGGAAACGTTTTCGAGTCTTTTTTTTTTTTTTTTTTAAGTCTTAAACAGTTTTCTCCATTCGGAATATATGCTCTTCGGATATTATCACTTGTGAATCAAACATTTTTATGTTCAAAAGCATGTTTTTACATGCAAACATGAAAAAATAACAGCACTAGTATTTAGATTAAAATTTATATTATTTTCTTACTCTTGGATTTATAAATTTAATTAAGCAGTTGAGAATCGATAGCATCTCAAAAATCGATATTCCGGTTTGAGAAAACTGATTAATACACTATTAAAACTACTCGGAAACGTTTCTGAAAATCAATAGCAGCAAAGGAAACTTCATTCTTACAAAGGATTTTTTAAGTCTCGAAAATATACTAGTTTTTGAGGTTTCTAATAATAAAGAATGCTTTACGGAGTCATGGGTTACTTAAAAGAGAGAGGCTATTGTACATTTTAGCTCGTGGTTATATTATATTTTAATAAGAAAATGTATAGAAAGAATGTCTTTATATATATATATATATATATATATATATATATATATATATATATATATATATATATAATTTTACGGACGTTCATGTTACTTCTCATGTCTCGGGTGGTGAAGTCTTATTAAAAACTAATTAATACCAATTTTGTCCTTTATCGAGTGACATTTTTTTATTGTAAATTTTATAAATTACTCCAGTGTTTCTACCGTGAATATTCAAATTATCCACCAATTCTTTGGTTAAAAGAAATTTCAGTATAAAATCTCTGAATCAGGAGGAAATTTCTTACTATGAAAATATTTATTTTAAAGATTGTTTCTTCCAAATTACTAGTCATTTCACTGATTAAAAAAAAAAAGAAAAAAAAATCCTTTCACGAGGAAGAAAAAAAAAAAAAGACCAGTGTGAAATTTACTCTTTTTATTGTGTAAAAACATTGCCTTTAAGAATAGTTATCTTTTACGAACATTCTGGTTACTTTTTATGACTTTAATCATTTATGTCTTATTGTAAAAAAATTTAAAATAAATTGTCCTATTACGAAAGGAACTTCCTGCAAATTTCGTAAACTTTCTGCACAGTTTCTTTCGTTAATATCTGGATTATTAGACAAGTTTTTTATGAGTAAGGGGGGGAAAAACCCCTCAATAAAGGGGTGTGATGATAGAAATATATACTATGAAATGTTATAAGCTGTTACTATGAACATATTTATTCGTATATTATTTTAGAAATTGCTCTCCATGGGTATACAAACTAAGCCCCTAAAGTTTGAATTGAAAATCATTTTTGGCGATAAGTAACATTTTGTTACTGAGTAAACTACGAAAAATTTATTAGAAAAAGTGATGAATAGCTGATTTTACCTGTTTCTATGTAGAAAATTATCTGTAATAAAACCCATATCATTTATTTATATCTGGGATTATAAAACTATTCATTGCCACATAGCAAAGAGTTTTTGTTAACCGCTTAAGGCCAAAGTTTTCCCATGAAATTTGCTTGACTCAGCATACTTTTGATTAGGTTTGCCCTATTTGCTTGACACTATCCACAATTTGTTAATATTACTAATCGCTTTTGTAATCGTCTGAAATTAGTTTAGTCAAGATGGAGGGGGAACACTTAAGTTGATACTGATAAAGATATACAAGAAAATCAACGATTTAAAGCGTGTCGAAATAACGGTTTATGCAAATGTTATTTTAACTACTTATAGTCTTAAGTTATCAGATAACTAAATCCAAAGTCTATGGGGATAAAATATTTCTTCTAATAAGTTCAGGAGCTATTTTGTGATAACTATATATTGTGATAACTAAATATCTGATGAGATAAGGCTGTTTAAATATTAACAATTATTAAAACCTATAACCCCATTAAAATGTTCATATATTTTTTAAATATTTTTTTCTTAAATTCAAAGAACGGAGTAATACGTAAATGCTTGTTCTACTTTTATTCGCCAGATCTGTTGAAACAATATTGTGAATAAGTAAAATTCGAAAGTTACCTTAAAAAAATAAATAAAAATGTTGGTATTTAAATGCATAATGGTATTTTAACGTATATTTAAACATACGGTGGAATTAATGTGACAAAAATACTTACAAGATGAGTCTTAAAAATAGTTACATCAAGATTTTTTTTTAAAGAAAAATAATGGAATTTGTATAAGCTAAATAATTTATAATATCACAGTCGTTTTCTCTTTTACTGAAATCTACATTTTTGCCTGCATTCATAGTTCTCTTTCTCTCTCTCTCATATATATATATATATATATATATATATATATATATATATTATCGAATCTTATGACTTCCTATTACGTGTCTTCTTATTATCAACTCACACTAGATGGCAAGAAACAAGAACTCATAAAATATCACGCATAACTTTTAAAAATCTACTTTTATCAAAAACTCTCAAAACAGCACAATTTCTTATGAACAGATCTATTATTATTGTATTACTATTATTATTATTAGTAGTAGTAGTATTACTATAACTTATCTGAGTTTCATACAGTGAATTTGAGTTGGACTAATGAATGAAAAAAACTTCAGCCTCGGGATTACTTTTGGAGAACTTTACTTTTCCCAGCTTACTCTTTCTCACTTTTTAGAAATTCTTCAGGCTAAAAAAAAAAAAAAAAGAGATATAATGACTTCTTTTTTTCGTCTCAAAAAAGTTAATATGTAAAATGGGAAAAGTGTTTCAAATGAAAATCAAATTTCAAATTATTTTTGCTTAAAAGGCGCAAAGACCAACTTAGTGAAAAATATTCCATGCCGGGAATCGAACCCGGGTCATCAGTATAGCGCACTGACGTTCTACCGCTAAACCACATGGTACGATACCCAGCCTGGAACTTCTCACTATTACAAGTTGGCAAGGCTACAAACGCAGCACAAGATGGAATATTTTCCGTGAGAAACCAACATGGGGCAAACACAGACACTTAATTAAATCCAGCATCGATGAATCTATATTAATATTTGGAAATTTTTCCAGAGAGAAACATTCGCCTTGAATACAATATTTCAAATGAAAATCAAATTTCAAATTATTTTTGCTTAAAAGGCGCAAAGACCAATTTAGTGAAAAATATTCCATGCCGGGAATCGAACCCGGGTCATCAGTATAGCGCACTGACGTTCTACCGCTAAACCACATGGAACGATACCCAGCCTGGAACTTCTCACTATTACAAGTTGTGCTGCGTTTGTAGCCTTGCCAACTTGTAATAGTGAGAAGTTCCAGGCTGGGTATCGTTTCATGTGGTTTACCGTTAGAACGTCAGTGCGCTATACTGATGACCCGGGTTCGATTCCCGGCATGGAATATTTTTCACTAAGTTGGTCTTTGCGCCTTTTAAGCAAAAATAATTTGAAATTTGATTTTCATTTGAAATATTGTATTCAAGGCGAATGTTTCTCTCTGGAAAAATTTCCAAATATTAATATAGATTCATCGATGCTGGATTTAATTAAGTGTCTGTGTTTGCCCCATGTTGGTGGCTCACGGAAAATATTCCATCTTGTGCTGCGTTTGTAACCTTGCCAACTTGTAATAGTGAGAAGTTCCAGGCTGGGTATCGTTCCATGTGGTTTAGCGGTAGAACGTCAGTGCGCTATACTGATGACCCGGGTTCGATTCCCGGCATGGAATATTTTTCACTAAGTTGGTCTTTGCGCCTTTTAAGCAAAAATAATTTGAAATTTGATTTTCATTTGAAATATTGTATTCAAGGCGAATGTTTCTCTCTGGAAAAATGTCCAAATATTAATATAGATTCATCGATGCTGGATTTAATTAAGTGTCTGTGTTTGCCCCATGTTGGTGGCTCACGGAAAATATTCCATCTTGTGCTGCGTTTGTATCCTTGCCAACTTGTAATAGTGAGAAGTTCCAGGCTGGGTATCGTTCCATGTGGTTTAGCGGTAGAACGTCAGTGCGCTATACTGATGACCCGGGTTCGATTCCCGGCATGGAATATTTTTCACTAAGTTGGTCTTTGCGCCTTTTAAGCAAAAATAATTTGAAATTTGATTTTCATTTGAAATATTGTATTCAAGGCGAATGTTTCTCTCTGGAAAAATTTCCAAATATTAATATAGATTCATCGATGCTGGATTTAATTAAGTGTCTGTGTTTGCCCCATGTTGGTGGCTCACGGAAAATATTCCATCTTGTGCTGCGTTTGTAGCCTTGCCAACTTGTAATAGTGAGAAGTTCCAGGCTGGGTATCGTTCCATGTGGTTTAGCGGTAGAACGTCAGTGCGCTATACTGATGACCCGGGTTCGATTCCCGGCATGGAATATTTTTCACTAAGTTGGTCTTTGCGCCTTTTAAGCAAAAATAATTTGAAATTTGATTTTCATTTGAAATATTGTATTCAAGGCGAATGTTTCTCTCTGGAAAAATTTCCAAATATTAATATGGGAAAAGTGTTTTTCTATTTAAAATGTGTCAAGAGCGATTTAATATTCCTCCGTGGGTCGCAATAAGCCTGAGAGGCACGGCACAATTATTCCCGTTTTCCTCTCCGCCACTAGAGCGCGCTGGGTTACTTACTTTGAGTGCAATAAACGAGGTTTTTTTTCATTCAATTTTGAAATATTCTCTTTTTGTACATCCTAATGAAGGTCACTGATCAATTTAAGAGTGTTAGTATTGCGTCAATTAATTGCTTATGGCGATTTTCTAACAGGCGCTTGTCAGGCTCATTGCGACCAACGGAGGGTTAAGAAGTATTTTTCTCTTTCTTTTTTCTCTTATGTCGTATGATCTGCATCACCCAGCATCACAATTTGCTTATCGTATGGACATATTAAAAGCTCTGTGTTTTGAATAATAATTTGGATATATATCGGGTATTTGATATAGGATACGATTTGTATAAAATAATTTTTATAACCATTTTATTTATTTATTTTCTTTAAAGAAGTTTTTACATTTTCTTGAATATATGTGCTATTCTTTCATAAAAACATAGAGACCTTATACTGGGTTTATGATGAGAAATATTCTCATCATAAGATACAGATTACAGTTACATATTATTTCGAACTTTTTATGATGCAAGCATGCATTACTATTTTTAATGCAATTTATATTGGTCCTCTTTGCAACTCATAACTATTATGGGCTGCCATTATTGACTATTATGAGACTATTATGGACATCATGACATCTGGGTTTATGATGAGAAATAATTACTGTTACAGATTATTTCGAACTTTTTATAATACAAGCATACATTACTACAGTAGCGCTCAAAAGTATTTTGATAACCTTATATTGTCTCTTATTTTATTTAATATAAAAATGTAAAAGAATATATATTCCCTATAATTGAGAATACTATGACTGCAGTTATTCAAATGTATCAAGTTTCAACTTGTTTGTTTACATTCGGTGCCACCGAAGAAATATGACTCCTCCTTAGCTCAAAAGTATTTTGACAATTAGTTTGCATTTAATTGTTGAAGGTGTCAGTGGCACTATAGCTTCGATTAGTGTTTATATCGACTTATTGTGATTATTTTTAAATGCCGAAATGTAAAAAATATTGAAGTGATTCTAGAAAAGCCGCTGTAAATGCACTTAAGAAAGGTAGACTGCAAGCAGAATTAGCTCGCTCTTTTAACGGGTCTCGGCAACTTGTTATTACATGGAATTAAAGTTTTAATAAACAGAAATACATCGTAAATAAGCCTCAAAGTGGCCATCCGAAAAAAACAACTCGCAATGTTGACTGTATTCTAAAAATGATATCTACAAGTGATTGTCCTAAGTCCGCTGTAATAATGAAAAATGAATTGATACATTTGAATAACTGCAGTCATAGTGTTCTCAATTATGGGGAATATATTTTCATTTACATTTTTATATTAAATAAAATAAGAGAGAATATAAGGTTGTCAAAATACTTGTAAGCGCTACTGTATTTTTAATGCAATTTATATTGGTCCTCTGTACAACTCATAACTATTATGGGTTGCCATTATTGGCTATTATGGACATCATAACATCTGGGTTTATGGTGAGAAATAATTACAGTTATAGATTATTTCGAACTTTTTATGATACGAGTATACATTACTATTTTTAATGCAATTTATATTGGTCCTCTTTGCAACTCATGACTAAATCTTCACTGAAAGATATGTGTTCCAAAATATTATTTTACATTCCCAAAGTTCAAGAAAAATTCATCAAATACTTCGCTAGATATTTCACAAAACGTGTAAAATCGAAAATACTTTGTGACTTTTGGTAGTGTAATATATTTTATATATAGCTGGACTAAGCCCAACAAAACAAACAAAAGTTACTTGAGAGTTACTTTTCTAAATCTGCATTACAAAAGGTACTTTTCTAAATCTGATTGATTTGCCTCTGAGAATAATAAGATTTGCTTTAACAACATTTGTGTAAAATATTAAAGTTTTTACCATTTGGGGAATTGAACTATACGAGGTCATTCATCTTCCATTTCCCAGCAGAGAGCCACAATTTACCCTTGAAACTAAACCAGACAGGGCAACAGTAAAAATCAGACATTTTCAGGTCAAACTAACTTCGAGTCCAATAAAAAAAACAAAAACAAAAGAAAAAACAAGGAAATTAGGCATTACATTGTATCTTTTTAGACATAATAATCAATCACTAATGTACCTTCAAGTACTTGCTGATTAATCTTGTCTAGACTGTACTTTTTATCACCGTGCGCTACTCGTTTTTAAAAAAGAATTATAAACATTTTAATTGCACGTGGATGGACGTACTCACACGCTTGTGTACGGCATTTATGATGGCTATTTCTGTCTTCGCTCATTCTTGTCTTTCGTTACACCAGAAAAGTTTTTAATTTTGATTTCTACCTCATTTTATCTACGCTGACATATCCTATCGGAAAAGTGAAAGAGGAAGATAAGGGAAAGATGAGTGATAATTGAATATAACTTTTTTTTCCTTCCCCGCATCCCTTTTTTTTTTTTTCCTTTTTTCGATATCCTGTCAATCATAAGGATGTACTTTCCCCCCTTCAGATGCACTCATATAAAAATAAATCTCATTACTTCAATCTGGAGTAATCTGCAAATTATTTTAATTCCTTCTGCGACAATCGCAAGTATACATTTCTAAAAATTGAGCGAAAACTTTTCGATGTCGATTGAAAATGTTTGTAAACATTTATGATTATTGATTGGTAGTTTGATTGTACTGGTGAAATAATTAACGAGCAAAAATGTTTTGTCCTTCCTTTCACCAAAATGACAAACGGAATTTTTATCTCCAAAAAAAGTAAGTTTAACTCAAAATTTTATTTTTGAAAAAATTTAAAGTTATTATGTCTAATAATCTGACCAAGTTTATATTTTAGATAATCAAAACCCTACATACTTTGTGATTAAAAAAAAATAATAATAATAAATAAATAAATAATCAATCAATCAATAAATAAAATTTCGAAACAGACTTGAATGGATTCATTTATTGTAGCAACTAAACTACAGAATGTAATTATTTTTGTCAATCCTCAAAGATTTGTATTAATTCTAGATATTTAAATTTCCGCATATTTTGTAATCTTAAAGAAATTTAAAACCTCGAAATCATAAAACATCTTCCATAACCTGTAAGAGTGTTGATACAGTAGCAATTTGATTTTGTAGTTTCTAATACACAGATTAAAAAAAAAAAGTCACCATTAGCCAACTTTATACTGTATTTTCACTCTTCCTATTTAAAAAAAAATGTATTTTATTACATTGAATTAGAGTTTTTAATAAAAAACTAATTTGATTAATATTTTTGAATAAAAAATTAATTAAACTAAGTTAGTATAAACTGTTTGTAAACGTTTATGATTGTTGATTGATAGTTTGGTTGTGCCTGGGAAAATAATTAACGAGCAAAAATGTTTTGTCCTTCCTTCCACCGAAATGACAAACGGAATTTTTATCTCCAAAAAAAGTAAGTTTAACTCAACATTTTATCTTCGAAAAATTTTAAAGTTATGTCTAATAATCTGACCAAGTTTATATTTTAGATAATCAAAATCCTACATACTTTGTGATTTGAAAAATAAAATAAACATAACAATAATAAATAAATTAATTAATAAATAAAACCTCGAAATTGACTTAAATAGATTCATTCATTGTAACAACTAACCTACAGAATCTAATTATTTTTTATAATCCTCAAAGATTTGTATTAATTCTAGATATTTGAAGCTCTGCATGCTTTGTAATCTTAAAGAAATTTAAAACCTCGAAATCATCAAACATCTTCCATAACCTGTAAGAGTGTTGGTACAGTAGCAATTTGATTTTGTGGTTTCTAATACACAGATTTAAAAAAAAGTCACCCTTAGCCATCTTTATACTGTATTTTCAGTCTTCCTATATATATATATATATATATATATATATATATATATATATATATATATATATAAAATATTTTATTACCTGGAATTTCAGTTTTTAATGAAAAATTAATTTGATTAATATTTTTGAATAAAAAATTAATTACGCTAAGATAGTATATATACAATTTTTCAATTTCCATTTGGTACCAAAACCATTTCGTATTGAGTAGCCAAACTGCAATAAATCAGTAATATTCTTTACTGCTCCAAAATCCTCACATATATATACGTATGTATACGAATAATGTTCCTAAAGTGTAGTATACCTAAACCTTGTTATACTTTTGGCAATTTTGTTTAATATATTACACTTGTGTATAAAAGAGGTAGACTTCGAAATTACTATTTTTTTTTTTTAAAGTATCAAGAAACATATTATTATAGTTATAATTTTTGTACAAAGTATTATATTTATCATTATGAATAAAAGCTGCCCATAGATTCCGTTTTTAAATGCACCAATACACCTAAATCTGTTTGAAAACGAACTATTATTCCCATAGTTTTTAATTTGATCTTGCCTTTTTACACTTTTTGTTAGAGGTTTTTTTCTTTCCTTCAATATGTCAGGAGAATAAGTTTTCTTAGTATAACAGAAGTTTTACTCCATCGGTATTTTCAATAACGTATACATATTCGTTGTACAAAATGTAAGTTTGATTGATTTTTCTTTGTGGCTATGCCTAGAAATGTTAAAGTCGGTGATTCTATACATCTTGTAATGAAATTTCGTTTAAAATTAGGAATGAATTGTTCATAATTAATATTTGAGGAAAATAAAAGAACTATTATGCACTTGTGAAAAATACTTTCTGATACGTTTAGAAATTTTAAATTCTTAATTTTTGGATTATTAACTTTATCTAAATCTTCTTCAAATTATATCAATGTTTATGTCACACTACTTTTAAAACTCCATTTTTTCTATTAAAGAATTCCAATCTATTTCAAAGTAAAACGACATTCTTTTCATCCCAAAATTTCGGCCGTTGTCTTGATTTTTGATTTAAAAAATTTGCCTTGAGATTCAGCAATGATAGAACGTTTTATTTTGAGATCAATCAGCAGAAAATCTTATATTGACTGCTATGAGTAGATTGGTAGCAGCCAACGACTACGACTTAACAGATGTTAAAACTGTGTTTCTGATAAACCTCAATGCAAGTCGAATGGTGATCTTGTTGACTGTCCTTCGTATCTGATTTATTCTTTCTTTATAATGCATAAATTCTGATAGGAGATGACACCTACGACTTTTTCTCTCAAAATTGTTAACAATTGTGCATTAGATAATTTAACAATTTAGATTAGATAGGATAGTATAAAAATTACGTACACTGTAAAAAATTGTCGTAGTAATTTTACTGCAGCAGAGATTCCAGGCAAAGTCTCATAAAAAAGGCATGTTTTGCTTAGGACTGCGAAGTCGGTGAGAAAAATATACCGACTCCGGGAATTTTAACAGATCCGACTCCGACTCTTTCGCTCAAAAATGGGCCCGACTCCGACTTGCTCCTGGAGGACCGGGCTTTGGCTTTAGATGAACGGACTTTGCCTTTAGATGAACGGGCTTTGTCTTTAAGGTTGTTCTCAACTGCTCTGCTCAACAAGCGCAAAACGTTTTGACACATTTACAAATTCATTTCTTAAAGGAAAGATATAAAATTGGAAAACCTGATCATGGAAGCTATTTG
Source organism: Maratus speciosus (assembly GCA_963932465.1). NCBI lineage: Eukaryota > Metazoa > Arthropoda > Arachnida > Araneae > Salticidae > Maratus > Maratus speciosus. The sequence continues at coordinate 505,623,274 of OZ010786.1, read as the reverse complement.
GAGTCGAACTGTGATTTCCATTTTTTGATCCATAAATTACCCATTGAGTTATAAGCGATTTTGAGCACGTGATAAACACGTTTTTCACCCGTTTTTGAGTGGCTGTTCTTCTTTCGCACAGAAATTCAGTGCAAAACGTCCACGTTGACACTATTTTCCTAAAGATCTATTGCGTTTGCAAAGAAAAAAAAAAAAAAAAAAAAAAAAACGGAAAAAACAGCTCTATATCACATAGTTTCTTGAACAACAACAACTGCTAGTTTCATGAAATTCCGAACAAAAATAAATTAAAACTTATGTCATAAAGTTGCCCTTTTAGATTTGAGCCAGTTAAATAAACTGGTTTTGCTCGTAGAATGCGAAATTTACGGATTTGACCGTTTAGCTGAAAGAAGCTGGTTATACGTTTTACACTTTCAATGGAATACAGTGAAATACAAAAAACTTTAAAACAAAATTATTATACAATGAAATTGCAATCAGGCAGTACTCAATTCAATCGCAAACAGCCTTTTACATTTACATTATCTTTGTGCTTTTTAAAAATTCTTACTTTTTTCAAATAGATCTGGTGGCGGACGCACAAACCATCACCTCATCAAGTTAGCGGCTGAAATTTCAGGATTAGACAGAGCCCGATTAGCATATTAAAATGCAACTAGTCTTCCAAGTCATATCTTGGTGGAAACCACCTGCAAACTCGATTTTAGTAATTGGTCGGTAGGATTACCATTGTGTTTCCCTGAACCCAAAAGTATGAAAACATGGAGAAGTGGGAGCAGGAAAACACAATGGTAAACCTATCGGTCAACCCTTAAAATCGGGTTGGTACATTTTTTCCACCAAGATATAACTTGGCAAACCAGTTGAATTTTAATATGCGAATCGAGTTTTAACTAATCCTGGAATTATAGCCGTTAACTCGATGAGTTGATGATTGTGCACGGTCTAAAAGATTTAGAGCTCCTTCCCCTCCCCTGCATATGCCTATGTTTCAGTTAAAAATGACTTGGTGTTGCCATTAGAACATTGAGTGGGAATTACTTTTTTTTTTTTTTTTTTTTTTTTTTAAATCTACAACTACAAAACTATAAATAATTACCTTTCCATATATTTTATTTTGCATTTTTTAATTTTAAATATTTTACTGTTATGCTTGGTATGTATTTCAGGTCAAATTGCCCGAAAAGTTCAAATTCAAAAAGATTGTTTCTCTATTTTGAATAGTTTCAAAAATTAAAAATATATATTGCAGATTAAAAAACGTTACCGTTAAATAAATCCGCAGTTTCGTGTAACACATATTTCCTATCACAAAAATTATGCCAAAGAATTCTTAAGCGAAGAAATACATCTTTATATAAAATTAATATATATTATATATATATATAATATGTATAATAACAGTGGTACATTTTAACTTAAACCAGTTTCATTTAATCAGTCAATCGTTTTTGCATTTAAAAATGTGAAAAAAAATTAGATACTGAGAGAAATTTTATTAAAGCAGGCAGCACATTTCTTCTTCTCGCGAATGTATAATGTTCGCAGCATATCCTTTACTGTCAACCTGCTCGTTTTTCAAGTTTAGTTTCATATAAGTAAAACCTTACGATTCTATTTTATGCAACATAAATGTAGACGATGACAAATTTATTCATATATTTTTCAAATTTTCTAAAATCTGCAGCGTTATCACTCCGTTTTCCCCAATAAAATGTCTGGAACAAATTCTTAAAATATTTTAACTGATAATCGCCACTGATTTTTTGATTAAGAAGACTTTTAAAATACAAAGTTGTTAACTTTGCAATTTTTGTGAAAAATCTCTTGATAATTAATAATTGTATATAAAAATTATTTACTTTTTAAGAACTACTGTGTTACACAATTAAAATTTTGTTCCGGTTTGAAACAACTTTTAAAACTGCAACCATAAGATGGTGCAATCTCACTTCAACATTTGAAGCTATGGTTCAAACGAAGCTCCAAATGGTGGTACAGGATTTCCCAACCTTATATTTTCAACTACTGCAGCACCAGAAGTTGGTTCAAATAGTAGAGTCTCGAAAGCACTATATCGAGACGGTGTTGTAAAAGTCATGTCTCTATATCGAGACGGTGTTGGAGAAGTTATGTCTCTATATTGAGACTATGTTGGAGAAGTCATGTCTCTATATCGAGACGGTGTTGTTTCAACTCAGGATAGAATTTTTAACAGTGTATGGAGTAAATAATGCTCGCACGTATTGGCACAAATGCGCACGCATATACATCCGGACAAATACGTAAATAATAATAATAAAAATAATAATAATGATAAATGTAATTATAACTTAGCCTAAAACGTTTATGTAAATGTAACATTAATTATTCTGAAATTTATTTTAAGAACTGCAGCTGTCTAGCTTAATGGATTTTTTAATTTTAGACTTTGCAATTTCTATTAGTTGGGACTTAAGGCTGCGTAAAAAGGCACCAGGGCATTGGAATTGTCTAATCACAAAAAGTATCGTACGTACGAGAAAAGGAAGCAGATCCACCCCATCTTCAAACTTCATTTTAATATTTATATCAAACGCATTTGTATACAATAGTAAGAGTGTTTGTGCTATAACCCAGTACTGTCCCATTCATATGCCATTTTTCTCCTTAAAAATTATTCATTCAAAGTGTTATTTTCCAGAAACACAAACGAGGTTCTACACCCCTTCCTGCCAAAATCTTTCTTAGCCCGTGACCAGAAAAAATAAATCCATTCTTTTTCTGCATCATCTGAATAAGCAAGTACCAGCTAGTGTCTTTCAGAGGCGTTCAATTTTAAGAAGCCCTTTTTTTTCTCTCTCTCTCTCTCTTTCTCCTGTCATACTCTTTTTAAAGTATTGTGTTTCAAACCTTACCTTTGCATACCAATTCCCAGGAATCTTAAAACATACCTTCCCCGCCGGAAAAGCTTTTTGCATATCTTGCTATAGAGGTAGATAATCTTACGGTTATATGTAGATAGGACGTGATATCATGCACATAGTATATATTGGCAATGAGAGGGGGAAAAAAAAAGAATACCCGTTGTGACCACTGCATTTGTGAATCGAGAAACTAAAAATGAAAGTAAAGGGTCATCTGGATCCATTTGGATGAAAAGTAGAGTTAGGTATCGGGTGATACTGTGACGATGCTTGAATGATTTGGCTACGTACATCGTGATTGTCTGCACTATTGTCCATTTTCCCAGGATGATATGCAATTCTTGAAGCAGTTGGGCGAAACGTACTACTGACATAAGTGGTCGACCCTGGAATAAAATATTTGAATGAGAATGGGCATTTCTAAGAAAGAAACTGAAGAGACAGTGTCGGTACCTTGTTAAATTGAAAGAAATATACTTATATATGCAGACAAATTTTAATATTATGCTACATTCAGTCGTTACAATCATATCGCTCAGCTGCAAGAAAAGTGACACATCTCGCAAAAATTCATTTTGAGTTTTATTGCACTAATAAGTTTGTCATGCAAATGAAAAAGTTTCATAAGTGTAGTTATACGAAAAAACTTTTTATTACGCTATATGTCCATTCGTGATCACCGAAAAGGTGTGGATTGTGTGGGGAGGTAAAATTATTCAACCTTCCAAACCTCATCTATGTTTTCATTCTTAAGGGTTTTAAGTTTTTATTCACCTTTTTACTCCTGCATGCAGAACTAAGTGCTATAATTTCATGTTAGAGTAAAACCATGCAAATTTTCTTTTGCTTCTCCTGTGAAATTTACTTTTGCCGAGATTTGTCAGTTTTTTCCGTGTGACGATATATTCTAATAGTAATATCAGTAAATCGAGGGGGTTTAGTCTGTGATATCCTCAATTCCTCTCGCTAACGTTAAAAATATGGACGTAGAATCCATTGGTATATTTAAAATACCTCCTCAGGAAGTTAATAGTTTTAACTTCTGTTTTCTTTGTACACTTCCTTAAGTCTGTTCTCAACTGCTCTGCTCAACAAGCGCAAAACATTTTGACACATTTACAAATTCATTTTTTAACGAAGAGATATAAAATTGGAAGGCCTGACTATGGAAGCGATTTGGAATCGAACTGTGTTTTCCATTTTTTGATAAATTACCTATTGAGTTATAAGCGATTTTGATATCGTGACAAAGACGTTTTACACCTTTTTTGTGTGGTTATTCTTCTTTCGCGCGGAAATATGGTTCAAAATGCCCACTTTGGTACTATTTTCTGAAAGATATATTGCGTTTGCAAAAAAATGGGAAAATAAGTTCGATTACAAAGCTTCTGAAAAACAACACCTTCTAGTTTCATGCAAATTCATTTCTGAACAAAAATAAATTAAAACTTATGTGATAAAGTTGCCCTTTTGGATTTGAGAACAACGTTATAGGATGTCTTTTTTTTTCTTAGTTGTCAAAATATTTCTTAAGTGTATGCTTAATTTAATATTTTACATGTTAAACGCTGGCGAGCTGTAAATAAGATTTTAACACTTCAAATAAAATTAAGTATACATTTTAGAAATATTTTGACTACCAAAAAAAGAGAGGGGGGGGGGGGAGATATCCTTTAAGGGTGTATTCCAATCAAAGCTGCTTATTTTTCATTCATTTTTGCTCTCAAACGAATCAAGCTGGCAAATTCTCTTACTTTAGAAACTACATAATGTGCCGTGCTTGTCTGTTTTTTGATAAATGCAGAGAATATTGCAAAAAAGGCTGTCAAAGTTGGCGTTTTGAACCCAATTTTCCGAAGCGGGAGATCTGGGGATGAAAAAAAATGGTCATACTGAGAAAATAATTGTTTTAAAATCAAATTCTAATTAATTGAGCGAAAAATGAAATCACACGGCCTCTTATACATCTCTTCAAAAACCAGCTCAGCCAGTTTCATGTTTTTACTTTAAAAAAAGAGTCTGCAAATGTTTCATACAATTTCGAGCTGTTGAGGGTGGAAAAATATTTTTTCAAATACACCCTTAAGAAGAATACACAGAAAAATAAGTTAAAAACATTAATTTCCCGACGAGATACTTTAAATATACGTTTGTATTCTACTGTCATAGGTTTAAAATTAGCGAAGGGAATTGAGGAGCTGACAACAGCCTCGCCTCAATGTGTTAAATTATTGTTAGCTAAATACTATTAGTTCTCTTTAAAGCCTTTTTTTTCTTTAACTCTTGCTATTAAAGGTGAAAATTAATTATGAAATTAATTATGAAAGATGAAATTAATTTATAACTTGTTCATATTGAATTTCGAATGAGAATAAATCTTGTCTTGTCTTGACTTTTTCTCATACTCTTGCCTAAAAGTTTTAGATACAAAATTAATTAATCGTTAAATCGTAAAATTGCAATATGTTTTATGAATTTATAAGTGTACTTGATACAAAAAAAAAATAAATAAATAAATAGACAAAAAAAAACAAAAAAAACAGGAATTCTGCATTTTCAGAATTTAGTGTCGCCCCCGATGAGAAAAAAAAAATATATGTATATATAAATAGTATAAAACATATTTCAATTTTAAGATTTACAGCACACGCTTTTATTTTATGTAAAATGACGTCATTCGCATCCGCTTCAGAATTCCACATTTACGAACCATTCTTAAACATCTACAGTAAAGCATGCATAGGACGTCACTATCGCAAAATAATACACAAATGCAACAAAAAGATGCCGTCATTAAATAAACTCGACGAAAAAATGGCTATCTAATGATTCATAGGCCTTCATTTGTTTGTAACATTAATGTAGATGATTTCAGTCGTGACGTCAGTCATGACGTTTTGGTTGGAAACTGACTCCAAAGAAACGGTTGATATGTTGTATTTTCTATTTTATTTATATGTTGGAGCTATATCTTATATCTATATCTCACATCTAAGTGTTTTAATATTTGATATGTACTGGTAACATTTTCCACGATTTATATTTAAAAAGAAATGACGCATGGCAACCGTTTGTTTGGAGTCAGTTTCCAATCAGAACGTCATGACTGAATGCGTCTATAGATATTTAAAATTAAATACAGTTTATAACAGCTCCATATTTCAACAAAAATTATTCGTTTATATTTTTTCGAAATAGCACGTATTTTAATTACATTTTCTATGATATATGTTGATATGAGAAAATGGCAACAAAAAGATATAATTGCTGTTTTTCAACAATTTTCCCTTTACTTTCCACATAAATGGAGTGCTTGAGTTGCCAAAATTAAACAAATGGTGCTAAAAACTACAAAAAAATTAATATTTCAAAAATAAATGGAGATGCAGTTTTCAAACAAATTGCATTTAAAAGTACATTTTTCCCCCAATACGACGGTATAAAAATTGAAAATGTGCGATGCTTAGAAATTAAAGAAATTGCTATAGAATATTTAATCGTAATGCTTTGTTTTACGGCTAGCTTCTGTAAAATAACGAGACGGCACAAAATAAGCTGGGAGAAAGAAATAGCATACCGTACCGGGGCCAAAAAACAAAACAAAACATTTACATAGTATACAATTGTAATGAGAATATTCGTGGTGACCACCTGTATTTATGAATCGAGAAACTAAAAATGGATGTAAAAAGTCATTTGGATTAAATCTAGACTTAGGTATAATATGGTAAGGAAACGATGCTTAAACGATATCCTCTGCGTACATCGCGGTCGTTTGCATTATTGTACATTTTTGACTGATGGTATGCAATTTTTCAATTCTGCACTCTAGACTGTGTGGTTGTGTGAAACTTGCTGCTGACATAAGTAGTCGACCCTGGAATAAAATATCTGAATGAGAATGGACATTTCTAAGAAAGAAATTGAAGAGACAGTGTCGGTAACCTTCTTAAATTGAAAGAAATATATTTATATATGCTACCAAATTTTTATATTATGCTTCATTCAGTCGTTACGAACATATATTGTAATAGTACAATAAATCAAGGGGTTTAGTCAGAGCTCCCCAATTCCGCTCGTTAATGTTAAAAATAAGCTTGTTGAATGCATTCGTATATTAAAAATATCTCCTTAGGAAATTAATATTTTTAACTTCTGTTTTCTTCATAGCCTTCTTAAAGGATGTATCTTTCTTCTTAGTTGTCAAAATATTTCTAAAGTGTATCCTTAATTTAATATTTTACATGTTAAAAATTGACGAGCTGCAAGTAAGATTTTAACGCTTCAAATAAATTTAAGAAATGATTGTTAGCTAAATACTATTACTTCTCTTTAAAGCCTTTTTTTTTTCTTTAACTATTGCTATTAAAGATAAAATTATCTTATGCCATTTTAACATTAATTTGTAAATTGTTCATATTGAATTTCGAATGGGAATAAATCATGTCTTGTCTTGCCTTTTTCTCATACTCTTGCCTAGAAATTTTAGACACAAAATTAATTACTAATCATTAAATCGTAAAATTACATCATGTTTTGTGAATTGACAAGTGTACTTGATACAAAATAATAAAGAACGTTCACATAGAATACAATTGCAATGAGAAATAAGAAGAGAATATTCGTGGTAACCACTGCATTTGTGAATCGAGAAACTAAAAATGGATGTAAAAAGTCAGTTGGAACCATTTGGATTGAAACTAGACAGGTATAATATGATACTGAAACGATGCTTAAACGATATCCTCTGCGTATATCGTGGTCGTTTGTATTATCGTACATTTTCTCAGGATGATATAAAATTCTTCAGCTCTTACAATGTAGACTATGAGGCCGTTGGACGAAACGTGCTGCTGACATAAATATAATATTTTTTTTAATATATCTCGTTTGCATTAGATATTTTGAAATATTTTTTGCATTAGATAGCTGAGATTGATCTCTACAAAGGCCGATTTTTACTTTTTCGATTTCATTTGCAAGTTTTTTTTTTTTTTTTTTTTTCATGAGGATACTTTCTCTTTTGAAATCAACGAGATGTTTTAGAAAAAAATTCCCGTTTGATTAACAGTAGCGAGCGGGTGTTTTTTCGTGAGTGAAGTAGCCCCTTAACTTAGTATCTTCTTACATTGAAAAAAAAATAAACATTAGTAACTATTTTTCATATTTTGCATCATTTCATGGTCAGTCGTTATGAATATATATTGTAATAGAAATATCAATACATCTTTCGAAATTACTGAAGTAAACACCATTAGTCTCTTTTATAGCCATTTTTCTTATTAACTTTTAAGCTATCAGGGATATGTTTAGGAAAATTTTAGGTCCTTTAAAGGACCCTTCATAAAATAATTTATCTTAAAACAGGACCCTTCACAAAATTTTTTATCCCCAAACAGGACCCTTCACAAAACATTTTATCCCAAAACAAGACCCTTCACAAAATTATTTGTCTCTTAAATAGACCTTTCACAGAATTTTTTCACCTTCAAATTGAATTTTTTACAAATTTAGTCATTTAAAAATAAAATCTGGCCTGTAAGTAAGCAGTTGAACTCACCAAAGAGCATATTACTTAGCTTTTTTTATATGAAGGATAGAACATGAAGACATCGATAATTTAAAATTCACAAAATTATGACTAGAATTTTCACAAAAATAAGAAAAACTTCACAATTTCACAAAAACAGGACCCTGTGAGAAAAGTCTGGACAGACCCCTGGCTATCTACCACTATTCTTACATTAGTTTGTAAATTGTTCGTATTGAATTTTGAATGACAATTAATCCAGTCTTCTCTTGCATTTTCCCCATACGTTTATTTAAAAAATAAAAGTGTAAAATTAAATAATGTTTTATAATTTATAAATGTACTTGATACAAAATAATAACGATATAAGAATGCCAATTATTTTAGTAAAATTTAACTTAATTTACATATTATGAGATTTTAAAATTTGGAATAAATGAAATTAATTTTTCTACACAAAAGCAATTTTGATGCAGAATAACGAAATATCTCTCTAACCGAAGCCATAATTCAGCAATGTTGGTTTTATTTTTATTTTTTTATTAAAATTAAACATATTTCGAACTAAGAAGGGAAAAAAATAGCTTATTCTGATTTTAGTTCGTCCAATAAAATGTCCATTGGCAATACCATAACTCAATGCAGATATTAATGAGGTTTAACTTTTATAATGCCAAAATCCTTTTCGGTTTCAAGTTCACACACACACACATTTAAGAATCCCTTCATTATCATTGATTTTTTTTACAAATTTTAAATTGTCATGTCTACTGCTGTTAATTTTAAATTCGTAGGTATATTGAACATATTGAATCAAAACACTAATGCAGAATTGATAACATTCTTACGTAGGCTGCAGTGTCAACGTGTACTATACTTTCCATCGAAGTTGTGAAGTCAGATATTCAAGATGCATAGAAAAACTAAGGAAAATTTGGAATTTGCCAGGCAAATTCATTTGAGAATTGGAATAAAACTCAGAAGTCGAGTGAAAGGTAATGATTGTGGGCGGATGAAAAGAGGCAGAAAATACAAAAAAGAGGAGCTCCCCCCTCCATACTAAAAAGTACATTTTCAGATACCATACAATTTTACATTATAATGCAATTAAATTTTCGTAACAGATTCAAAAGTCAAGAAGAAGAATTTAAAATAATTACAAAATTTAAATATTTACAATAGATTTAGAAATGTATATAAATTTTAAGTGAAGGATAGATTAATTTTCTTTTCGAACATTTGAAATAGAGTTTATATTAAAAATTAAATCTCTTAAAACGATAATTTGAACTGCCTGTAGACTTCCGCGGACTATAGCAATAGAAGATTTTATTACTTATGATTACTTTTAAAATATATCGTTAATAATATACCATCTCCATGTTATTTACATAATGAATATAGATATTATTACATTTACTGCTGAATGTTTTTAGAAAAAACCCGGCTGCTTGTTTAAAATAGGAGATAACTTTTAGATTTAAAATTCAGGTAGAATGCAACTTCGAAATTCTTACATAAAATACATTTATTAAATTTCAATGCAATATTTTAACTGGATAATATGGCATATGTGTGCACTTAAAACAAGATTTTGAATTTGGTGTTTTTTTAGGGGGCAGGGGGACAATTTTATCGCAGCGTAGTATAAAATATTGAAATAAAAAAAATATTATAAAAACAAAATTAAAAATCAGCGTAAAAACGCCTCAATTAAAAACTGGAATGTATTTCGTAAATTCAAGGAAATCCGCTTCTTATTTTTTAAGTTCCATTCTAATTGTTTAAGTTCTGAGAAAAATTTAAAAGAAAAGAAAATTACCTGCTTGACAAATAGGAGAAGAAAATAAATTAATAAAATTCACAACGTCGCTGTTTTATTTGAATCATTTATTTTTTAAGCTTAAAAGTTTTTAATACATTTATGGTTGGTTTGTACTCCTTTTTTTATGTTAAAAAAACTGATGTTTTTGAATGTATTAATTTTTATTATTTGCCGAATCTCCTAATTTTTATTATTTGCCGAGTCTCCTAATTTTTATTATTTGCTGAAATAGTTTTTTCAACATAATGCTTAATCACAACAGTCTGTCATTTGAAGATTGCAAGTGTTTCGATTATAAACTTTCATTTATGTTAAAGAAATTTTGTTCCTTCATATATTCATGATTTAGGTTTTCTGGTCAATAAGCATTTTCATGGATAGAACTTTTTGGTAATATGCATTTTGAATTGCTCATTAACATTTTTATATGAAAAATGTCAATAATGTATTCAAATAGAGCTTTGAAATTTTTTAAAAGCGATACCTTCGTATTATCCGGCGTAAGCCAGGAGTTAATAGCCCAATAAGTCTCGAAAGAATTTGCCACTTTCTGCAGCTTTTTTTATACTGATAATTTCAATAGTTTAAGAGCGTTTGATTACATGTCTGTTAAATTTATATTATATTATATTTTTAATTTATTTATTGAAGATGTTTCAATTTCGTTCTGGAATATTAGGCAGAAACAAATGCTGAACTATATTTATTGTTTAAAGTGCAAACAGATTCATCTTTCGTGATCGGGCTGCGCGCGTGACACAGATAGATTTAAAAGTAATTTCTGTTCGAAAATTATTTTAAAAACCATAAGAAAATCCGTGGGCTGAGATACAGTTTTCAAACATTGTATTTGAAAGTACATTCTTTCTCTATTCGGCGTTGTAAAAATTGGAATTGTTCGATTACATGTATGTATCTTTAATTTGATTTTGCTTTTTTAAGTTATTATTTATTTATTTATTTATTTATTCGTGAAATTTTGCTTTCGTTTACACAATTACACTGTAAAAAAAATACTGTCAGTTTTCCGGTAGGAATCGGAAAAATAGTTGCCCTTAACGTACTGAAATAATTTCCGACCCATTCCGATTTTACGGATTTTATTCCGACCTGGGTTAGAAATTATTCCGGTACGATAAGGGCAACTATTTTTCCGATTCCTACCGGAAAACAGGCATTATTTTTTTTACAGTGTAGTCTGAGACAAATACTGAACTATTTATATAGTTTTAAGTGCAATGATTTATTATTTTTCTTTAATGGAGTCTGCATGCTACGGAGATAGATTTATAAAATTCATGCTTGAAAATTATTTTAAAAACCGCAATTAAATGAGTAAATTGCGATGCAGTTTTCAAACAAATTGCATTTCAAACTGCATTCTTCCCCATTAAGACTGTGTAAAAATTAAAAATTAAAAATATGCAATGATTTAAAGTTAAAAAAAAAATTAACAGTAGCGAAAATTGCAAAAGTGAAACTAAATCTTCATGTGCTGCCAACCCACCGCCCCCTGAATAGTAGGCCTGAGCGCTGAAACAAAAATGGCGGCTGTCATAGACGGATTTTTTAAATTAATAATTATGTATTTAAAATAAAATACACCATTTGCTAAAAGGTACACACATTAAAAATATACATTCACATCAACGCTTCGTTTCGCATCTGCGAACGTCTTCAGGATGATACACAAGTCTACATATCACACACAAGTCTAAAATTTTTCAAGGATGGAGGCAAACATCTCAGAGTCCCTGACGACCTTGTCCAGAGGGCGCACCAAACGTCACAAAGCTGCCAAGGCAACGAAAAGAAGGAAACCAATCCAGCTATGGAAAGAGGGGGGGGGGGGGGGGGGGGATAAATGGAACTGACTCCAAAAACAGTTTATAACATATTGTGCCAAATTTTATGTATGCTGTAGGATAAATTATCGTTACAGGTGTGCTGTCCAAGCTTAATAATCCTAATGGATTCTAAAATTTTGTTTAGGTATGGATTTTTTTAAGCCTATATGTAAGGTCCTCTGAATTTAGACACCAGTATTTTCCAAAAGTTTTCTTTGACTTATTTAATCTCAGAAAAATGAAGCGAAAAAAACTTTTAAAAATTATTGCCACTCAAATTCAAGTGACCGTACAAACTCTGAAAAAAATAGGCCTACGACAGCCGCCATTTTTATCTCAGTGCTGATGCCAAGTATTCAGGAGGCGGTGGCCAACCTCAAAATGACGTCAGTGTCGGACAGGTTTGCTCTTTATAATATAGATTACCTGTATCACTGAGACGTACTATGAGCTACATTTTAAACTTTTACTTCTAAAGCAAAATTTTAAATGTCATCTAAAAATTTAGAAAATTTGTGATTAAATACCATGAATTTATACAATTAAATTACTTATATAGATCAGGGGAGTTTTGATGTAACAGGGTTCCCCAGCGTCATGGAAAGTCAGGGAAAATCTGGAAAGTCATGGAATTTCAAAGTAGTCAGGGAAATCTCAGAAAAGTCAGGGAATTTTAAAATATTTTCCAAAAAGTCATGGAAAAGTCTTGGAGAAAAAAATGAAAAATGACGCGAAATTCATCGAAAAAATGAAAAATGACGCAAAATTCATCAAATAGTCTCGGGAAAAAAAATTGCTAATTTTGACAAAGGATTGCAAAAATAAGTAGCAAAATTCGTTATATGCCCGTTTGGTCAGGGGAAGTCAGGGAATTTTTCGAGATTTGGTCATGGAAAGTCAGGGAATTTGCCAGTCATGTTTTGGTGGGAGCCTTGTGTAAATATTTCAATGAAAATCATCACTATAATTACCCACCCTTCCCTTGTACATACGCTTGAAAAAAGAGGGAAATAGAAAGTAAAACGACGCGCCAAAGTACTTAAAATTAATTAATATTTTTAATTATTGATTTTTTTTTATCCTGAATACCCCATAAATGCATTATGTACTTATTTACATACATACTTTCTTCATGTGGTTAGATTAGATTCTTCATATGGTTAGATTAGATTCTTCATATTATAATTTACATATACAATATGCATTATAGTACAACCCCTTATTTCTACAGGGTGATTCAAAAAAAGTTTACAAAATGACATAGCAAATCAGGCATACAGCAAGGATAAAAAATCACATAGGAACATAGGGTCGCAAACCACTTATTTAGTCGCAAATACAGGGTCTTTCATTCTAACTGAACTCGAGTTGACGGTAATAATTTCGAAAACAAAAAATAAAAACATTGTAATGAAAATGCAACGATATGTCCAGTCGTGGAAAAAAAAAAGTAAACACCCCTACTAATTTCTCAACAAATTATCGTAGAAGAAAGTTACTGGTACCGAACGATTGGAAATAAAGTCTACTTTTAAATGATGTAAAACTTTTTTTTAAATCACTCTGTATACACGAAAGTAATAATGACTAATAATGAGAAATATTTAAAAATCCTAATTCTCAACATAACAATCTGTACAACAATGCTATCTTTACAATATCGAAATGTTTTTTATCATGAATTACACAATGCTTTTCTGGAGTTTGGAAGCAGTAAACAGCGCCGTCTCTAATTTTTATAATTATTAGTATTAATTAAATATTTATAAGTATCAATGATATTGTCTTTAATAATTATTTCCTAATCATAATATTAGGCAAATAGACAGGGAAACTAATTGATAGATCTTAATAGAAATTTAAACCGAGCTATCAGGGATGCAGTATGCTTTATCCGAACTGGCTATTTTCTGACACATTTTTTAAATTCACATTTGTTCGCAAACATGAAATTGGCAGGTGCTCTTATTCTGAAAATTTTTAATTGAACTGACTTTTCCGTTTTTCGGCAAAAATAGAATTTTTTAAAGAAAATTCTGTTATAAAATTGGCGTTTTGAATCGAATTTCTGGACACGGCAGCAAGGGGGGAAAAACAGCCGCCCTAAAGACAATAATAACTTATAATTTAAGTTGTATGGGAAAATGAAAAACTGTTTGATTAAGAATCACTTCAATAATCATATACCTGCAAATATCATTTCTGTTTAAAACATAAATGTAAAAAATCTTATTCATTCCTATTCGTTGTAAAAATTACTGTATGTAATGAGAGTTAGATGTTTTTCTGTTCCTCTTTAGAACGAGCGTTCAACACTAAAATGGGACTAAAGCCGATTCAGTTCAGGTTGAAGTGTGTCCAGTTTGGGTCGGGTTTCGGTTTAACAAATTTTTTGCCGCGTTCGGATAAGGTTGTAGTTATACAGTTAAACCTCCCTGTGCGACCACCTTCATTAAGCGACCACCTCCCTGAACGATCATTTTTTTCATGGAACGAAAATTATTCCCATAGGCTCAATACTAATTTTACCTCCATTCAGAGACCATCCCAATTGAACTCCTCCATGAGCGACCAATTACTTTGAAGAAAATGAAACAAATTCCGTTTTTTCCTGGTCGCTTGAAGAAGGTTTTATTAGAAAAATAATTCCGGAGAGCGCATTATTCATCAATCTTCTAAAATAAGTTTAGATTTATTTATTATTATTATTATTATTATTATTATTATTATTCCGGTAACTTTTAAGTGTTTAAACCTCTTAGTGTCTTTTTAGGCAATGAATTTAACTCTGATGACAAATTAAGAATGACGGTCAATAAACTCCCCTGCCCTATTCTGTTTGGAAACTCTCAAACAAATATATGAATTAATGAAATCGTCATTATTTTTTCCCGTCCAAAAAAAGTTGCATTTATTTACTGAACTTCGAAAGGATTTGGAAATAAAAGTTATAAAATATAAAACCGTAAAATCAAAGCAAACGTCAATGTATTCATTTTTTAAAACTCCGCAGTTATTAACTTATGCTTAAGAAAAGTACACAGAAAAAGATATTAAAAATATGAATTTCCCGAGAAGATATTTTAAATATGCGAATGCATCAAAAGTCCACAGACTTAACATTACGGAAGAGAATTCCGAAGATGAGTGACCAGCCCCCTTAAGAATCATTTCAACAATCATACCTGCAAGTATCATTCTCTTATGTTTAAAAATGAGTCAGAAAGTTTGGCGGTTTTGAGCGGAGAAAAATATTTTTTGAGAACCGCCACGGAAAAAAAGAAAGCATTATCGAAATCGGCCCACGTATCACAGAATAATGTGCTTGCTAACATATGCACAATTTTTAAACAGGTCGAATTAATATTCCCTATTCCCCTTACCTTTTTATAGTCAGTGAAAAAGAAATAGTCTTCACTGGTGGTCCCTTTTCTGCTGAAGGGGAAAAAAAAATCAAAGCAGCCAATGCAGATCTTCGCTTTAAATACTACTTTCCTGGAGGCTCCAATTAATATTAATTGGACTTTGTCTGACCTCGAGTAATTTTCCAGAGTAACAAGATAAAGCAAGGAAGAGATCTGATTAAAATTGTCTGGTACCTTGGGCATACACTTGTTTAGGCCTCTTATCATTGCCTCGAAGCAACCACGGGGAAAAAGAAGCAATACTTACTACCACACATTACTTAAAAGTAAGGGATTCCCCCAAATTTTCATGTCTTATGCCTAGGTTAAGATCAGTATTTTTATTTATTTTTTAATTTTAAGACCCACTTGATTTCACAGTTAAATGTCTGAAACGTTCTTAAAATATATTTATTTTTTTTAAGTATGAAAGGAGCATGATTTTTAAAACTATTGGTTCGTTCGGAAAGTCATGTCCGTTTGGGAAAATCAATTCGTACCGTAAAATTCTATCATTTAATTATTAGACATTGGTTCCGATATCTAATGTCTAATAATTCTTAAATCTTTTTCACATATTTTTATCCTTTTTAAAGTCGTTCTTGCAACTACAGTTATACGTGTATTTAATATAATTCTTATATCTTTATCTGTGTTTAAAGTCTTTAAATTTTTAAGTCTTCATTATAAGTTCTTAATTTTAGATTCTATCCTTAATATTTTTTTTTATTATTATTATTACGTAATTTTAACAACTACACCTTTACATTTCCCAATGGCTCATTAATTAGTAAGACATTAAATCTCCAGACTGGGTGTTAAGCTGATAACAGCTAGGTAACTCCTGAACGCTGCTCTATACTGTTCAGCACTGTTCACTGTCTAATAATTACCGAGCAGAATTTTCTGGTACGAATTGATTTTCCCAAACGGACACGACTTTCCAAACGACCCAATAGATGCTACTAGAACTAGATGCTCCATCACAACGTGAAAAAAAAAAAAAGAACAAGAAGAAGAACAAGCAAAACAGTTTATTATAATTTATTATATAAAAAGACAGCATTTAGAATTTTAAATTTTTTTTCTCCCTCTCTTTTTAATAATATTTCATATTTAATGGGATATTCAAGTTTGTTTTTCCCTTAAATTGTAATGTCTTCTTTGTAATATCTAATTTTTGGTTAAGGGGTCTTGTACCTTTTAAACACGTCGAAAATTAACGAAAAACTTCAAAGTGTTAATTAGACTATCTTCAAAACCTTTTTATGTATAAACATGAAATTTTGGATAATGATTACACAGATTGTGCTTTGTACTATACTACCAACAGAAATTTATCAACCCTTTACAGAATTTGTGTATTGTTGAAATCGAAATAGCTCTTATTTTTACCCCATAAGTCATTGCGCGCATGATATCTTGAGAAAGTATGCATGGATTGAAATGAAATTTGGTAAATATACTAAACAAATGTGTGTGTTTAAAATGATCTACTTTTAAGTATTTACAGTGGTAATATTTTTAGTTATGTCTATTTTTATTCATTAAAAATACGAATTTTTTTTTTTTTTTTTTTTTTTTTTTTTTTTTTTACATAGTTAATGAAATAATTTTAGCCTAAGATTAGGTCATTTTAAACACACATATATATGTATAGTATTTTTACCATATTTCATGCCAATCCATACATACTTTCTCAAGATATCATGCGCGCAATGACTTATGGGATAAAAAAAGAGCTATTTTGATTTCAACAATACACAAATTCTGTAAAGGGTTAATAAATTTCTAATGGTAGCATATTAAAAAGCACAATCTGTTTAATCAATATCCAAAATTTCATGTTTATACATAAAAAGGCTTTGAAGATAAACTAATTCAAACTTTGAAGTTTTTCGTTAATTTTCAACGCGTTTAAAAGGTACAAGACCCCTTAAAGGTTAACTATGCTTCCGTACAATCCACTAAAAATCTTGTCCCACTGTGTCCAACTCTGTTTTCCTGATTGTGGGTATGATGTATTGATGGTAATAGAGCTTATGTCTCGTTCAGGTTGTCAACCTAACGCAGGGCCCTCAGTATTTAGCTTCCAAGCAAGCTTAGTACTCATTTTATTGACCACGAAGGAATCAAAGTGTCGGGTTTCCTCGAAGTCCACACAAATTTGAAGAAATCCTTTACTATTTATATGCTGCCACCACCGATATGATTACGTGATATCGGTCATGCTATGAGAGGACTGTTGAAAATAAAACTAACTCTTTCAATTAAACTTAATTAACAGTTTATTTACACAATATTTACAAATCACAAAACACTGTTTACACTTAAGAACTTGGATATAGGTGATCCAGTTCAACATTAAATTAAATACTGTAAATACTTCCTGTGTACTGTTAAAGTACTTTATATCCCTCTCACCCTGCGTTAGTTAAATTAGATTTATCGGCGAACACTATTAGTTTCTCGACGCGTTAGCTCTATACTCTAAGAGCTCCACTCCTAATCAAGTTCTATCCACGAGCTACTCTGCAACGAACTCACACATTGAGTTCCAGGCATCAACTCTGCTCTGCAAGAAAAAAAGCGACTACACACTTTCAGCTCAAACCCTTAACTGTTCTCATTCACTCTATCATTCCTATCCCAAAATCATAAACAGGGTTTCCCTTCTGAGTTCCCCCTCAGGGACCCCCCTTTCCCACGGTCCGCTATTTCGCTCTCTGGTGAAATCCTTTTGTCCGCCTTGTCGCAGGTATGCATTTGAACAGCAGGGAAAACCCCTCTCTATTGATAAACTACATTCCTTTACCTACTCTGTATAACTCATTACCCCGGATTAAGTCTTAGATAATAAAAGAGTGTTACTTTAAAATTCCTAGTACACAGACAGTATAAAAGCAAGAAAAAATATATATAACCATAGTTTTAAGAGTAGATGTATCTCAGAACCTGACAGAAGTTTGAAATTTTTGGTTACTCATATTCAAATCTTCTTCGAGGATCTAGCCGAGATCGATTTTTATTAACCCTCGAAACGCTATTTCTTTCAGGTAGTACTTAAAGTGTCGTCACTGAAAAATAACGTTACTACATAAACCAGCCGTAAAACGAAGCAGATGTATCATTGTATGGTTAAATGCTGATAATCTCTACTGCAATTTTTCTAACCTCTAAGCATCGCACAATTTCAATTTTTATACCTTTGTACAGGGGAAAAAAGTATTTTTAACTGCAATTTGTTTGAAAACTGCATCTCAATTTATTTATTTATTTATAACTCCCGTCAAAAATGACAGGATATTGCCCCAATATTCAATTTTTGAAATAGTTCAACGAATGGACAAAACATTCATCAAATTAAATATATATATAAAATAATAATAATCAATGTGCGAAATTTTCTGTAGAAAATGTGTTATCAGCGAGTTTCTGAAGAGCTAGACACATTACATTGTTAATCGTTATGTTACATAAGCAAAATTAAATCGGGACTCGGAAATGGTTTAACGATTGCACAAAAAATTAAAATTTTGTTAGTTTTAAATAATTGTCTAGGTTAATAGTATGGTAGTAGGGAGGCACAACTATGTTGGTGGTCTGCGAATTTCTTAACCCGGGAGAACTCGCTGCATGAGATTTTCTCGCACAGTTGTACTTTTTTAAGACTCTTATTTAAATCATTTTTCATTTTAATTAAAATTTCAAAATGTTTTCAATTATTTTACCTATTTTGTGAATAAAAGTACTAAGAATACCAAAAAAAGTTGATATTATATGAATGTAAAGTAAAAGAAAAGCAATTGGGCATTCTCACTAGCGAGTTCTCCCGGGTTAAATTATTACTGGGAAAAATTGCAATTTTTGTCATCGATGGCAGAAAAAAAAATCATGAATTTCGACATTTTGTCTCGTAAAAAAATTGCAAATTTCGTCAGTTAAAAATCGCGAATTGGCCAGCGAATACCATAGATATCCTCATAGGAAATTCCCAAGTTGAGAATTTCGTCAGTCATTATTAAAAACATATCGCAAATATCGTCGAGATATTATTTTTTTTATGTCATTTCTGTAATGGTGGCAATTGAAGTACTCCATTTCTGTAGAAAGTAAAGGGAAAATAATATATTATCATTTTGCTGCCCTTTTCTTATAACTGAAAAAAAAAAAAAAAAAAAATTAAAATACATGCTGTTTTGAAAAAATATAAATGGAGGCTTTCTGATGAAACATGGAACTACTATAAACTATATTTATTTCTAAGTATCCTTATTAATGTTACAAACAAATGAAGGCATATGAATCATTAGATAGCCGATTTTTTTTTTTTCTTTGTCGAGTTTACGACATCGCTTTTTGCTGAGTTTGTGCATTATTCCGCGATAATGACATCATGTCCATTCTTTTCTATAGATGATGTGCGGAATTCTTCAGCAGATGCAAATGACGTTATTTTATATAAAATAAAAGCGTGTATTTTAAGTCTTAACTGAAATCTGTTTTGTAGAAATGGATCATTTTCACTCCAGCGGTTTCGAAATTCTTCACAGGTGGGAATGTTTCACTTTTGAAAATAACTCAGGTCAAATCACACATTAATAAAACGCAAAGTTTTACTAAAATTTAGGGTGTCTTTATAGAAGGGCAGTTAGGTTAAAATAACATTTGTTTGAGAGTTAGATTAACCAATATAAGATGCATTTTTTATTGTAACTAATTTTGTAGGTTTATTTTAAATTAATGAAACAGTTACTCCTTAAATATTTTCTTTCGTCGAAATTCGACGGGTTCCACCTAGTAATAATAACAATAATTTCTTCTTTTCCTCATCGAGGTGACACTAAATTCTGAAAAAAAAGCAAAACTCCTGCTTCTTGCTTGTTTTTAATGTTATCCATTGCGTAGAAAAGTTGACTTTTATAAAGAAATATTGAGAACGGATCATGTTTTTATAAAATTTGTAAGACTATAAAAATTATGGGGAAAGGAAACAGCAGATTGTTATAACCCTGTTTTAATTCTTTCGTTGGAATTCTCTGCTATTTCTTATTATTGTTTGTTCTTTTAAAATGATTCAATTGACTAATGTAGATGCACGCGTCACTTTAGACAAAATCATTATTCATTCGAATTCACTTAAATTGTGACAAGTGTAAGTGGGATGATAAATTTTGTGCACAATAAGCCCTCGCTTTGCAAAATTTATATTCAAGAAAATTTTTATTAACTCGTTCAAACATATCTATTGCATTTTTTAAACCCTTTTCCTTGAGGAAGAGAAAGCATTAACTTCATCTGTATACATTTGGGGCAGTTTTTATAGTGGTAATGTAGAGTTCACTTGTTATGCAAATATGTATTGTAAATATTCGTAGCTCTAGAATTTTTATATAAATATTAAAATTGAACGCAAAGTAAAATTAAAAATGTTTGAAAAATTTCCTGGTTAGTGTTATTATAATGTGAGGATTATGATCAAATATGCGTAATTGTAACAAAAATTTTCATTACGATTTCAAATAAAAAAAGAAAAAAGTGAAAACAGTTTAACCCTTTATCTACTGGCAGTACTTATAAGTACCATTAAAATAACTACGTTATAAAATTCATTTTTAATACATCGATTAGTGGTGATACAGTTTTAGAATGAGTTATAGATGCATTACTTTATCTTGTTCCAAAAGCATTTTTGGCTACACAAAACAAAAATATTTTTAGAAGGATCATTTCTTTTGTCTTTGCATCTTTTCAGCTTTCTTGGCGTTGGGGGGGGGGGGGGATTTTTAACTCAGAAATATTTCTGTATTTCTATTGTAAGAACATTAAATTTGTACATTCCCTAATTCTACAAAATACTATGAAAAATATTTAAAATAAAAGATTTGAGTGGGGGTTATAAATATTGCACGAAATCCCTATAAATTCAAATTTAATTAATCCTTCAATCTTTCTAAAATTTATTAAATGATTATGTAAATCTTCTAATGTAGTTTCAAAAATTCACGAGAAATGCTTTAGAAGATAAAATTTTCATGAATTCATAATTCAGTACATAAAGGGTTAAACTTTTGCTGTCTGAGTAAAGGATTTACTTTATCTCATTTACACCACTATTTGACGTAGGCGTACTGTTAATTTTTTTTTTTACTCTAAAAATCAAAGTTTATAATCAAAAGACGAAAGAGGGGGAAAAAAAGCGAACATAATTTGATGCAACGGATCTTTTAATTAGTATAAGTTAATATTAATTTTATGTTCAGTATAAAATGAAAATCTGTCTTGTCGATTGATAGATGCCAAAGTGCGATGCCTCATGTTTAATATAATCTTATAATTAATCTGTTTTTTTTTTTTGTTTTTTCTTTGGCAGTCAATTGCCAAATGTATGTTTGCAAATGTTCACTGTTGAGATAGATTTAAAAATGAAAAATATGCTTTAAAATTATTTCCTAACGCCATAAAAAAGTCACTAAAATGGACTACAAATTTCAAATAATTTCATTCGAATATAACCCCCAATCTCCTCCTTATTTGATTACATAAAAATGAAATCAGGCGATATTTAGATGTCCGTTAGGAGAAATAAAAGCAAAAGAAAAATCGCAGATCGTTGCCCCTATCATTTTTTAATCTAATAACCTTGTTTGGCATCAGTCCAAAAGTGAACTATGGATTTATAGAGACGACAGAAAAGTCAAGTCTACAGTGAAATATACAGGATTTTGTCGCTTAAAAAGAAATATATATACATATATTGTTAGCATTTAGTCACTACTGATAAATTTTAAACTTTAGATTAATTTCTGTAATGTGCATAACAAATAAAAAAAAATTAACTTTATTATTTTTAAAAATAATGAAAGTGTACGGAAACTTTTTATGCCAACCTCAAAAAAAAAAAAAAAAAAAGAATCAACTAGTAAAAACTTAACTTTCTTTTATAAATGTACAATGAAAAAATAAGAAAGAAAAACAATTGAAAAAAAGACCGATTAAATCAAAATGGCCATTGCTGTAAAAGTTGCTTATGGAAATGAGTCAATGGAAAGAGTTATTTACAAAAATATATCTGCTATTATTTTTAAAATTAAATTTCACTTTAAAAAGATATTGCTCAAAAAAATTTACAATATTTAAACTAATTCAAATCTTAAAATCAATTTCGAAAAATGAAACAAGAGTGATAGACTCGATTCTTGCTCGCATTTAATATTAATTTTTAGATTTTTTTACAGTCTCTGAAATCTTAAGAAATTTATTTTATTTCTAAACTTCATTAGTTTTGGGCGAAAAAAAGTATGTAAACCACTTATGCCAACCTCAATAAAAATAAAATCAACTAGCAGAAACAAATCGCATTTCTTTTTTTAAAATGTCAAAAAATAAAGGAAAAGAAAAGCGGTGGGGAAAAAATATTGAATGAAAATTAAAACGACTATCGCTTAAAAGAAAGGCTTGTTTACAGAGGGAAAATGTTTAACCCATCGTAAGTTTGTACATTAATTTGAAAGAAAAAAAACTGAAAGACTTTGTTTGTTTACATTTAAGCACAATTGATAATTTTTAGATTTTTTAAGGATAAGTATCTGTTGTAATCTAGATAAGAAATAAACTAGTTTATTACCCTTTTTTCTTTTTCTTTCTTTTGTCTTATTTTAAAAATAAAGCAACAACAACAACAAAAAATGTATGGAAACCACTTATGCCAACCTCAATGAAGATAAAATCAACTAGCAGAAACAAATCGCATTTCTTTTTTTAAAATGTCAAAAATAAAGGAAAAGAAAAGCGGTGGGGAAAAAATATCGAATGAAAATTAAAACGACTATCGCTTAAAAGAAAGGCTTGTTTACAGAGGGAAAATATTTAACCCATCGTAAGTTTGTACATTAATTTGAAAGAAAAAAAACTGAAAGACTTTCTTTGTTTACATTTAAACACAACTGATAATTTTTAGATTTTTTAAGGATAAGTATCTGTTGTAATCTAGATAAGAAATAAACTAGTTTTTACCCCTTTTTCTTTTTCTTTCTTTTGTCTTATTTTAAAAATAAAGCAAAAAAAAAAAAAAAAAAAGTATGGAAACCACTTATGTCAACCTCAATGAAAATAAAATCAACTAGCAGAAACTAATAGCAATTAAAAAAAAAAGTCTAAAATAACAAAAGAAAGAAAAGCAATAGAAAAAAAGATCGAATGAAAATAAAAATGGCAATCGCTTAAAAGAAAGGGTTGTTTATAGAAGAAAAAAAAATTAGCTCCACGGAAGTTTGTACATAATTTTGAAATAAATAAATCTACCCTATATATATAAAATCCTAATGAAACGAATTTATGAAACGGATATATGAAACGAATTTATGAAACGAATTTATGAAACGGATATATGAATCGACTGATTAAACAACTGATTATGTTTCAAGTGATTTCTCCTAAAATATGGAATACTTTGCAATGAAATTAACACCAAAAAATCAGCATTGATCCGCAGATCTCAAAACTGGTATTAGAATTTTTAAATTCGAATTAGTTTTCGAAATATAATTTTTTTTTCTAATTTTATATACTTTTTCTAATGATGGTAACTCAAATTTTAATCAAACAGATATTTTGACTTGAACTATTATAATATAGATGAAATGATGGCGATAGAATAATATTTGACGACTTATCACCTGTGCCTGGCTAACATTAAAGTGCCAAAATGGCACCTAGAGTATAAAAAGCGAAGTGGTCCGCCTGGAACTGTTGATGATAGTCACATGACTTAAGCTATTGTTATAGAGATTGTTTTAAAATACCGGGGGACAAAGACTCTGTATACTTAATTTATTTTATTTTAGCTTCTTTTCAAATGTTCAACTTTCAACCTCTTTAATCAAAACGAAAACAACCATTGGATGTCTTAACAGCAACTGATTCGCCCATAAATTTTTGTAATCAAAGGGAATTGAATGGAAACCCGTTTACAGGGAGATCTGCACAGCTTTTTTCAGTATAATTCAATCTTCTCCAATATTTTTAAAACATATCAGATTAGCGTGTTTTTAGATTCTGCGGTGTCTGAACGGGGGTTGGCGAGCGTAGCTTGCAGGGAGCAGAGCCCCTAGTAAATAAATAAAACGGATAGACTTTATGTTTGTTTACATTTAAAAACAACTGATAATTTTCAGATTTTTTAAGGATAGGTATCTGTAATCTAAATAAGAAATAAACTAGTTTTTAACATTTTTTTTTCTTTTTCTCTTATTTGAAAAATAAAGAATAAAAATATGTATGGAAACCACTTATCCAGTCTCAATGAAAATAAAATGATCGAGCAGAAACTGATCGCATTTTTTTTTTTTTTTTTTTTTTTTTTTCAGAAATAACAAAAGAAAGAAAAGCAATGGGAAAAAATAAGATCGAATGAAAATAAAAATCGCCATCGCTTAAAAGAAAAGGTTGTTTACACAAGAAAAATACTTACCTCATCGGGAGTTTGCATATTAATTTTGAATTCAAAAAAAGTAAAAATATATAAATAAATAAAACTGATAAACTTTATGCTTGTTTACATTTAAACACAATTGATAATTTTTAGATTTTTTAAGGATATCTGTAATCTAGATAAGAAATAAACTAGTTTTTACCCCCTTTTTCTTTCTTTTTGTTTTATTTGAAAAATAAAGTAAAAAATAAATGTATGGAAACCACTTATGCCAACCTCAATGAAAATAAAATCAACTAGCAGAAACTAATCGCAATTTTAAAAAAAATGTCTAAAATAACAAAAGAAAGAAAAGCAATAGAAAAAAAGATCGAATGAAAATAAAAATGGCCATCGCTTAAAAGAAAGGGTTGTTTATAGAAATCAGTCCGGAAAAGCGACTGAAGCAAGTGTTAGGCAGTCTGCCAAGAGGCAGTTGCCACGGCTGGCCTCCCCTTGCCACCGAGTGGCAAAAAGAGTGCCAATCATCCGTTTAGCCGCCTGGAAAAGAGACAGCTGCAATCCCTCGACTGAGCCCGAACAAACAAGTCACTCGGGCCGTTGCAAAGCAGAGCATTCGCTGTTCGAAATTTTGTCAATAAACAGGCCACTTATTTGTTGATCCACTTTTTTCGTTTAGTATATTTCTCTCTTTTTTTCTTGGTTTCAGGATTATTATTTTTTTTCCTTTTCCTATTCTTTTTCTTCCTTCGACTCTTTTGAATTGTGGTGTGAAGACGACGTTTAGTCTGAGGGTTCTGTTTCTTAAGTGTCTGTATTGTGTATTCGTGTATTTTAGAAAGATAAAGTCGGATGGGTCGTTGTAGACAGCTAACTTCAATCTACTCAGTACAAACGACAAGTGTTCAGACAACACAATGACTAATTATTTTGTATGTGCGTTTTTCCTTTTTTTTTTTTCAGTAGAGACATTTTGGAACATACTTTGGTGATTGTATTACAGGATCCCATCTGCGAAAGTTCATCACACTAATTAATACAATCGCTTTTCAATCAGAACATGAGTACCTCGCGTTGTTTCGCATACTTGGCAAAATTTCCTGTTTGAAATGTGAAATTCCTTTAGCTCCACAGCGTTGATTTTTGGCTTGTAACTTCAGTTCCCATAGGATTTTTCTTCAGTTAGAATGTTTCTCTTTACTGATAAAATATTCTTGTATATTGACCAGGAAATAAAATAACACAGACAAGAAGTAAGGGATTGCATTTCAAGAATTTCGTTTGTGAAAGTTCATCACACTAATTAATACAATCGCTTTTCAATCAGGACATGAGTACCTCACGTTGTTTCGCATACTTGGCAATATTTCCTGTTTGAAATGTGAAATTCCTTTAGCTCCACAGCGTTGATTTTTGGCTTGTAACTTCAGTTCGCATAGGATTTTTCTTCAGTTAGAATGTTTCTCTTTACTGATAAAATATTCTTGTATATTGACCAGGAAATAAAATAACACAGACAAGAAGTAAGGGATTGCATTTCAAGAATTTCGTTTGTGAAAGTTCATCACACTAATTAATACAATCGCTTTTCAATCAGGACATGAGTACCTCGCGTTGTTTCGCATACTTGGCAAAATTTCCTGTTTGAAATGTGAAATTCCTTTAGCTCCACAGCGTTGATTTTTGGCTTGTAACTTCAGTTCCCATAGGATTTTTCTTCAGTTAGAATGTTTCTCTTTACTGATAAAATATTCTTGTATATTGACCAGGAAATAAAATAACACAGACAAGAAGTAAGGGATTGCATTTCAAGAATTTCGTTTGTGAAAGTTCATCACACTAATTAATACAATCGCTTTTCAATCAGGACATGAGTACCTCACGTTGTTTCGCATACTTGGCAATATTTCCTGTTTGAAATGTGAAATTCCTTTAGCTCCACAGCGTTGATTTTTGGCTTGTAACTTCAGTTCGCATAGGATTTTTCTTCAGTTAGAATGTTTCTCTTTACTGATAAAATATTCTTGTATATTGACCGGGAAATAAAATAACACAGACAAGAAGTAAGGGATTGCATTTCAAGAACTTCGTCTGTGAAAGTTCATCACACTAATTAATACAATCGCTTTTCAATCAGGACATGAGTACCTCACGTTGTTTCGCATACTTGGCAATATTTCCTGTTTGAAATGTGAAATTCCTTTAGCTCCACAGCGTTGATTTTTGGCTTGTAACTTCAGTTCGCATAGAATTTTTCTTCAGTTAGAATGTTTCTCTTTACTGATAAAATATTCTTGTATATTGACCGGGAAATAAAATAACACAGACAAGAAGTAAGGGATTGCATTCAAGAACTTCGTCTGTGAAAGTTCATCACACTAATTAATACAATCGCTTTTCAATCAGGACATGAGTACCTCACGTTGTTTCGTATACTTGGCAATATTTCCTGTTTGAAATGTGAAATTCCTTTAGCTCCACAGCGTTGATTTTTGGCTTGTAACTTCAGTTCGCATAGGATATTTCTTCAGTTAGAATGTTTCTCTTTACTGATAAAATATTCTTGTATATTGACCCGGAAATAAAATAACACAGACAAGAAGTAAGGGATTGCATTTCAAGAACTTCGTCTGTGAAAGTTCATCACACTAATTAATACAATCGCTTTTCAATCAGGACATGAGTACCTCACGTTGTTTCGCATACTTGGCAAAATTTCCTGTTTGAAATGTGAAATTCCTTTAGCTCCACAGCGTTGATTTTTGACTTGTAACTTCAGTTCGCATAGGATTTTTCTTCAGTTAGAATGTTTCTCTTTACTGATGAAATATTCTTGTATATTGACCGGGAAATAAAATAACACAGACAAGAAGTAAGGGATTGCATTTCAAGAACTTCGTCTGTGAAAGTTCATCACAGTAATTAATACAATCGTTTTTCACTCGAGAGATGATTACGCCAACTTTCCTTTTTGAGTACTTGGTGAAATTTTCTGATTTAAACGTGAAATTTCTTAAGCTCCCGAATGTTGAATTGAGGAAATCTTTGCAGCAGTTCATATATTATGGGAGTCTCCAAGTACGATTCTTCAGAACAGAAGGATGAACGGCAATTCAAAATAGAATGGCTTGTAACTTTAGTTCACACAGAAATTTCTGCTGTTAGATTGTTTCCTTTTGGTGATAAGATATACCTGTAATATGTCAGTTTATTCTGAGACTCTTGTCTTTTAAATGTCTGTATAGTGTATTAGTGTATTTAAGAACGATAAAGTCAGATGGGTCGTTATAAACTAGCTCCAATTTGATCAGTACAAACGATAACTGTTCATACAACACAATGGCTGATTGTTTTGTGAGAAATTTTTCTTGGTGCATTTTGGAATGTAGTTATTGTATTTCAGGATCTCATCTGGAAAGTCCATCACACTAATTAATGGTATCGCTTTTAATCTTGACATGAATATGTTATGTTGTTTGTATGCTTGCCAAAATTTTCTTTTTAAAATTTGAAATTTATTAAGCTTTCCAATGTTGACATTTTGTTGGTTACTTCAGTTCACATAGGAAATTTCTTCTGTTAGATATTTTTTTCGTTTTATGTTAAGAGATGCTTGTAATATGTCTGCTTTGTACGAGACTGTGTTTCTTAAGTGTTTGTATTGTAATATTAGCGTATTTTAGAAAGATAAAGATAGATGAGTCGTTGTAGACAACTAATTTCAATCTACTCAGTAGAAACAACAAATGTTCAGACAATACAATACAATAATTATTTTTTGGCGTTTTTTCCTTGTGGATTATTTGGTGTTTTATTGTTTTTTGTGGCTTATTGTGTGTGACATTTTGAAAAATAATTTGCTGATTGTATTTCAGAATCCCAGCATTTGTGAAAGGCCAATTAGTACAATCGCTTCCCGCTTATGACATGAGTACATCATGTTGTTTTGCGTATTTGGCAAAATTTCCTGTTTGAAATGCGAAATTGTTTTAGTTCGCTAGTGTTGTACTTTTGTTAGTAAATTTAGTTCACCTAGAATATTTCTTGAGCTATGCTTCTCTTTGATGATGCTTTGATATGCTTGTTTAGGCTGAGAGTTTTGGTTCTGTTTCTTAAATATCTGGAAGGATTACTCGTATTTGTGTTTTTTAAGAATATAGAGTCAGATGGATCGTTGTACACTGGTTATCAAAAATTAAGGAAAAGTCACAAAATGCTAATTTTCAAATACGCGAACACTCAAAAGGAAATATTATAATTCGAGTAATTACTATCTCTACAACACAGCTAGCCCATATAACATCTCATTCATGTCACACATGGTCACAAGTGTCACAGTCACTACGGTGAAGCAAAAAAATAGGAAATTCCATACATCTCATTATGAGTCTCAAATGATCACTATATGTGACTCCACTGAGAAGTCAATGTGACTGCTGCTTTGTGACGAGTCACCAGGTGACTTTACAATGTAGTTAAACTGTGACTCTCATGTGACTGTCATTTTGAGACTCAATTTCATAGTCATCATGAACGTTACATTATGATGTCACCAAATAATATCACATTATAGTCACATGGAGACTTTTCCCAAAAGAGCACAATAGTGACTTCACAGTAGTCACTCTGTCACCTGGAAGTCATCATGTGACTTTAATGTGACATTATTTGGTAACTTATCACAATGCAGCATTCACGATGACTTTGAAATTGAGTCTACAAATGACAGTCACATGAGAGACACAATGTAACTACATTGTAAAGTCACATGGTGACTCGTCACAAAGCAGCAGTCACAATGACGTCTCAATGGAGTCACATATAGTGATCATTTGAGACTCATAATGAGATGTATGGAATTTCCTATTTTTTTGCTTCACCGTAGTGACTGTGAGACTTGTGACCATGTATGACACGAATGAGATGTTATATGGACTAGCTGTGTTGTAGAGATAGTAATTACTCGAATTATATTATTTCCTTTTGAGTGGTCGCGTATTTGAAAATTAGCATTTTGTGACTTTTCCTTAATTTTTGATAACCAGTGTAGATAGCTAACTTAAATTTACTTTTACTACAAACGACACGGTTTCAGACAACACAATGACTGATTATTTTGTATATGTGGAGTATTTTTTTTTTGCGTGGCATTTTGTAACATTGATGTTTGCTGAAGAACATTATTACATTTCAAGTGCACATCTGTGAAAGTTCACCACACGAATTATGAGTACATTACGTTGTTTGGTATATCTGGCATTTTTTTTTTTTTTTTTTTTTTAACTGAGAAATTTGTTTAGCTCCCCAGTAATGAGTTTTAGCTAATTATTTCAGTTCATATTGGATACTTCTCAAGTTAGACATGTTCTGTCATGACAAGTTAGCATGATGTTAAGAAATTCTTCTAATACAGTCAAACCTCGTTAACACGAACACGCTTAACGCGAATTACTTTTAGCACGAACTGTCTCCTATTGCCTCGTCCTGTTGTATATAATGTATTTAAGTTCGGATAACACGAACTACTTTTAACACGAACAAAAAAAAATTCCCCTTGAGTGTTCGCGTTAACGAGGTTCGACTGTATGTATGTTTAAAAATGTTAAAAATTTTGTGCTGGGTTTTACCAACTTTTGGTGCTGCAGTAGTTGCAACCTTAAGATTGGGAAATCTCGTTCCAGCATTCTCCGGTCGAGCCACAGATCCAAAATTTGGAACGAGATTTAAGGTTAGTTGGGGTAACTGGACCCACGAGGTAACTGGGCCATAGGCTATTTTATAAAAAACCGTTGATGTATTTTAAGTTTTAGCTTTTGTGAGCAATGCCCCTTAACTTCTACTTCCTAAAACAATGTGTGTTAACTCAATCATAACTCATCTCTTTGCTGTGACAGGTTGTTGAAAATTTACGTTTCTTTTTTTAAAACAACGTCAATTTGGTTGAACTTCCTCGGCTTTTTATTAAAATAATGTAAGTACTTTTATTAAACAATCTTTTTTTTCAAAGATTAGGCATATAACTGTGTTAATATTATTAGGTATCTTTACATATTTACTTCATGTTTCAAATGTAAGCCAGGTGTCCCAGTTACCCCATAAATTTTTCATGAATGGGGTAACTGGGACATGTATCCGGGGTATGTGACCATGCTGGATCCAGTTACCCCAATAGTTATAAATATTTTTTTTCAGTTTCTCTTACAACGGGAAGTAAATTTCTCTATTGTTTTTTGATCACAATAAAGAAAATTATAGACTACCTTATTAAAATTACGTAATAAAATCTATAAAAAGCATATTGGGTGATATCAAACCAAATTTCTTGACACCTTGAGAGGCGGTGATGCCGTTATGACATCACACAATTTTAATTCCTAATTGCCACATTGGCACCGGAATTTTATAATAAAATTTCACCTTTATAAAGTACGCGAAAATATACTTTTACTTGTTTTCAAATAGATTCTCTTGTAAAATTGGTGTCATTAAATTATTTCAATATTTTACGAATGAAAATAACTTGCCCCTGAAAGCGAGATAGCCAAACCTTGAAATTGTACGATACATGTGTCGCATTCTATAGGGAAAGTTTTATTGTTCCTACCACTATTTTGGAAATAATATCTTCACCGCACCTTTCTTTAGAATATGTTAAATAAAATTATCATGAAGGTAACTTATTAAGGGTTCTGATAGGAACAATAAAATTTTCCCTATATAATGCGACCCGTGGATACAGATAACGTACCTAAGTACTTACGTAGCCGTTTTCTCATAGATTTACCTTGCTATTTTTTCCCTTAAAATACCCATGTGACTTTTATACTTATTATCTATACTAAAGTACATAAGTACTTACTTAATTTTTATGTTTTTGTTATAAATAAATCTAATATTTTTCTTTTAGTGCTTT
This sequence comes from Maratus speciosus, assembly GCA_963932465.1. Taxonomy (NCBI): domain Eukaryota; kingdom Metazoa; phylum Arthropoda; class Arachnida; order Araneae; family Salticidae; genus Maratus; species Maratus speciosus. The sequence goes on along the minus strand of OZ010786.1, from coordinate 505,591,413 downwards.
TTTTTAGACACATTGACAGCAAAGGTTTCCCTTACAACGCTCTTTATTGACATATAACTTACATGATCTGCCTGGTTTAAATTTTTTTAAGTTGTTTACACTTTTTCAAACAGGACCTGATATTCCAAAAGAAAAAAAATAAAAGCGTGTGGAACATAGACCCTCCTGGTCCACTTACCCCATTTTTATGGGGCAACTGGGCCCATGAGGAAAGAAAGATGAAATATGCATATTTTTATGTTTTTAAATATTAAAATGTAATTTTGAGCATTTCTGTCTGATAGAGGGAACCTAACTGAATACATTTTTACAGAAGTTCAGACTTTAATTCAAATGAACATTAGCTTTTTGAAGCTGAATTGTCAGAAGCTCCAGAGTCACATTGTAAAATCATGGCCCAGTTGCCCCAACTAACCTTACCATCTTACTGTTGTAGCTAATACAGCCCAGAAGTTGTTTCAACACAGCACAGAATTTTTAACAGTGTAGTCTGAGAATTCAGTTTTCTAAGTGTCTGTGTTGCGTACAAAAGTATTTTAGAAAGATAATGTAAGTTGGATCGCTGTAGATAGCAATGGATAAGTGTTCAGAAAACGTAATGATTAATCATTTTATGGGTTTGTTTTTTCCTAGAGACAGTAGACATTGGAATGTAGTTTGGTGCTTGTATTTCAAGATCCCATTTATGACATTTCAAAACACTAATTAATACACTCGCTTTCGATTGGGACAAGAGTATATCCCGTTGTTTCGCATATTTGGCTAAAGTTCCTTCTTCAAATGGTGCACTTGCTTAGTTCCCTAATGTAATTTTTTTTTTTTTCATTTTACACAGGAAGATTTTTCAGTTAAACATGTTTCTCGTTGATGAAAAGGAATTCCTATATAATACGGAATTCCTATATAATAAGGAATTCCTATATAATTCCTATTTAGTTCCAGAGTTCAGTTTCTTAAGTGTCTATGTTATACATTCCCTGGATTTTTTTTCTTTTAAGTCACAGAGGGTGTTGTAAACAGCTAACTTCAATCTTACTACGAATAATAAGTGTTAACGCAACATAATGACTAATTATTATATATTTTGTGTCCCCCCCCCCCCCCCCTAGAATTGGAACACAGTTCGATGATTGTATTTCGATGAACCACCTGTCAAAGTTTGTCTTACTAATTAATTTAATGGCTTTTCAATGAGGAGATGAGTGCATCACGTTGTTTTGAATATACTTGGCAAAATTTTTATAGCTTCTCGGTGTTGACTTTTCGTTCTTAATTTCATTTCATATAAGAAAATGTTTTCAATTATTGAATGTTTATGTTTTATGATAAGATATTCCTCAAATACGCATGTTTAAGTTCGATATATGTGTATATTTGTGTGTGTATTAGTGTATTTCAAAAAGATAAAGCTACATGGGTTGTTTAGACAACTATCTTCAATCTACACAATGTAAGCGACAAAAGTTCAGACAACACAAAGTTTATCCTTATCTGTGTTTATTTATTTATTTTTTCTAGATGCATTTTGTGTTATAGTTATTAGAAGAAAGTGCTTCTATCTCAGGATCCCATCATATAAAACCTTTATCTCACAGATTAATACTATCGCTTTTCAATCAAAACATGAGTACATGCCGGTTTTTTTTTACAGGCTTGGCAAACTTTTCTTTTTGAATGTGAAAATTTTTTTAAACTCCCCATTGTTTTGTGATTTGTATACTAAATTTTCCTAGCTGAACATGTTTCTCTTTAGTGATAACTGATAAGATATTATGCATGTAAATTGGCAAGGAACAAAAACTTTATAAGCAAGAGATGCCAACAAGTAAGAATTCTCCGTAATCTCTATGGTTTCTCTCCTCTAAAATTAACTACAAATTCTCACTTTTTCTCACAGAATGTTGTATCACACTCACAGAATGTTGTATCATCTTACATTATGGAAAAAAAATATTGGAACTGTTATTGAATGACAGTCATTTTTCTTATCATTAGAACTTTCAGCGGCTGGCATTTAGGGATATAAGAGTGGATCGATTTTGTAGTTAAAATAATTCTATTCATTAACACATATTGGACAATTGCACCATAAAATATAATAAATAAACACACAATCTTGCTCAATTGTTACGAACTTTAATAAACTAACATTTAAAATCTACTTTTCGAGCTGTTTCTACAACCGTCTTCAGAAAAATATGATGGTAAAATGGCTCAAAGTTCAGAGACAAAAACTTCCTGTGCAAGAGATAATTAGTCGAAACGTGACCACTAATTTGAATTTAAAAAAAATGAATGTTGTCATCCAGTGAAAATAAATAATTATTAATGAACTGAGATCAAATGAATCAAAAGGTCGATTTAAGAAACCAGGAGTGCCGCCATTTACACATGAGGGAGGGACAGAACCACGTTCAACTGAGTTTTCATTCAAGTTTTCTGCTACATAATACAAGTTTAAGCTGGAATATTGTAATTAGACATAGAATTATGACTTTATGATATTGTGCCAGATTTTTGGGATATTAATTTAATTTATCCTATAATATCCCAAAATTCTGGCACAATATCATAAAGTCATAATTTTATATCTAATTACAATATTTCAGCTTAAACTTGTATTATGTTGCCAAAAACTTTAATGAAAACTCAGTTGAACGTGGTTCTGTCCCTCCCTCATGTGTAGATGGCGGCACTCGTGGTTTCTTAAATCAACCTTTTGATTCATTTGATCCCAGTTCATTAATAATTATTTATTTTCACTGGATGGCAATACTTCATTTTTGTATTCAAATCAGTAGTCAAGTTTCGACTAATTATCTATTGCCCAGGAAGCTTTCGTCTCTGAACTTTGAGCCATTTTACCATCATATTTTCTTGAAGACGGCTGTAGAAGAGCTCGAAACGTAGATTTTAAATGTTAGTTTATTAAAGTTCGTATTTCGTGTACCATTGAGCAAGATTGTGTGTTTATTTATTTATATAATTCTATTCAATTTTACTTCTGCTTCAGAAAACCATTTTTTGGCAATGGTCGGAACCATATACTTTTATTTAAATTCTTCGAATAACCGCATTATTCATCGTCAAAGCTTTTTCAGAATTCGTAAATTTTTTTTTCTCATAATTATTTAGGTAGTTAGTGAAATTTTTACCTCTTTTAATAACATATCACATCTTTCTGAGGCATTTTCAAATGATGGTGTGGTCCTGATAGTAACTAAGCTGTATGCACAGATGCCAAGTCATTTGAATTAGAATAGAATTGGCTCAAAATTTATTCTGAAGAATATATTTCAATGATTTATCTTGCAACAATTATTTCTATGTTCTGTAACTCCACATTCAATTAAATCTTGTCATGGATGATATGTAGAGGTGCACTTTCTTTGTGAAATTTCGGTACTACTTGATTATCCCGTCGACCAAAAAACTATTGCCAAACTATAAGAATAAATTCCAATAATAGATGATCGTAAATCTCACATTGACAAATGTTCACTTGACATTAAACACGATACACGTGTTTGTTACGTCCTCAAGTGATTCTTAATTCCACTTTTTATTTGTATTTTTATTAATGTTTTACTAATTTATTTTGTTCTTTCGTTATTTAAAATAAAAATTATGCCAGTTTTTATAATTTGGCGAAAAGTTTGGCGATTTGTATAATTTGGCGAAATTGGTCGACGGGATAATTAAGTTGTACCGAAATTTCTTCCACTAATAAATTGATTGCCTTAATTTTCCTACTTTATTTTTCCATTTGAGTTGAAAACATTCATTCTTTTCTTTATTCCAATTAAGTAATATATTTTAAACCGCATTTGGAAAAAGTTCAAAGTTTTGGAAAAACAAATGCTAATATTTACTGTTGTAAAATTCTGCATATTATCAACAATCATATATGTTCTTATATTTTCATCAGAAAAAAATTTTAAGAGATTTTTTAATTTTTAATTTGATAAAGGAATAAAAGTAATAAATACTTATTTTTCTTTTTTTAACTTATATTCATTTTTTTTTAATTACGTCATGCTTTCAAGGGCATTTTTTGGTGCTACGATTGTGTTGGAGTGTGTGGGGGAGGCTGAAGAAGATGAAGGGCATTTTTCATAAAAGATTTGTCTAGAAATGTAATAAAGATTTTTATTTTTAATATTTGAATTTTAAATTATTCCTTTATAAAGTGTTTGTAATTTGTAGGAAATAAGATTTTGCATTAAATAACACTTAAATTTGTGTGAAATGGTAATAAAAGCGAAAATTTCGAATTTCTACTCTATGTTTTGTAACAATATCAGGATTTAGTTATAATTTGAGTTGTGGAAACTTCTTTGTTTAGTTCTTTATGCTTAAGGTTGTTCTCAAATAAAAATTGGCTATTATTTCTAACAACTTCCTGACTTAATTTTTATTCGTAAACGCATGAGATTGGCAGTTGCTCTTATTTAGAAGCTATGAAATCGAACAGTTTTTCATTTTTCGATTTTTCAGAAATAGCAGTTCAATTTCGCGTTTTAAACTGAATTTCTGGACGCGATAGCTCGACAAAGGTCGTTATAAGACAATAATATTGTGTATTCGAAATATGAAAAAAAAAAAAAAAAAAGAGCCTGTTAGATTTCAAATTACGTCAATAGTTATGGCTGCAAACATGAGCCCATAAATGTGTCAGGATATTTAGCAAGATAAATATATTTTGAGAACAGCCGTAAGGGTGTTCTCAAATCCAACTTGGCTACTTTCTGACACATATTTAAATTTATTTTTGTTCTCAAACTTATGAAAGTAGCAGGTACTCTTATTCAGAAACTATGTTATCGAGCTGTTTTTCTTTTTCTTTTTTCGGTAAAAGCAGAAAATATTTCAAAAAATGCGTCAAAGTGTGTGTTTTCAACCGAATATTCGTTCGCAACAGCGCGGGAGAGGGAGAAGACGCAGCTGTTATAAAACAAAACAAAACAAACAAAAAAAAAACCGGATATAACTCAAGATGTAATTCATTTATCGAAAAATGAAAAACCGTTCGCTGACAAATCATTCCAATAATCCTGCTTGCGAGTGCTATGCTTTTACGTGTGAAAATGTGTCAGAAAGTTTTGTGTTGTTGAGTTGGGAAAATATTTTTCTTAAAACCGCCTTTTGTAAATTTCTACAGCATGGACTGTTAAATTTAAAATCTTTGTGGATGTCTTGGAAAAATCGTCTAATGTTTAATGAAACTTATCTTAATAATCTGCAAAGTCATTTGTTAGAATAAAGTTACCTACAGAGAGGAGGTGTGTGTGGGAGTTGAAATCTATTTAAAGGAATCCATGCGGAATATCCTTGATAACTCAACCACAAATAATTCTTTGAGTCAGACATTTGAAGGTAACATAATGTGTATAAAAACAAAATTAGTCGAACTTTCATTCTGATTTGCCTATCATTATCAAACGAACTAAAGACTCGATAACGATTAGCTACTCTATCGATTGGTTACATCAAGCTTTTGTTGTTTATCTCATGCGTCTCTCAAATATCACAAGTTTCAAAAGGAAATTCAGTAATGATAATGAAACACATAATAATAACGAAATTTCCATCATTAGATTTATATCACTACCGAAATATAGCTTAGCTATAGAATATGAAAATTATCGTATTAAAATGCGTAAAAAAAATATATGTTAACCATTTATAGATGGACAGTTTTTGTTATGTTGAATATTATGAGAGAGCTTTTGAGGAAATAATCCTCATTATAATCTTGCTCGTGATCAATCTGGCTTGACTGCCAAAGAGGGACTGCCCGGACGAGGAGTCTGTAGGGCATAGATGTTCCCTCTCGGCTTTATTGAGGTTTTTAGCAATTGAAATACAGGGTGACTGTAAATGAAGCGACACACTTTAAATTTCTATATATAATCAAGTGATTGGCGTACGAGTGTGCGGTTTGAAAGGAAATGCTCACGACGGAATTTTTCTCTTCAGGAGTTACATTTTTTAAAATTCGAAATTAAGCCTATATATGGCGATGGACATAAAGAAAAAAGAGAAAAAGTATCGAAAACACAAAGCAAGCAGTTATGGAGCGTTTATTGACGCAAGCAGTGGCAGGGTAGTTACCTCTCGGCTTTATTAAGGTTTTTAGCAATTGAAATACAGGGTGACTGTAAATGAAGTGACACACTTTAAATTTCTATATATAATCAAGTGATTGGCGTACGAGTGTGCGGTTTGAAAGGAAATGCTCACGACGGAATTTTTCTCTTCAGGAGTTACATTTTTTAAATTCGAAATTAAGCCTATATATGGCGATGGACATAAAGAAAAAAGAGAAAAAGTATCAAAAACACAAAGCAAGCAGTTATGGAACGTTTATTGACGCAAGCAGTGGCAGGGTAGTTACTTTGTGCAATTCACAAATCACAACTTTATACAGCCATATTTCAGTAGGACTTTTGATTATTTTCTCTGTTCTCTGAAGTATTACGCCATCTATCGTGAAAAATCGGAACTATTTTTGTTTATTTGTTAAACAAATATTTTCAATATGGGAAGCCCTCTTAATCCAAACCGTACACTTGTACTTCAATTACTTGATTTTGTATTGAATTTTAAATGTGCCAGTTAATTTGTACCCATTCTATAACTTTATTTGGAAGCTGTAAAGGTAAAACTGCGTACCAACTTTTATTAAAAGAAAAAATTGGAAATGTATTCTAATTTTCAAATATGTTTTATATTTAAAATGATAACCTTAAAATATTCTTGACTAAATTTTGACTCCAGAAAATATATTTCATCACCAGCTCAACACATTGTAATATAGCAAAGAGTTAAAAAGCAATTTTAGACTATGTTACATATTTTTAATGAGACGTCTTAAGGCATCTATTTTTACTTATATTGCAGATTTTATAACATAGTAGAGAAATTATCATAAATTATTAATATATTCATAAATTATTAATCATTGGACTTGATTCTAGCAATCTCATAAATCTTAACGAATCAGGCAAAAAAAAAAAAAAAAAAAACCATACAGAAAAACTGAAATCGAAATCGAATTTACAAACACTTTTCGACAAAATTCAACGAAGTATTGCATTATTATAGGACTGAAAACATGTAAAAATTTGAAGTTAATTGGTCAGTTGGAGATCAGTAAAATATTAATGAGATGCAGAATTGGCCTTCTCTTTAACCCGTTCACAACCGGCGATATACACATTTGTACCAATATGTTTGCCAGAGGTACCCATATTTTTGTTATTATTTTGACTAATACCATTTCTAAAATATGTGGTAGTTCGTCCAAACTTCGTGGTAGATTTTTGTTTAAAATGTATCTCGAAGATTATTATTTGTAAATAGTATTAAGCAAAATAGAGGGGAAAAAACAGCTGTCTGGGGGCAACCCTGTACCAGTCAGCGTGTGTTTGTGTGGGGGCGGGGTATTCTGAGAGTAAAAGGGACCAATAGGCAAAATAAATAAATAAAATAAATAAAAAGTTTGGGGCCTAAAATAATTTTACAAAATAAAGAAATTTTTCTCATTTAAGGTCTCTCTTAGCACAGAGGTTGGATGAGAGAATGATTGCATAACTTTATGAGACCTTAATTTAATTAATTAAAGAAACTTTAAAAATGTTGGGATTCTATCCGCACAGGGCTGTAGTGCATGGTATTCGGTGGTATACACTGCATACCGCTGTATTTTTCAAAGGAACTCTTAAAATAACCATATTTTTTTCTCAAATTAAGCTACAGCGTTTACTTTCTATCACATATTCTCTCCCCCCCCCCCCCCCAACCCCCACACACACTTATGTTTTTAGATTGTAGCTCTGCCTATAAATCTGGGGCCCGAATGCATGGAACCCGCAGCACCAGGCCCTTATTATCGCATAGGCAAATCGGGATATTGCCCAGGGGCCCCAAACCCATATATTAATTTATAAACTATTTACTTTTTGTTTCCCAATTCCAACTCTGAAAATTTTATACAAAATACAAATTTCATCTTTAACAGATTCTACTAAACTTTCTGAAAAACAAATTTAATTTTGAATTCACAGCGCTCAGTGCTTTCGCAAAGCTAACCTCAACCACTATTAAATAAGAAATATTTATTTGATTTTAATAGATTGTATTAGCAATGAACTTAAATCATATCTAAACTGTAGTGGTTGAAAATAATCAGTTCTAATTATCATGAGATAAATTTTCTTCGTATTCAAAGTTTTTTCTTTTAACTTTGAGTTAAATATAAAAAACAAACCCAGAATTGCCATTCTTTTAGATTGATTGAAAAAATACTTTCTGCTTATGAAATAGAATGCATTTGATTTTATATATATTGTGTGTAGTACAACTTAAAAAGATGTAAAAGAAAGTATCTTGATTAATACATATTTACATGTATTTCACACTCTTCCATAAGTTAAAGTTATTAAATTCATCTTAAAGTAAGTTGTAAGAGTTTTGTTCTGTACTGAGAGAAAAAGAGTATTTTTATTAATTAAGGTACTTAATTTAGAATTGACGGAACTAAGAATTTTCTTCTATTTAAAATCCAAGGTGTGAAAATCTTGTTTATGCATTGTACATATGATTGGCCATCAGTTCTATTTGAATAATGTTGCAACGAGTTGAATGGGGCCCCCAAATATATCTTTGCCAAGGGAACCAATCATTCATGATCGGGGCCTGCGCAGCACTCCCTTTATAGAAAGCCTTGATGGGAAATTTTGAACCCAATAAAGACACAAAATTAAGCAAAAAAACCTTAAGTAATTTCGGCTGTCCCTGGTGTGCAAATGAAACCATGTCGGCGACTGATAAACTATAGGCAATTTTACGATTGGCTTCCTTTCAAAAACCCTCAGTCTGCTTGATTACACGCCAGTTTATTTTTCTTTTTAAACTCAGCTGGTGGTAATATTTCAACACCATCCGTTAAAGTATTGTACGTACACTCAAAACAGTAGTTTTATGACATTTAAACATTTCTCCCATATTTAATATAAAAGTGTACAATTAATTAAATTCATTCTATTGCTCATGTTTTCGTACTTTACATTTAGATTTTTTTTTTTTTTTAATATTCATTGAATATTTTTATATTGTTTCTTTGAATTTTTCTCTGAAATACAAAAGAAAATATCGAAAATAACTTGAAAGGCATTTTGAGGATATAAAGCATATCCTCGTGCGCATGTTAACAATTTTAGGTATTGCAAAAATATTGTAAACAATTATTTAAAAATTTATCTCATAATTAATATAAAAATTTACATTTAATTAAAATCATTCTATCGTGAATGTTTCCGTACTTACATTTTGAATAGTTTATTATTATTTTTTTTTTTCCTGTAGATTTTTCTCTAAAATACAAATGAAAATCTAGAAAATAATTCTTGGCTGACATTTTTAGGAAATGCCTTAAGATTACATAATGCAAATTTAAAATGGTGATATAATCTTCTAACGGCTGTACAAGTTTGATTATTTGTTTAATATATCAAGTTAAATTTTATTTGCTAAAACAAAATACATATATATAAACGAAATTATTTGTAAATTCTTATTATAATTTATCTCAATACTATAATAATGCTAAAATTACGATACCATACTGCATGAGTTTGCATACTTAATTTTTTTTTCTGTTTACTCTTAGTCGAATTCCTTAGAGAATTTTTTAGCGTATTCGTGATATCAAATAATGGTAGTAATTAAAATTTGTCTAATTTAACAGATATATTATTAATTAAATGCGTACTTTTTTAAAGGTTCAGTTTTGATAACTGTGTTTCCTCTATTTTCTTTTCTAATTTTCTTTCATTCTTCTTCTTCTTTTTTAATTCTTCGTGTGAAACGTATATATATATATATATATATATATATATAATCCTTATAAAACTACATTAATTTATCATTCAAAAATCTTAAAATAATAATAAAAAATTACGCCGTAACTTTTATGGAAAATATCCAAAAATAACTGATAAAAATAAGCGAGATAAGAAATTGAAGTACGAGTATATTTGTATATATTATTTATTTATTTAATTTATTAGTTAATTGTCCCCCCCCCCCTCCTCACTTTCCTAAAAATAAAACTTTAGAAGTGATCTTTAAATGTATTCTTTAATGAAGATAGAGAACAGCACTGTTTCTGATCCATTAATGAAAATACTGTATTTAATCTGTGTTAGCCTTATTACACTGTTTATCTCAGCTCCTTGGTTGTATTAATAGTATTTTACTTAAATATTTTTGGCAACATGTGCAGGTCATTTCTTATTACTTTTTCTACATGCGGTATCATTGATGGCATGGTTGGTTCTTCAATTGGTAACATGCTTCTATTTTTACTCAATTTTACTCCATTTATTTTTTTTTATGTTATTTGTTGTTTATTTTTATAGATTTATTGTGTGGTAGCCTAAATTTTTCATTATTTAGCTCGTTATGGCTTATGCAAGGATGAAACCGTACATGTTATTTGTGGAATTCAAGGTAATTTGAACCTGATGATTCTGCCTTGGTTCCCAAATATATATATATTTTCAATATTTACTATATTTTTAATTCCTTGTCTCACTTGTTATGATGTTCTGTTTCAAAGAATTTTATAAAGGTTAATATATATATCATTTTTAATTTGCAAAAAAAATCCTTTATAATTTGTATATTCACAATTGTTGATGGTAACTTGTATTGGTTTATGATGGTTTTATATGTATAGTAAAATTATTACGTTTAATTTAAAAATACTCACACCAGAATAGTAAAATTAATGCTAGCATTTGTAAAATTCTCACTACTTACATTCTAAAGACTTGGCAATATAGTTGAATAATATTCATAATTCCGGTCTGTGTTTTCTTTTTGCATTGTAACTTACATAAAAATGTTTTGTTGCGAAATGAGAGTATCAAATTTCAATATATTTTTAAGTAGAAGTAAAATTCTATCCTGAAACAGAAAATAATTATTATGCATAAAAAAATTATTTTTTAACCAATATTAAGGAATTTAAATACACTTACAACAACGAATACATTTTAATACAGTGCATTCATTGTCAGAAAAAAAAAAAAAAACCATTTTCAAATAAATAATTTAAAGGTAGTTAGTTAATCAATAAATATAAAGAAATTTGAATACATGTACAAGAACAATTGCATTTTAATTAGGGTGTCAACGATTTAAATCAGTTGATTTTAATCAAGTGATTTTAAAAAAAAAATCATTGATTAAAATCAAAAATTTTCTAAATGTTTAAAATGACATAAAAGAGTATTCAAATCTAAGATGAACGTAATTTGGAAAGTTTCTACAGGTATTGTGACTTATGAATACACAAAACAAAGCTTTAAATAATTGTTTCTAAGCGTAATTCCTGAGTATTGTGAAAAATTTAAGTACCATTAAGTTTATAAAAAGAATGGTTTTTATCTAACAAACACAAAAAGCATTTAATTTAAAAATGATATTTAAATATAATATAACTTACCATGTGATAATTTCCTTTTAATAATCAAGTTATTCATTCTTTTATATACAATAAACAAAGCAATAGAGTGTCAATGATCTTAATCAATTGATTTAAATCGGATGATAAAATCACATATTTTCTGATTTTATAAAATAGTGTGAAAAAGCATTATAATCAGTAATGAAAATGATCACTAAATCACTTGTAAAAAATGTAATATTTGTTATTGTTAATTATAACAATATTAAATTGCATAAAAAGAAGTATTATGCATTTAAAAAACATCTAACTAATTGTTAAATAACTTCAAAACATTATATTTAGTAACTATTCAAATATTTTAATGTTGTGGGGGAAAAACCTGATTTAAATTTCAAAATTACAATTTTTGTAATCTATTTATAAATTATGTGTGAGTTTGCTGAATACATTGCTACAATTTTTATTCAATTTGAAATACATACGCTTTAGAACCTGTGTAAAATTACCGGCTGCTTTATGAATTTATCAAACTATTATTTATCACCCTTTTTCAAATATGTAGATTGTGTTCTTAATTAAACAGTTAATTTTTACAGTTAAACAGTTAAAATGTAAGCAGTATTTAATATTGGTTTACATAATTATTACAATAAATTAATGCACATAATGTTGTATGTTAGTAAAAAATTTTTTAATTTGCAGTTTTTTGTAGTTTTTATAATTATATAATTAAATTTTTATTAATTAAAGCAGAAAAACATAGATTATGTTAGTAATTGGAGGGTTATTCATTTTTGAAAGGCTTAATTCTTGGTAGATGTTTAATATTTTAACGCAGGGAAAAAAATCAAAAAAATCTGATTTAAATTAAAAAAAATCCGATTTAAAAAAAAAAAATCAGATTTTTTTTATTTAAAAAAAAAAAATCATGATTTTTTTACACCCTAATTTTAATAGAATGTAATTTATTGTAGTAAAAATATATATTTTCATATTTAGTCTTATTATTAGATGGGCATTTACATTTGAATTATTATAAAGACATATTTGAATGCATGTTTATCGCTGAATGTATTTTTATAGAAAGTATGAATTATTTGAAAAAATATATATTTTCATATTCATAGAAATTTTGAAGGACTTTCATATATTTCTATTATATATATATATATAATATATATATATCAATTGCATGTACAACATGGTTGCAGTTTTGCGGTCAGCCCACTTTTTTTTTTTTTCGGTCCAGCTAGTCCGTTTATTTTTTATCGGCCCAGCCCAGCCCAGCCCAGCCCAGCCCATTAATAAATAGTCTTTATTCCGCCGGCCCGACCTGTTTAAAAATTGTACTTCATTTTTCTGGCCCGTGCAGACCGTTTTTATTACATGCTTTGTTTTAACTTACAATTATGTTTGTATGCGGCAGTCAAATGTTGTGATACATTTTTCACAACCACTTTCTGTTGACTTTGAAATTTGGAAGATGCGTGTATTTCTGAGGGCAATACATAAATTGGACATTGATTTTTTAAAAATTCGATCCCTAAGGGGGCAACGAAGGGGGGGGGGATTTACTTAATAGTTACTCAATTATAGTTTGATTTCCTATGGAGAAATCAGTTTCAATTTCAAAAATGAATATTTGTTAAAAAGTACTAACGACAGGGTTACCACAATAGCACCAAATTTTGTCCAATTTGGCAAAATATCGCCAAGTTTGGCGGCAAAAATAAGTTACCATATAGGAAGCCAACTTGCCGATAGCTGGCTAATTTGGCAAAATTCTCATTTAATTCCACTAATCTTCCATAATCGAACTCACCGCAATTTAATTCAAACTCCGCCCATATCAGGGTGGTTTTTTTTTTTTTTTTCTAGACTTTTCTACTTTTCAGTGCATTTAAAAAATATTTATTTTTTTCTACATTTTTATGATTTTTTTTTTTTTTTTTTTTTTTTTTTTTTTAAAGATTACCCTTTTATTTATTTCTTTTTGAAACACTTTTAGAAGTTTGATTGTTGCTATTACATAACACTGTTCTTAATAAAGCAATAAAATATCGGCGTTTATGTTTATTAAATTGCTGGCAGAAAACTTTTAAAGCAACATTGCTGCCACTTCATTTATTTTTGGAAATAATTCAGGTATTTCACAAAACTAAACTTCTTAAGCTATTTCTTTGCAGTTACCGCTTTTCTCCCTCATTATTTAAGAAAATTGACTTTCGCCGACTTTTCTAAATATAATTTCCCTTTTGCCGCTACTACTTAATTGATGTAGTGTCGTTTAAAGTTTCATTTGTTCAGTTTCTTTTCAGTAAAGCACGTAATTAATGTTATCAGGAGGAATTGTCGTCTTTCAGATTTAAAACTATTTTGGAACAGAATAAAGGAAAAAATATAGTTCCTGTTATTTACTTAAATTTTCGAGCAAGAATTTCATAATGTCTTGCAAAATAAATATTTATTAATAAGGGACTTCTGTTCTTTCAAATGCTGCTTAGTAATAAATACATTAGTGATAGTAATTTTTTATGTTGCTTTAGGCAAAAAAAAAAAACAAAAAAAGAAAAACAATGGTTTTTAAGAAAACATCTACTAACTGCGAAATATATAGTACTCTTTATAAAAACAAGCTGTGTGAGGTAATGTTACAATAACTTAAAAGGAATAAAACTGAACATCAAGATAAATAATTTTGGTATAAGAAACACGTTTCGTAATCTACCTCGGTCAAAAGCAGGGCTCGAAATGGAAAAAACCAGGAACCGGGACACTATGTTAAAATTATTGTTGACTAAAAACTTTTTTGAATTATAGACAAATTTATATCTTAACCATACAAAAACAATTAAAAAAAAAATGCACGCAAGATTCTAAATAATTTAAAATAAAGTTACAGAGAGCAAAATAAGCTATTTGTATAAAACTGTAATAATATGTTTTGATAATTATACGAACCTGAACGATATTTACCATAATTTCACGAACCGGAACAATACTGGACATAATTTCACGAAGCGGAATATCGTTCCGCTATCTCCGGTACAATTCGAGCCCTGGTCGAAAATGTAATGGTGTCTCACTCCAAGTGCTAACAAGTTGTTAATTGCTCGTCAAACGTGGCAAATGAGATGCGTTCGTACTATAACTAGTTTAATAAATATTTTTTGCACCGCATATAGTACTGAATGTATATTTTAGTGCCCTTCATAAGTGCATATCAATTTCATTCTGTTCGAAAGGCTGTAACATCATTAAAATGCACTTGCAATAACTTTTTCCCATGACCGTAATGTAACGGAAAACTTTTGACTGTCCCTGTAATTAAACTATCCATCCGATTTTCATAAAATTTGAAATGATGCGACAAAATTTTGCAACAATTATATATTTAAAATTTCAGACCATTCGGTTGGGTAATGTTTGCTCTGTTATATACGGACGGACAGACAGACGGACCGAACGACGACTATAGGTGCTACATATTTATATAATTACGAACGCACCTAAAAATGGAACCATTCATGTCAGAAAACACGGATAATTAAAGGTGTAATTATGGTGTGTATCAGTGTCACTGACACAATTACAGTGCATTTCATGTAATGGCTTCAAATTTCACACAGAATGATTCTTCATTACTCTTAAAAGTTAAGAAAGAAAATTCGCTTTTGGCTTGAATGAGGTATTGTATATATTTGATAGGAAAAGCAGATTGATACCCTGATTTCTTGTACAAAAATTGTTTGTCTTGACGTCTATTATCATCTCTAAATGTTTTTACTAAAACTTTTGAATCACCCTGTACACATCTGATGACTACGTTTTAACCCGTGGACTTCACGATTTCAGTTCAGCATCCGCGCAATGCGATTTGGGGTTCCGTAACTTTAACTACGTATAACAGTAATTCTGAATATACAGTATGAATTCTAAAAAGTCCTGACACCCAAAGTTCGGACTTTCCAGCGGCACTTATAGGTATTCAAAAAAGGAGGGGAAATTAAAATTGTTGAAACAAACAAAGAAAAAAAAAGGTCTAAAAGACTCTCTTTTTTTAGAGCAAACAAGTTTTATTACTGAATCTTAACTCATATCTATGTACAGAATAAAAGAAAAACTTCTTAATGATAAACCTAAGTTAATAAAGCAGCACACATTAACTGAAATGTTCAATAGTTAAGTAAGTTTACAATTTGTTTTAAATTGTATGTTTCCTTAAATAAATGTTATGTTTTACTTTTTATGTTTTTTTACGATTTATTTAATGAAAATGCTTGTTTAATTTAGCATTAATAGCTGTTATATGCATTTTTTAATATGAACGTCATATTTTGCCTTTTTAAGTAGTGAAATTTATTTTTCTTTTTATTGGAAAAGCAATATTTTTGATGACCCAAAAAGTTCGGAAAAATCTGAAGTTCGGACTTGATAAAGTCCCGAGGATTTCGGACTTTGTACTCATATGGACTATAACAAATGATTCGTATAGGAAATTTAATGAGGAATAAAACTGTGAATTTATTTTTATCAAAAATTTCATTTCGCTAATAAAAAAATGCAAATTAATAAAAGTTTCTGGAAACGCCGACAGTTTTAAATTTTGGTAGATGCGAATTCGCTCGATAGAATGAAATTCACGGGTTAAATGGTAGTATGTTTTTTGCCCTGATATGCTATTACTTTCTCCCAGCAAATAAAGTGTAGTCTCCAAAAAATAATGTTCCGTTGTATAAGCCAGCCGTATAACAAAGCAGATGTATCATTGTACTGTTAAATACGCTACTGCAATTTTTTAAACTTCTAAGCATCGCACATTTTCGATTTTTATATCGTCGCATTGGGAAAAAGTACTTTGTAATGCAATTTGTTTGAAAACTGCATCTCAATTTATTTTTGAGATATTAATTTTGTTATCGTTTTTAGCGCCATTTGTTTCATTTTGGCAACTCGAGTACTCTATTTCTGTAGAAAGTAAAGAAAAAATAGTTGGAAAATATTAATTATATCTTTTTGTTGCATTTTCCCCATAACTACTGAAAAAAAAAAATTATTAAAAATTAAAATAGGTGCTATTTAAAAAAAAGATATATGAATTATTTCTAATAAAACATGGAGCTATTATAAAATATATTTAATTTAATTATCTATATTACAAACAAATGAAGGCATGTAAATAATGATAACAGGATTTTTTTTTTTTGTCGAGTTTCTTGAGTGACATCTGTTTTTATTTGGATTTGTATATTATTCAGATATAGTGACGTAGTGGTGTGATGTAGATGTTGTTTAAGACTGGATCGTAAATGGGGAATTCTTCAGAGGATGCGAATGACGTCATTTTATATAAAATACAAGCGTGTGTTTTAAGTCTTAAAACTGAAATATGTTTTGATCTACGACATGATCTATATTTATATACACACATATATATATATATATTCATCGGGGGCGACACTAAATTCTGAAAAAGCAGCATTCCTGTTTTCTAGTTTTTTTGGGAAAGACGGATATTTTCGCACAATCTTGGGCGCGGAAAGGACGATCTTTACAACTCATAAAACTCAAACAGTGACTGTCGTTTATATATTTGTGTTTTAAACAAGAATCTCCTTAAAACTTTTTTTAATGGGAAAAAAAAATATAAGTAACAAACAGAAAAAAAGATCAAAGACTCACTGGTGGAACATCTTTCGCTGTTCCCTTATCAGATTGTATGATCTTTAACTTGAGCTCAATTTTTCGTTTTAAAGGCGGATTATTTCAGTGCATTCGCTGCTCACTTTCAACGCTGGTAGCATAACTTTATAAATATGCTAGGAATCAGGAAGGGTATGCTATTCTGAAAGCATATTTATTTAAATAATTCATTTTTCATTTTTCCTGAAAGTATAACATCTTCGTTAAGACAGTTCTCAAATCCAAAGAGTCAACTTTCTGACGTAAGTTTTTTAATTCATTTTTGTTCGAAAACGCATGTAACTAGAAGGTGTTGTTATTCAGAAACTATGTCATCGAACTGTTTTTTCGTTTTTTTTGTAAACGCAATAGATCTTTCAGAAAATCCAGTCAGTAAGGGGAGAAAAACGCCGTGTCACGTGATGAAAATCGTTTATAACTCAATAGGTAATTTATTGATTTAAAAAAAAAAAAAAAAAAAAAAAAAAATGAAAAACACAGTTTGATTCCAAATCGCTTTCATGGTCAGGTTTTCCAATTTTATATCTTTCCGTTAAAAAATGAATTTGTAAATGTGTCAAAACATTTTGCGCTTGTTGAGCAGAGCAGTTAAGAACAGCCTTAAGGCTGTTTTCAAATTTAAACTTGCTACTTACATAACTTTCACTTGCTCTGACATAAGCAACAAAGTCATTTCCATTTATAAATCAATAAATTTCATAGGTGTTCTTATTCATATTAATGGAAATTGTCATTTTCTAATAAAAGCAAATTATCTTTCAAAAAATTTTGTCAAAGTTAGTGTTTTAACCGAGTCTACAGGACTAGACAATCAAGAAAATTTCGTCCTCAAGGTGCAATCAACTATAATTCAAGATATCCCTCATTTACTGGAAAATGGAAAACGCTGTTCGATTCTTAGATATTTAAATAGTTACTAAACTTCAAGCACTACAATCAGAGAAGAAATATGACCTGCAGTGCCCAACTCAGCTTTAGAAATGGGTTGTTATACATAAATTTCTTTTTTGTTCGCAAAGGCGTTAAATTGACTGGTACACTTGTCCAGAAACTATGCAATCGAACAGTTTGCGAGTTTGCAGTTTTCGATAAAGGCAAAAGATTTAGAGAGTGTTGTTAAAATTAAACTAAATTTCCGAATGTGACAGGATGGGAAAAGAAAAAAACTGCTACCACGGGACGACAATCACTTATATAACCAGAGTTCGGTGTCATATTTCATTGAGTGATATAATTAACTTAATAATTAAAAAAATTAAAAATTTTCAAGTTTTTAAAAATATTTTCAAAGTACAAAAACAAAGAAAAAAAAAAGCTTACCTTTTTCTGGTTTTAGTATAAAGGTAACACCCCCCCCCCCCCCTATTATGCATTTATTTTCACCAAAATTTCCCCTTTATATGCATATTTTCAGAATTTATTATGCGCGCAAGAGGTTTTTTTTTTTTTTTTTACTTATTATTATACATATTTTTAAACTTATCATTTCATTATTTATTTATGAATTTACAAGTATATATATATATATATATATATATATATATATATATATATATATATATATATTTCAATATACATTTAAATATGAGCATTATATTTAAATGAAGTTTAATTTTTATTTTTGACATTACAAAAGTTTTGAAGCTTGGAACATTATGCTATTTTTTGGCTTTTTCGGCGTGTTCAGGCATGATGTTTGATATTTCCGATATTTTCATATTTTAATATTTATTTTTCAAAATATTATCGTGTATGATATTTTTAGTCAAAAAAACATAACTGAATTTTTCAACTTTCATTGATCATGTCGTTATTCAGATAAAAAAGTTTTGCCTCAAGCAGTGATTCTTTTAGCTAAAGAGAAAAACAAAATATTTTCCAAGCTTTAAGTTTGAAACTGAATTTTTTAAAATTTAGAACCGATTATTATGTGGGAAAATAGCAGTTTAGCATTAGCCGTTGAAAGATAAAGTGCCTAATTTAGGAAATCAGTTACTTGCAGCTTCATCAGAATTTTTTCTGGTTGTGGTTTAGCTCATTTTAAACTGCACAACAGGCTAGGGACTGAAAACGCAGACTTAACAGTTAACAGTGCTTAATAGTTGAACACTTTGAGGGGCTTCTGAGTTGACTTGAACTTTACGCCCCGTCTATGGATGATTTTCTTAAGGCTCCTATCCCTGCTGGCGAAGGCACTCACGAGCTAATGCTAATCCTATGGGGAGGGATTTTTCTAATATCTCGTTTGCATTTCAATATTTTTAAATATTTTTTTTTATTTTTTTGCATTGGATAGCCGAGATCGCACCTTTTTAACTTTTTCGATTTTGATTGCAGATACTTTTTAGAATGATAATTTCATTTTCAGAACCGGTTTTGAAATTGAAAGTGTTATCTGCGACCAAAATCGAAAAAGTAAAAATCGTGCGATTTAGAGACGGACCTCGGCTATCCAATGCAAAAAAATAAATAAATAAAAAATAAAAATAAAATGACAAAATGCAAACGGGATATTAGATAAATCCCTCCCCATAGGATTAGCATTAAGCTCGTGTGTATCTTTGCCGGCAGGGACAGGAGCCTTAAGGGGATAGGATACCTTTGAACACGCCGAAAAAGCAAAAAATAGCACTATGTTCGAAGCTTCAAAACTTGTGTAATAAGTCAAAAATAAAAATTAAACTTCATTTAAATATAATGATCATATTTAAATGTATATTCAAATATATATGTATAGATATTTGTAAATTCATAAATAAATAATGAAATGATAAGTTTAAAAATATGAATAAGTGAAAAAAAAAATAACACCTCTTTCGCGCATGATGAATTCTGAAAATATGCATATAAAGGGGAAATTTTAGTGAAAATAAATGCATAATGGGGGGGGGGGGGGTGTTACCTTTATACTAAAACCAGAAAAAGGTAAGATTTTTTTTTTTCTTTGTTCTTTGTTTTTGTACTTTGAAAATATGTTTAAAAACTTGAAAATTTTTAATTTTTTAAATTATTAAGTTAATTTTTTAATTTAGTTTAAAAATTTAGTAAATTTAAATAGTTTAAAATATATAAGCACTGTTCAGAAAATAAAAAGTTCAGACAAAGCTGGTAAGGGCAAGCCGCTCAAGGAGTGACAAGCTTACATTTATGTGAAAAAGAATATTTTGTATTTAAAATTTCGTATAAACCGAAAATTTTCATGATACTTGTTACTGAATCTTATACATTGTTTTTCAATGAGCATGAAAAACAAATTTATTCTGTTTTTAGTTAGTTAATCTTCAATTTGTTGTCAATGAAAAATAAATTTAGAATATTGCTTTATTAAGTTTTTATGTTAAGGCTGTTCTTTTCTGCTCTGCTCAACAAGCGCAAAAGGTTCTGACACATTTACAAATTCATTTTTTAACGGAAAGATATAAAATTGGAACGCCTGGCCATGGAAGCGATTTCGAATTGAACTGTTTTTTTTTTTTTTTTCATTTTTTGATCAATCAATTAGTACCCATTGAGTTATAAGCGATTTCGATCACGTGACAAACCCGTTTTTCGCCTGCTCTTGAGTGAGTTTTCTGCTTTCGCTGAAATCCGGTTCAAAATGCCCACGTTGACAGTATTTACTGAAAGATCTATTGCGTTTGCAAAAAAGTGGAAAAAACAGCTCGATGACATAATTTCTGAACAACAACACCAGCTAGTTTCATGCATTTTCGAGCAAAAATAAATTAAAACTTATGTCAGGAAGTAGCCCTTTTTGATTTGAGAACATCCTTAAGTGGCTTTTAGTTTCTAATTTATATAAAATCTTAACATATTTATAATCAGCTCCTTTTACCTCAAGATGCAATTCTGTTATCGAAAAAAGAAAAAAGCTGTTTTGTTAGAAATGACATCAATAATCATGTTTGAAATTGCTATGCTTTTACGTTTAAAAATGAGCCCGTAAACATATCAGAATGTTTCGCTTTGTTGAGCAGGAAAAAATTCTGTTTTTGAGAACTGTTTTTAATTTCGATAGACCCATATTTTCACACAACCTTGGTGCGGAAAGAGTGATCTTTACAAGTCATAAAACTTAAACAGTAAAACTCGTTTACATCTGTGTTTTAAAACAAGAATCTGTTTAAGATCTTTTTTTAAGTGAAAAAAAGGGTGGCAGAAAGAAGATCAGAGACTCGGAGCCGGGGATGAAAGATTTTTTCGGTTTTCTCTTATCAAGTTGTATGATCTTTGACTTAGCTCAATCTTTCGTTTTAAAGAAAGAATATTTCAGAATTTTCCCTGCTTCCTTTCAGCGTTGTATCATAATTGTTATAAATAAGCGACTGCGAGAAGGATACATTATTTCAAAAATATACTTTTTGAAAAGAATCGTTTTTCGTTTTACATGAACAAACACCTTCTTCGTAAAACCTATGCTCTTCTGACGCATGCACAAAGTTATTTCTATTCGTAAATGCGTAAAATTTGCAGGTATTCTCGTTCAGACATAAAAAAAAATGAAATAGCGTTTATCATATTCGTATAATTATAAAGTAAATTTACCGATAAATATATTAAATTTAAAAAATCAAAAAACCCGACTGCGTAAAAGGCGAACTGATTAATCATTTCTCATCAATGTGAAACTATTTTTTTATATTACTTACCTATTTTTTTTATTTACTTGTATTGGTGACTTTTAAGTTTTGTTTAATTGTCAGTTCCTATATATAAACACTGTTTTGATGAGGCCTATAGATGTCTATGAAGGTTAGAGTTGCAGTAATGCTAGAGATCCTACCTACACAACTTCCAGGTTGTATAATATTTAAATGGAGCTTCTGACTGTAAAATAGTTAATGAAACATCGTCTTCACTTTGAAAGACCTATCTCATGATATGCCACTCAATAGGGTGCGTAAATTTTTTTTTTCGTCTCTACCGCTATTTTGTATTTTACGGCCGCCATTTTGAATTTATAAAAACAAAACCTTGCCTATAACCATTGGACGGTTAAGAAAAATCGATAGAGACCTCATTCATTAAAATCCATCCAGACGTTGGGATGTTTCGAGGGTATAAAAAATTCACATACCCAGATACGCGTGAAACACATAACCTGTCTTGGCAGTCGGGTAAAAATGTTGACAAATTGGTTAGTTTATGAAGATTTTACAGATACAGTTGAGGAATGTTTCTCATCAACGAACAATCGATTATCCTATATGTTATTTCTGATGTCAACATCCTTTTTTCTATGCACACACAAAACGCACAACAATGAATAGTGTATCATAATGAAAGGTTTCTCAACAGCGTTTCCCAAAAATACGTTGAACGTTAAAAATTTGTTTGATTAAAAATTGCAGTTAATTAAAAATTAATATAAAAACGTATCAGCAAATAATTGCAAAGATTTCGAGGTGAAAACTTTTCAAGGGTCCACAGGTAACTCAAAATGAATTACATTTATTAAAAAACAAATAAATTCATTCAATTTTAAGGTGAATGAATCATAATGTATCTACACATTCCTTTCTTATACTTATAAAAAGTAGGGTAGGTTCAGGTAAAGACACGCACGGGGCTAAAAACACGCATCGACTGATTTAATATGAACGGAACGTTTTTTTCAAAGTTAAACTATAGCCAACAGTTAGGCTTCACTCGTACCAGTTGTGTGTTGGTTGATAGCGTGTGAAAAGAATTGAAAAGAGAAAATTAGCTAAGCTCCAATTTTTCATTTTTTTATGTAATATTTTTAAAAATTCATGTGATTGTTGAGATGATAATACTGCAGATGTCTACAAATGCAAAAATTCAATGAAGAACGAAAACTCTTTAGATTGATAATGCCGTGTACAGTTTATCTCGATTGCATTTCTGTAAATTTTGAATTGACCGGTTAAACAAAACGGGGCTCCAACCCTTCACTGAGGATTTGTACCCCAATCAATGGGGCAAAGATAGGCAGAGCAATGTTTTAAAAAAAATTGCAATTTCTTGCGAAATTATAATTTGGCAGAATATAGGCTGATGGCGATTCTGAGTGAGGCTGTAATTATAACATTTTATTCAGCAATCAGACAAATTTAGACCCATGTGTTCATTCAAAATCAAAATTTATGGAAAGTGTGTCTCTTTACCCCCCCCCCTCCCCCCTTAACCTACTCGATGAATGTGTCACAAAAATTCACGTTTTTAAGTACAGAAAAAGAATTTGAGACCATTCTTAATCTTGAAACGATAATGCCATTGGCAGTAATCCATTTTTTCTTTCTTTTTTATACCTCCAGTAATCCGTTGCATTTCTCCCACTTATTCCCAAAAAATCCTGAAAAATTCTCTATAAAATGATTCTTTATTTCTTTATTTTTTTATTTGCAGGGCTGTTCAGTTCATACTTACTTCAATATATCATGCTTCATTTACTTGAATATTAAAATAGAATGACCTGAAGCAAAGTTTGACAAACTCTTAATGCTTTCCTCCAATTTTGAAGTGAATATATTTAGAGAACTTATTGGGTGACTGTATGAGGATTAAGTCATATTTAAAGTTTCTTTAAGGAATATTTAAGTTTTATTTAAGGAATATTTAAAGCATCAACCAGTCAATTCATATAGACTATATATCCCAAGTTCGCAATCGAACGTAGGATTGCGATATCTTCATCTTCCAGATTAGAATTTCCTAAACCTTTTGGAAATAGTCTTAAGTTCTTCATTACATCTCTTATACTGCAAACATCTCTTTAAAAGCACTAACTGTCTTTTTTCTTAAAACGGTGTAACGTTGTATGCTAAATACAACATCCGATTTTCTTACTTAAATGCATACGAAGGGATGTGTTTAACTCATTTATCACTACGAAAATGTCGAGCTGTCGAGAATATTGCGAAAACTTGACAACGATTGTACTATAACAATCAATTTGGAATAACTTAATCATGAGACGAAACTAAATGATTTCTGGTTTCGGTATTAGAAAAAGAATGAAAAAGAAAAGATGAATTGAGATTTGTTACAAACACACATATATATTACCGTATTTTATGGAAGAAACGCCGCACCCTTCAAAATTGGTCTGCATAAGCTTAAAAATACGTAATCGCCGCACCCGTCGTAAACGTCGCACCTGAGGGAACGCTACTTTTGTCGATAGTGTCTCATTGAAGTAACTTTAATCAAAGTTTTCTGAAAACAGTACGAGGTGTCTCATTTTTAATAACTTAAGATTCTAAAATTTTATTTAAAATATTTAAATCGGGTTTTAAACGGTTTTATGTAATTTTTTTAATTTAGGAGACGTCAGTTGGTATTAAAACCATCCAGAGCGCGGGACGCGGACCCCTCTCCTTAGGCGCTCCACATTTTTGTTAAGTAGTCGGCGCAACTTAAAACGCTTCTTACGTCGCAGCCCCTTTAGTCCTTTTTTAGTTTCTATTTGAAGCCCTCAAAATCTGAGTCGTCAATATCTGAGTGGAAAAGTTGTAAATTTTCCTTGTCTACCTGTATGGTTCGGTCATCGAGATGAGATTATTTCAAGTCTATGAGTTCGGTATCACCATCAAAAACGTCACAGTTTTCATTATCGGCAAAGTCAGAAAGTTTCGCATTGTTGAGCAGGGGACTTGCGAAAAGTCTTAAGGGGTCTCAGGACTCTTAAAACTTTAAAATTGTCAAAATTTTTATTTTTTTAGATGTTAAACTCCTATCTTTTCTGAACATTTTGATATAATTGTTTCCTTCAAATTCCTATTGGAACTGAAGTTATGGCTTTTCCATTTATACACGTTCAATAGTTGAAGCGTCGTTTCGGAAACTTTGAAGCCATTTTTCTCCAAATGACGTTTTTGGGCATAACGCGCACGATATCTCAAAAACTTATGAATATTTTCTCATGAAATTTTCAAAACATATGTTTCATGTTAGTCTGTATAAACTGAACCTAAAATTTCCTTTTTATTGTTCAAAACAATACATTTTTAGATGATTATACTGTTGAAATTTTCTTAATTTTGCATTAGCTAAATACAACTTGGTATTAAAAATATAAAAAAAGCTTTAAATACAAATTTATTTAGGTTCAGGGTAATTATTACAATCTGTAGTGTAAGTAGCCACCATAATTTTCGTTGCAATACTTATTTTGTAATGGTGCGCGTAAGCTGTTATGCCGATTTTTTGCTCGTCAAATGTCTAACAGTTTGGAGCCCCCTGTAAATGCTAATTCTGCATCTTATAATTTTTTAAATACATGAAATGAAAGAAAATGCTTATATATTTTATTCCAATTAAAATTGTGTCTTAAAATCAAATACATTTTAAGATATTAAATGTTGAAAATTGCCTTTTTTTTTTTTTCATTTTTTCCAATTTTAAGAGTCCTGAGACCCCTTAAGGAATTTTTACTTTATCTCAATTTTACGCGTGCGAAAAAAATAAAAAAAAATCGTAAACGCCGCACATGGTGTAAACACCGCAGTTGACGAAAAAAAAAAAAAAAACTTTCAAAATCATAAACGCCGCGGCGTTTCTTCTATAAAATACGGTATATGCGAACATTGAGCGATCGAAGTTTTTGTTCGTTATTTTGCGATGAAACGAATGTCCTTTCGAATACCGTTTTATAATGAAACAGTCCTTCCCTCCTTACTCCTTCTTTAAAAAAAAGGAAAAAATGACATGGAAATGCAAGTAAGCAGTTTCCCAGTATTTCTCTAAGTGCCAAATATTAATTTGCTGCACCTAAATTTTTCTCTGCTCAGATATATGCATGCTTGAAAGAGATACATACACTAATAGCATTTTTCTGTGCTCTACTTATAGTTCAGGAGCCGGTGACATTGAAAATCTCGTCAACGCGGAATTGAAATTATTTTATGTAAATCAATAGCAAACAGTAATACGAACAAAATGAGCTATGTATGACTAGGTTTGACAAGCCGAAAATAAGTTTAATTAAATTAATTATTATTAAAAACATGTAATAATTTACCGTTTTCGCGGAAAGCCGACACTTGGCCAGCGTTCAGATGCGAAATAAAGCAGCCACCGGTAAAAATTCAAAGCAAAATAAATCTGAAATTTTATCACCGGCTGTTTCCTGTGATCAATACCGTGATAACGGTTAAACATTATAGCTTTTAATAAAACTAGCAAAAGTCATGCTTTGTTTGTAATCGCGAAGCATTATTTAAATATATAAATATTTGAAAGTAGCAATATTATTTTATATTATTTTTGCATCTTTATTAAGCAAAAACGTTATTTTATGTTTTTGGCGCATTTTAATTTTAGTAAATTCAGCCAAATAACTGAGAATTTCCTTGGACTTTTTTATTTATGATATAACGAATTTAACAATTAATTTTATTTGTTTATAATTCTTTTGTTGTCACTTTACAAAAAAAAAAAAAAAAAAAAAAAAAAAAAAAAGCATAATATAATATAATTCTTTTAAAATGTGTAAGTATTGTCTGCGTAAACGATTTCACATAATATGAATTATATATTGTGTATTTCAATTCTTAACACTGAAAAATACTTTTATAACTGAATGTAAAAAATTGATCTTTCACAAATTTTAATTCAATAAAAATATGATATAATTTTCATGAAAAAGGCATTTTAAAAATTTCATAAAAGAAATCGTGAAACTATTTAATTAATCTGGATTCTAATAATCACTAACTCCGTGATTTATTTTTTCTCCTGAAAATATACGTGTTTCATATTTTATTAGCAAAAACGCGTGCGTAATGGAAAAACATGTAAAATAAATTAATTAAAATAATAAATTTTTTAAGGTTATTCTGCAAAAAAAATAATATTGTGCAAATCTACAGGTCATAATTTATTTTTATGTTTAATTTCAAGTCAAAATAGTGAATAGTTTTTTTTTTTTTTGTAAAGTGTACGACAAAAGCCTAGTAAAGGATTCGCTTCGCGCATCCTAATTAATTTAATTAATCATATTTGCGGCTTTATTTTATAATTAAACATATCGCGCTCTTGCTTCAAAAGTGGCATAACTCAAAAAACTTCGTTTTTCAGGAAAGGCGAAAAACTGTTCACGGGCTGTGGGAGGGTCAATGGCTATCTTACATGCTGGCTGGATTTTTAAGTGCACTATCTGGTACTTTAGGTGATTGGTATAAGCGTAAAAACCAAGTAGAATTGCAGCCATAACTCAAAAAACCAATTTTTGAGTTGTGATACTTTTGAAGCAAGAGTGCGATATTTTCGGCTTGTCAAACCTAGTCATACCTAGCTCATTTTGTTGGTATTACATTTTGCTATCGATCCACAAAAAAAAAAAAAAAAAAAAAAAAAAAATCTCAATTTCGCGATGACGGGGCTTTCGATGTCACCGGCTCCGGGACAAAGAAGAAAGTGATTAGAATAAGAAGATAATGTGATATAACGGTTTCGTAAAACAACAAGCTTATTTAAATTCGTTCTCAGCAGTTCAACATTTGGAATTTCGTTGGCATTAAAACAGTCTCTATGTTTCTCGGAAATCAATTTGTCTTTTAATCATCACGAACAACTGTTTATCTCAATTTATCAACATCATTGCGTCATTCCGCTTGTTCGTTTCTGCTCTCTCCGGCGAAACTCTGAAATTCTTTTGCTAGAAAAACGACAAATATTCAGCAGCGGAAGTCAGTTATGTTTGCAGCTCAGCGAAGAGGGCGCCACCGTCGATTGACACATGAGATAAAGTGCGTGTGATCCATCTTATTTTCTTTTACTACTCTCTTCTTCTTTCTTCTTTTATTTATTTTTTTAATGAACTCTTTGTATGTGTCTTTCATAGTTTCTTTTTTTTTTCTGGA
Source organism: Maratus speciosus (assembly GCA_963932465.1). NCBI lineage: Eukaryota > Metazoa > Arthropoda > Arachnida > Araneae > Salticidae > Maratus > Maratus speciosus. Next base: position 505,563,405 of record OZ010786.1, on the reverse strand, counting down.
GGTAAGAAATGAAGAGTTTTTTTTGTTTATTATTATTATTTTTTATTAATTGCAAAGAATTCTGTGTACGCGTCGTTTACAATCATCGGATTGCTAGAATTTTATTTGCTGTTTCAATGCAGATTGCAAATTTTTGATTGAAAAGTTCATTGATCTAGACAAGTTAGGGAGGGATGATAATTGAGAAATGCGAAACGCCTTTGTCACTTGAGAGTTATGGATAAAAAATAGCGGAAGTGTTTTCAGTTTTATGTGAGCATTTGAATCTTTTCATGCAAAACAACAACAAGGCTAGGGAATAGACGGCATAAGATGAAAGAGTTTTCTGAAAAAGAAAAATAAAATCTAACTGTTTGTGTAATTGTTCTTAAAATAATGATAATAATAATAAAAGTACAAAATACAACCAGATAAGATAGCAGTTCTTGTAAATCAGCCTTTTTCCTCTTTCCTTTCTTTCATAAGATTTGGCTTTAATCGAAGAACAGGACGTTAGATTTTCTTTTCAATGAGGAGTTTAAATAGAAATCTTCAATATATGCTATTAAAGGACTACTTCACTCACGCATTGGATAGCTGAAGTCTACAATCACCGTTTTTTACTTTTTCGACTCATTTTGCAAGTGTTTTTGTGGGATACTTTCGCTTTTGAAATTTGTTCCGAAACTGAAAATATCGTAAAAAAAAAAAAAAAAAAAAAAAAAAAAAAAAAACGTCCTTTGGATTCCTAGTTGCCTTTTATAAGGCTGTTCTTAACTGCTGAGCTCAACAAGCGCAAAACGTTTTGACACATTTACAAATTCATTTTTTAACAGAAAGGTATAAAATTGGAAAGCCTGGCCATGGAAGCGATTTGGAATTGAACTGTTTTTTCCATTTTTGGATCAATCCATTACCTATCGAGTTATAAGCGAATTTGATCACGTGACAAACACATTTTTCGCCCTCTCTTGAGGGCTTTTTCTTCCTTCGCGCGGAAATTCGGTTCAAAACGCCCACTTTGACATTATTTTCTGAACGATCTATTGCGTTTGCAAAAAAAATGGAAAAAACAGCTCAATTACATAGTTTCTGAACAGCAACACCAGCTAGTTTCATGCATTTTCGAAAAAAAAAAAAAAAATTAAAACTTATGTCAGAAAGTTGCCCTTTTGGATTTGAGTGCCCTTAAGTGCCTTTTTTAATCACTTTTAGGAGGTAGTGTCTTAGTTTGGATGTCTTAAATTGTTATTATTATTATGTTTTTTCTCTTTCATCTCAAATATGTACCACTAAAAATGTCATAACATTTCGTGGCATACTTGATCATTTTAAGTTGAAAATTTTCCTAACGTTATTCACCAATTGCTTTCTTTCCGTGGTAGAAACCTCCCAGCAATAAGAATATGAAATTTGTGTAATTTTCATATAGTGCAAATTCTAATCTTTTGTCTACTGCAGCCATCTGACATGGACAAAATAAGTGTTATTCCATTTCTTTGGATTGTTTCTGATCAGGACAGAGATCATACTGGCCAAATTCATGGCGCATAATGAAAATTATAATATTTCAAATGAAAATCAAATTTCAAATTAATTGCTTAAAAGGCTCAAAGGCCAACATAGTGAAAAAGATTCCATGCCGGGACTCGAACCCGGGCCATCAGTTTAGCGCACTGACATTCTACCGACTAAACCACATGGAACGATACCCAGCCTGGAAAATTTCTCACTATTACATGTTGGCAAAGCTACAAACGCATTACACGATGGAATATATTCCGTGAGCCACCGACATGGGGGCAGACACGAAACGTAATTAAGGCTGTTCTTAACTACTTTGCTCAACAAGCACAAAACGTTTTGACACATTTACAAATTCATTTTTTAACGGAAAGATATAAAATTGGAAAGCCTGGCCATGGAAGCGATTTGGAATAGAACTGTTTTTTCCATTTTTTCATCAATCAATTACCTATTGAGTTATAAGCGATTCCGATCACGTGATAGACCCGATTTTCGCCCACTCTTGAGTGCTTTTTCTCCCTTCGCGCGGAAATTCGGTTCAAAACGCCCACTTTGAAGCTATTTTCTGAAAGATCTATTGCGTTTGCAAAAAAATGGAAAAAACAGCTCGATGACATAGTTTCTGAACAACAACACCAGCTAGTTTCATGCATTTTTGAACAAAAATAAATTTAAATTTATGTCAGAAAGTTGCCTTTTTGTATTTGAGAACCCCCTTAAATCCAGCATTCTTTTTCACTATGCTGACCTTTGCGCCTTTTAAGCAATTAATTTGAAATTTGATTTTCATTTGAAATACTATGCAGGGCGAGTGTTTCTCTCTGGAAAAATTTCCAAGTATTAATATAGAAAATTATAATGTTTTAGGCATGTACCAGGCGTGGCACGTGGTGCAGTAAAGGGTTGGAAAATTTGCTAAAATTTCTATTCGGAAATAATGGTAACCACCACTCAATTAAGAGCCCAGTATGATCTATAATAACCTTCAACACGGCTCGCTGCTGCATGTTACACGGTATAGCAGGCGTGCTTCGCATGCTGTGTAAAATACGTTAGTTCCATTTTTCCACCTCCAGAAGCGCACTCTGTTCTTAACAATTCTATATCCAAACTTAACTCCGTTATTAAACCTATTCCTAGTGTAATGCCTCGAAATTGGCGTGAGATGGGTAGCCTGAATTGTGGCGTCTATGATCAAGGCACAAAATTTATAAAGAAAAGTTGTTTATTAAATAAACCAAATAAATGAAGTTTCTTATAAATCCAAAACTTGTAAATATTCGGCCATTCGCAACTTTTAAAGTGGTCGTAAATTAGAGGAGAATAATCTCTGGTGATAAGGCAAAGTATTTATAAATGCAGAAGGTCTAGGATGTCGATTTTGGAAGTATCACAAAGTCCGGCTAGTCATGTAAATTCTCATAAGAGTAAAGAGTAGGAATCACAGATAATGTTCCTTTTCCCTGCGTTGAGCCGATCCGAAGTCTAGACTTGACTTCGTTAACGCTGTCCTTCGATATTTCGAAGCCTGTTTCCTTGGTGAGAAATCACCGAGTATTTATCCACCGAGAGAATCAGTCTTTACCGTATTTTCTCTCTGAAATCCTAAAACCGAACTGATGCTGATCTCTCAGCGTCTTCCAGAAATCTTTCTCCCCCTCCTCCTGAGCAAAGGAAGTATCCTTTTGGCCATTTAAGGAACCTGATCTGATTGCATCTTTTTCAAAGTTTAATAAAATGAAAGTATATTTTAGAGCTACGGCTATTTGACATTTAAGACTTAATTTTTAAAAAATAAATTGCTTACATTTTGTCAATTAAAAGTATTAGATGTTATATTTATTTCGCTTTGCTTTGATCAAATGATGATTCAAAATGAATCAACTTTGATCTCTAATTTCAACAAATATAACATGCAGGTTGAAACTTCGTATACATAAATATAATCTAAGATTATATATGCTCAGACCCCCCACTCCTTCCCTTCACTCGAAATAAAATCCTGCCTATGCTTCTGTTACTTTGCTATTTAATTGTAAACACAAATAAATCGAATTTATTAAACTGTAGCTTTATTAATTTCTTCTTTCGGTAGACTGAAGAAATGTTTACCATTTTGGTTTTTCTGACAAAAACAAAACAAAAATTTATATCAATGAGCATAATCTTTATATATCTACATGCCTGCTTTACATATTTTCTGTGTCAATTTCGTCTTGAATATATTCTAAATTAACTTACTATTTTTCTATAAACACGAAGACATTTAATTCAGTAAACTGATGTCACTTTATTTTACTCACTCAGTACAGCGAAGTAATTTTTACTCTAATTTTCTGAATAAAACAATAATTTTCATATTGAATTTCTTCTTATATCTATCCGCTTTTCTATCTTTGTGTCAACTTTAGATACTTGAATATATTCTAAAATAATTTTTATATCATATTTTAGACTTCTGATATAATTTGTCAAGCAGTTAGTATTAATATAGGCAGATAAAACAACATTTTACCAGAATTTTTTAACCAGACTATTTTCGGTTTCATTCAGCTTATCGTCATCAATGCTAGGAATGGTGATATTTTCCCCGCATATAATTGGGTGTTCCCTGTAATTCTATTGCTCAATAAACCTATCTCTTGAATCCGGTTCTCCTCCATATATGGAGAAGCAGATTTAGGAAATTACACGAAACATCCAATTCCCCATTGTCAGTTCTTTGATTTCCACTAATTCTATTGGGTAATAAACCTATCCCCCGAATTCGCTTCTCCTTTATATATATGGACAAATTCTATCCTTCTTTTCACTTAAACATTCTACTGCACGCCAGGTGCTTAGGGTGGTTGAATCCATTCATGATGGGTTTGACGACTCTGAGTGTGTTGGATCACTTTTCATTGATGTCGCGAAGGCGTTTGATACTGTTTGGCTCTCCGACCTCATTTACAAATTATGTACTCAAATTAAAAGTTCCGACTGCGCATGCGCGCTTTACTGATAAGTAATTTCGTGGCAGAACATTCTGCGTTCGCTATATGCCAACTTCATTGCTACACCTCGCTCAATCAATGCGGGCATGCCACAAGGCTCCAAATTGGACCCCTGGCTTTACAAAGCTTATATATCTGACATTCCTACTATTCCACATACGTTGTTGGCTTTTTATGCGGACGACACAACTGTGATGTCTCGTGACAAAAACTGTCTTTTGATGCACGAGTATCTGCAACAACACATACGCAAACTTGAATCTTTCTTCACCAAATCGTGTATTAAAATTAATTCCAATAAGTCTCGGGCCATTATCTTCACTCGTAATCGTTCCACCCCTCCTTCACTCTACCTCGATGGTTCCTTTGTCAGTTTCGGACGGGAAGTGAAATATCTGGGTGTATTCCTGGACATCACTCTCACTTGGCGCAAGCACATCGAATATAGCGTCCAAAAGTTTTATAAAGATGAAAATGATCTTGCCCATCTACTGTACAGTAATGAGATGAATGTGGATACTAAAATACTGTTATATAAGAGAGTTCTTCGTCCCATACTTCTCTACTGCGCTCATAGATCTGGTGCTCAGCGGCTAAAACCAATTTACAAAAAATTCAGGTGGTCCAGAATAAAACCCTTCGAGGTATTGTTCACTCTCCATGGTATCGTAGGAATATTGTTATTCATAAGGATCTTAATATTCCTCCTATTTGCAATATTATTAAAAACTAAGCAATTAAATTCTTCGATAATATTCCAGCTATACCAAACCCCACTCTTCAAAATATTTCTATTTATGATGAGCGAACCTGCTGGAGAAGACCACGGACCACTCTTCATCTGCCTGAAAACATCGACCCGGGTTAATGTTTAATTTTTCTTTATTTCTATTGATAGGGTATGTCCTTCCTGGATGTTCATTATCCTCTTTTGTTAATTTGTAAATATTTCTTGTATATATTCCCTTTTATTTTTATTTTTTTACTATACCTCTTTAACCATTATTGCTTATTGTGTTATTATATTATTTAAATGTGTGGTGCCTTTAAATGGCCTTTGGTTTTTTTACAATTGGGGTTCCCCTTTTCCGCGTTTCTGGCGTTACTTTGTCAGACTTCGGCTATGACATGAATTTCTCTCTGTTTCATTTCTCTACAGAGGTGAAGAGTTACTCTCTAGGTACTCTGAACATTATTTTCTTCCATGTTTCATGTTGTTCTTTTCACTTATGATGGCATGCTGAATGGTACCGAAACTAGTCTGCGATTAGTTAATTTGTGGTGCTTAAAACATTGTTTTACCTGCATATATTGCACTGTGCCAAATATAATCTTAAATGCCAGTTAGCATTAAGCTTTCTGATGTCGGATTACAATTAAGGTTGTTCTCAACTGCTCTGCTCAACAAGCGCAAAACGTTTTGACACATTTACAAATTCGTTTTTTAACGGAAAGACATGAAATTGGAAAGCCTGAACATGGAAGCGATTTGGAATCGAACTGTGTTTTCCATTGTTTGATCAATAAATTACCTATTGAGTTATAAGCGATTTTGATCACGTGAAACGGCATTTTTCTCCCATTATTGCTGGATTTTCTTATTTCGTTCGGAAGTTCAGTTCAAAATGCCAACTTCGACAGTATTTTCTGAAAGCTCTATTGCGTTTACAAGAAAGCGGAAAAAACAGTTCAATGACATAGTTTCTGAATAACAACACCTTCTAATTTCATGCGTTTCCGAATAAAAATGAATTAAAACTTATGTCAGAAAGTTGACCCTCTGGATTTGAGAACAGCCTTAAGATGTTTACTGTTCTCTCATAGTCACAGGAAAATTGTTAAAAAATAAAACGAAAAGGTGTTGATTTAAGTAATTAAATTAATTTGTTATTTTATTATAACCATTATTAATCGAATTTAGTAAAGTGTTGTTGCTTTATTTTTCTCTTTCGGTCCAATGAATAAATTTTCACTTTTTAAGAGTTTTTTTTCCTTATTTTCTTTAAAAACAAAAATTATCGCAGAAAATCACCCAGTAAATCTCTGCTTCTACCTGCTTTACCTTCTCTGTGTCAACTTTAACGTCTCGAACATATTCTAAACCAACTTTTCTGTCATCTTTTAGCCTCCTGACATGCTTAAGATTTGTTAAGCAGTTAGTATTAAGATTTCTGATGTCGGATTACAGTCAAAATGTCTGACTGTTCTCCTGTAGTCTTCAAGAACATGGAAGCATGTCTGCTAAAAAAGCGTCAAGTTCATCTTCACCCCCGAAGATTTTGGGAGATAACCCCGTGCAGCAGGAAGTTGGGTGGGTAAGTATCTCCAAAGTTGACGACATGAACTACGGAACTTATGAGAGCTTCAGGACTTTCGTTGAAAAACTGAATTTTTCCAGATTGATAACTGTTAGGTTTAATTATCTTGACAGGGCTTTTGGAAAGGGGTGTTTCAAGATTTATGAGCAGATGATAAAGAATAGTACTCAGTAGCTGTTTTTAACTACAGACTTGCAAAAGCTTCTCTCTCTTTTTTTTTTTTTTTTTTTTTTTTTTTGAGAATTAACATTTTTTTTTTCTTTTTCTTATGTGAGCAACGTATATGATGTAAGAGATAAGCTAATTGATGCTTTTTTAAGAAAGAAAGATACATGTTTTCGTATATCTATTGTTATTGATATTCAGAGAAACGTATAAAGATACAGTATTCCAGTTATATAAATGTAAAATGTTTTGAAGTAGTTAGTGATCGAAAGTTGGATGATGGATAACACGAAAGAACTGCGGAACTTATGAGAGCTACAGAACTTTCGTCAAGAAACTAAATTGTTCCAGATTGATAACTGTTAGGTTTAATTATCTTGACAGGGCTTTTGGATAGGGTGTTCCACGATTTATGAGCAGATGATAAAGAATAGCACTTAGTAGCTGTTTTTAACTGCAGGCTTGCAAAAGCTCCCCCTACCTCCCCCCCCCCCGCCTTTTTTTTTAGAATTAACTCCTTTTTTTCTTCCTGTGTGAGCAACGTATATGATGCAAGAGATAAGCAAATTGGTGCTTTTTTAAAAAAAGAAAGAGAAAGATACACGTTTTCTGTATCTATTGTATACTGATATTCGACCAAATGGATAAAGATAAATACAATATTCCTATTATATGGCTGTAAAATGTTTTAAGGTAGTTAGTGATCAAAAGTTGGATGGAGAGCACGGTGTTGGCTCCATGAACTACGACATTTATGCGAGCTTCAGGACTTTCATCGAAAACTACAATTTCCCATATTGATAATTGCGTTTAATTATAATCCCATTGCGTTTAATTATATTGACAAGACTTTTGGAAAGCGTGTTTTACGATTTATGAACCGAAAATAAAGAATGGTATTCTATAACCATTTTTAAGTGCAAACTGAAAATGTTTCTTGTTTTCCATTTTAATATTTTGGAGTATGAACTTTTTTTTTTCCTAGCAAAAAACGTTTATGGAGTGAAAAATAAGCTAATTGTAAGAATTGATTGGATGTTTTTTGTGGGGAGCGATGTGTGTTTCCTCTCTATAGTTATTAATCTTCGACGAAATGGGTGAAAGTACAATATTCTAGTTACCGTATTTTATGGAAGGAACGCCGCACCTGTCGTAAGCGCCGCACTCCTCAAAATTGGTCTGAATAAGCTTTACAACATCGTAATCGCCGCACCCGTCGTAAACGCCGCACCTGTGGGAACGCTTCTTTTGTCGACAGTGTCTCATTGACGTAATTTTAATTAAAGTTTTCTGAACAGTATAGGGTGCCTCATTTTTAATAAATTATAAGTTTCTAAAATTTTATTTAAATATTTAAATCAGGTTTTAAATATTTTTACGTAATTTTTAAATTAAGGAGACTCAATTGGTATTAAAATCATCTAGAGCGCGGGCCGCGGCCCTCTCTCCTTAGGTGCTTCACATTTTTTTAATTGGTCGGCCCAACTTAGCTTTTTACGTCGCATCCACTTTAGTCCTTATTTTAGTTCCTATTGGAAGCCCTCAAATTCTGAGTAGAAGAGTTGTAAATTTTCTTTGTCTACCTCTATGGTTCTGTATCATCATCGGAAATGTCACAGTTTTCATTATCGGCAAAGTCAGAAAGTTTCGTGTTGTTGAGCAGGGGACTTGAGAATAGTCGTAAGGAATTTTTACTGTATCCCAATTTTACGCACACGGGAAGGGAAAAAAAAAAAAAAAAAAAAAAAAAAAAAAAAAATCGTAAACGCCGCACATGATGTAAACGCTGCACTTAACAAAAAAATTAACTTTCAAACTCGTAAACGCCGCAGCGTTTCTTCCATAAAATACGGTACATGTTTATAAAATATTATATATTTAGTGATCGATTTTTTAATATTTAACTATTTCCAATGCGGTTTTTAGCGATTGTATGAATACCGCGGCAATTTTTTGACATTGGTAAAAGGAATTCGGTTTCGACATTTTAGCTTAATATAGCAGATTTTCTTCTATCAATTTTTAATGCGATATTTAGCGATTTTTAGAGATTCTTTGCGCTTTACGTCGATTTTTTTCCTATTTATGAAAGAATTCAGGTTACACTACTTTACTCCGTTAATGTAAATTTTGTTCCCTGCTATTTTTTAATTTTAAGCGGTTTTTAATGCATTTTTCAATGTGATTTTTAGAATTTTGTCGATTCCCACGGCAGTTTTTTCATATTCGGAAAAGAAATTTTGATTCAAACTTTTAGTCTAATATAGTAAATTTTGCCATCAACAATTTTTGATTTTTAGCGAATTTTAATGCAATTTTTAGCGTTTTTTCGAGATTTTTTACGTTCCACGTCGATTTTTTGTCAATTCTGGAAAGATTTACGATTAGAGTGTTTTGAGTCGATTTTTTGTAATTAATGAAAGAATTCAGATTACAATATTTTACCGCTGCTATTTTTGAATATTCAGCTACTTTTAATGCATTTTTCAATGCGGTGAGGGGGGAGATGCATGTTTTCTCTCTATAGTTATTGATCTTCGACAAAATGGATGAACGTACAATATTCCAGTTACATGTTTATAAAATATTATATATTTAGTGATCGAAAGTTGATGATGTGAGCTTATCAGAGCTTATCATAACTTATCAGAGCTTTCTCGATTTTCGACAAAAACTAATTTTTTCTAGAATTATAATTTTTAAGTTTTATTCTCTCGACAAAGCTTTTAAGGTATCCGAACACCTTTAAAACGCAATTTTAGATCAAAATATCGATTTTTCATATTTGCAATAATATTGAAACTGAATCTTTTATTTATCGAAATCTGCTTAAATTTTGTCTGTATCTAAAATAGAACCAGAGTTACAGCCGTTTAAAATTACATCTATTACGGCTTTTGAATGGTGTTTAAAAGTTAATTTTAGCATTTTCTCAAAATGAAGTTTTTCAGATTTTTACTACACGCAAAAAATCCTAAAACAATAAATTATGCATGAAATGCCACAAAATTTTCTGTACTTCTTTTACAAATGTTGTTTGAGGGAATAGACTACACTCATGATAATATATTAAATAGTTTTATATTTACACTGGTATAAATGACATTCTTGAGACAAATTTTGCGAATTTTTCGTTACATTAGTAGTTTAACTGCCATATCATCTGAGATAGAGATGCGATTACAATGTGTGTAGTCTAAGTCCTAGAGAAAGTTATTCTGTTTATTACGCAATTTACAAAATGTCAATACATTGTTTTATTTTTGAGTTATCACGTTTTGCGGAAATGTCAATTTTTGACATAATTTTGACTATTTTTCTCTTTAAAAAAATTATTTCTGGGCAATTGCTAAAATTTTTATATTTTTTTCAAAGTTTTAAAGTAAATGTCATTATAAAAAATGGATAACAAGAGAAAATTATTAAAATTTCAAAAAATCACATCCGAAGGTGCGCGGATACCTTAAGGGTGTATTCCAATCCAAACTGCTTATTTTCTGATTTATTTTTAAATGCATTTTTGCTCTCAAACGCAGCAAACTGCCAAATTCTCTTATTTAGAAACTACATAATGTGCTGTGCTTTCCGATTTTTTGATAAATACAGAAAATATTGCAAAGAATGTTGTCAAAGTGGGCGTTTTGAACCGAATTTTCCGAAGCGGGAGATCTGGGGATGGAAAAAATGGTCATACTGAGAAAATAATTGTTTAAAAGTCAAATTCTAATTAATTCAGCGAAAAATGAAATCACACGGCCTCTTATACATGTCTTCAAAAATCACCTCAGCAAGTTTCATGTTTTTACTTTTAAAAATGAGTCTGAAAATTTCGAGCTATTGAGGGTGGAAAAATATGTTTTCGAATACATCCTTAAAAAAAGTGATTGACGATTTATGAGAAGCCGTTAAAGAATAGTGCTCAGTAGCTGCTTTTAACTACAAGCTGTAAATACTTCCTCCTTAAAAAAAAAAAAAAAAAAAAAAGGTACTTTGGAGAATGAATTAAGAAAAAAAATTAACAAAGCTTATGATGTAAGAGATGAACTAATAGAAATATTTTCTTGGATGTTTTAAAATAAAAAGACTACACGTTGTTATTGATATTTGACGAAACGGATAAAAAATACAATATCTCTGATGTAAAATATTATATGGTAGTTAGTGATCAAAATTTGGATGTGGAGTTAACTATATGAGTTATGGAACATATGAGAGGTTCAGGATTTTCATCGGAAAACTGAATTTTCTAAGTTGATAACTGTCAGGCTGAATTATCTTGATAAGGCCTGGGAATTGTGCTTCACGATTTATGGAGCAGATGATAAAGAATGTATTCATTGGCTGTTTTTAACTGCAGGCTGCAAATGTTTCCAGTTTATTATTATTATCATTATTATTGTGTTAGAAAATTAACTTCTTTTTTTTTTTCCTTTCCATGTGTGCAAAAATAAAACTTTTATGGAATCTCGGTGTAATTATTCTTCTAGACATCTAGACTTATGAGCATCTAGTTGTTTGATGGTACGTCAAGAATATTTAAAGCATTTCAGTTTGAAAAAAATAATCTTCTAATTTGGAAACGGATTTTTTCATAAAAAATTGCTTTCTCTTTCTTATAATTTTTAGTGATGCTACATCAGTTAAATTTCGCCATGATTAAAATTTCATTAAATAAATTATAGAACCTCGTGTATTGTTTCAAAATTCAACATAGCTATAATCTATTTGTTATTTATATTTTAGTACATACAAAATGCACTGTTACTTAAATTAAAGAAAACCGAAAATACTTTACATAAAAAGGAAAAAACAAAAGTGATAACAACTTTACATAAAAAGGAAAAAACAAAAGTGATAACAACTTTACATAAAAGGAAGATAACCTTACATAAGAACTGTTATAACAATAAATATCTCCACAAAACAACTTCTATAGCTTTTCTTTACATATTGACAAGAATAAAACATTCATAAGATTTAAAAAATAAATGTTTTTTATTGCAGAAAAGCCCTCAATAGTATATGTTCTAAGCACTGAAAAAATAAAAATAAAATGTCTGTTAATTTTACAGAAAAAAAAAGAGTTAGTTAGAAAGTCAATGTGTTCTTAAAATTATATTCAATCTGACTGTTCTAATAAATATTTAGTTGGAACCTTTGTTGATTTCATGACTGATGGATTTATTTTGTAAAAGGTTATCTACCAATTTTCTGTTCAGCACGAATGAAAATAAATAATTGGCCTATTTCTTAATACATATTACAAGAATTTGTTGATTATTTATTATTCATACAACTTATTACCGAATATTTTTTCCAGTTTTTCCTATAAAACTAAATTTATTTTAGTTTTATTGTAACTTTCCTAAAGAAGAATGGAATATTAAAATAAATTAAATAAGTAAACAAAATAAAATCTTTAATTATTTGTTATTATAATTATATTCCGTTCAAAGAAATAACATTTTCAACAAATCTTTGTTTTTAAAAACTGAGGAAAGTACATACATACCAAAACCATGTTTTTTTTTTGTTTTTTTTTAGCCATCTAAAATGAATAACTATTTTTTAATTGAAATTTAGATGAAATAAGACACCCCAAAAATAGAAATTAAGTCTAATGGGTTTAAAAATATTTTTACGAATATTGTTAAACCCATGCAAATGCAAATCATTAAATATCTAGCTATTACAACAACGGAATTACTCCACTTTGAAACTCAAGTGCTCATATGTAAACACTGTGATGTTGTTATGAACGCTTCTTATCGAGACCAAAAAATGAAAATAATAATGATCTTTCAAAATCAAGACATTCGTTAAAATTTCCTAAATAATTTATGTTTTGGATATTGTACGATATATTTAAGAACTCTTCAGACAGAAATCAATTGTAGAAGTGGTACATTTCGATCTAACTGTTATCAAACCATATTCTTTGGTCGCCAAACTGCTGAAAAAGACTGAAGTTGTCTCGCTGCGATATCCATGAAGTCCACAGAAACGCTTTTCTGAGCGAAACCTTTATAACTACTTTCCCGGCAACAACGGTACTTTCGCAAGAAAGCTATCTTTTCAACATTTTGCAAACAACACATTAATCATTTGAGCTAGTGAATTTTTTTTTAAAAAGATATTGTTATTTCTAATGTGGGGATTAATATTTGTTTATTAAATTTAAGAATGTATAAAGTCCCACTTTCTATTTCATACCAATTTCAATGAATTGTTTTGTTTGTTATTTTTTTAGTCAGTTCATATCTGCCTATTCTGGTACAAGGAAACGTATATTTTTCGTATTATTATTATTTTTTATTTATTTAATGAAGCTGTCTTTAGTATTTCTTATTGTGATTGAAGTAATCCAAATACAATTATTTTTACTCTTAATTTAATTTTAATTAATTATAATAATATTCATTCAAGTACTTTTTCTTTTTTTTAACTGTTTTATTTAAATTTAATTAATCGATTTGCATCTCAGGCACATAAAAAGAATTTCTCTTTTATTCAGAAATTCCGAAAGAAGAGTTTTTACTTTGTGAAATCACGAAACGTCTGTCATTAAATAAGGCAAAAATTTTAATTCGAAATTTCTGAATTTAAAAAAAAAAATAAATAAAAGTATCCTGCTATTCATGCTTTCGATGCGAATGGATTAAATCATTTAAAATATTTTCCCGACTTAAAAAATAATAACAACAAAATGGTTGTGTTTCAGAATGAAAGATATTCTTTAAAAGTATTCCTACCTGATTTAGAATTCATAAAATTTGACCAAAGATAAATATTTCCCCTTACGAAGTAATTTAACAATTGAAGTTTTCTCTCTTTTTAAATATTCACGTGTAAATATATATTTCAATTACAAATACAGTCAGCCCCACTTAATCGGGTAACGGATAATTGCATACCCCGCTTATATGCATAGAATGCCGTGGAACAGAAACGTTCCCCATAAGGCTAATGTTAAATATACTCGTTTTATCGCATAATAATCCCCGGTTAATTGCATAAATATCTCCAATCTACTAGTAGTAATCCGGATTTTATGAATTCCTGTTATAGTGATAAATGAAAAAAAAGATTTTTTTTTTTTTTTTTTTTTTTTTTTATAACAATGGTTTGTTATATTTACAATCGAAGAGCAGAAATCGTTGTGGAAGATGACTCATCTTAATTCTCGAAATTTGTGAGAGTGTTGAATTTGGAGAGTTGCGTTTTTCTTTTAAAACTTGTCGTACATACAGTGACTCAAGATTCTGGGGGTGCTTTTTGAAAAATTCTGGAATCGGGGGAAAATAGAATCGAGACGGTCAAGAGAAGAAAAGACAAATATTTAGCGCTGGAAGTGGCGAAATACAATGTAGAGATATGAAAAAAAAAAAAAAAAAAAAAAAAAAAATCCTAAAGGATTTTTTGTGTAGGCGAAAAATAAAAAGAGGGGAAGTGGCATATAATTGAAAAATAAAAAGAATTTATGCAGACACTTTTATTTTCAAAGGTATGATTTAAAAGCAAAAATTTTTTATTTAACTTTCATTTTAATTTTCATATAAATTGTAAAGAAAAATTCATCCACGAACCGTAAATAGTGTTATAATACCTTATACTTTATTACATATATTGTTATATAGAAAGTAATAATAAATTATTTATCAAAGTTATTAATACAATAGTTTTTAATTTATTAGGTAAATAATTATTGTCCATTAATATTTATCATATCTGTGGTATATAATCAAAGGATAACGTATACTGATAAAATTAATTGCTGTCCTCGCTTAAATGCATACCCCGCTTAAATGCATACAATTCAGTGGAACGAACTGTATGCAATTAAGCGGGGCGGACTTATAGTGTTTGAAAACAGTACAAGAAAATCGTTTTAAATATATGTTTGTTTACATACTTTTTTGTGTGTGTGTGTGTGGGTGTAATTTTGTTTCTGTTTACCCGACTGCCAAGAAGGATTATGTGTTTCACGCGTATCTGGGTATGTGGATTTTTTTATACCCTCAAAACATCCCAACGGCTGGATGGATTTTAATGAACAAGGTCTCTATCGATTCTTCTTAACCGCCCGATGGTTATAGGTTAGTTTTTGTTTTTATAAATTTAAAATGGCGGCCATAAAATACAAAATGGCGGTAGAGACGAAAAAAATACGCACCCTATTGGGTGGCATATCATTGGATACGTCTTTCAAAATGACGACGATGCTTCATTGACTATTTTGCGGTCAGAAGCTCCGTTTAAATATTACACAACCTGGAAGTTGCCTAGGTAGGATCTCTAGCTTTACTGCAACTCTAACCTTCATAGACATCTATAGGCCTCATCAAAACAGTGTTTAATGATAGGAACTAACAATTAAACACAACTTAAAAGTCATGAATACAAGTAAATAAAAAAATAGGTAAGTAATATAAAAAATAGTTTCACATTGAGGAGAAATAATTAATTAGTTTGCTTTTTACACAGTCGGATTTTTTTATTTTTTAAATTTTTAATTTAATTTTACTTGTTTGCTTCTTCTTCGTATTTATATTTTGTATAAGGCTTCTACTGGAACATCTAACATAAACACCTAAATCTAATCTAATATCCTTAACCAATTATCTAAAATTTTATTTTGCTTTTCATCGTTAGACCAATTTATGAAAACACAGCAAGATGCAAGATGTTCTTTTGATTGCAAGATTGACCTAATTCTAATTTTTTTTTTTTTTTTTTTTTCACTGAAGATTAAATTGTTCACCTCAGTATTTTGCATAAAGTCCTGATTAACATTTAAAATAAATCTAATCTAATATCTTCAATTTAGCAATCTAAAGTTCAATTTTGCTAATTTAGTTTGCGTTGCATAAAATTGAATTCGCACCAGAATTTTTGAAAAATATTTTGAAATAAGGAAATGCAATTTTACAGTTTTTTTTTTTTTTTTTTTTTTTTTTTTTTTTTTTTTTTCTCCCACAAAAGCACTAAAAGTAAAATTTTATTCAAAAATTCTGGATTAAAATTAAGTTGGTTAAAATATATCCTACCTCTCTGTAAGGGATTAAGTGCTTTTTTCAAACCAAATTTTATTTTGTAAAAGTTGTAATGAAAATGAAGAAATCCTCCTTGTTATTTTGCATTATTCATTTTCCATTGCCTTTAGTGGAAGACTTGATTGGCCTGTATTACAAACAAGTAAAAGACTAATCAAATATATTCAAATAATGTTTGAAATTTTACTTTGCTTATTGTAAGCATGTGTATGTTATAGATTTCAAGGTGCTCTTTTGAGGATCTCCTAATCCAAGGTTGGCGAACCTTTTTGAGTATGCGTGCCAAAAATTTCAAAAATATTATGTACCAACATTCTAACGTGCCAGAAACATTTTAACTTAAATAAATCAGTAATTTTTATAGAATTTTTACTTAACCCTTTCAAGGACAAGTAATTGTGTTTCTGTAATGTCGAATTCACACCAGAATCTTTCAAAAATTTTATTTCAAAATAAGGAAAAGCAATTTTACGACTTTTTCCCACCAAAGTTAGAAAAGTAAAATTTAATAACATTTTTCTGGTGCAAATCTTTATTAATCCTAGGTTGGATGTAATATATCCCACCGCCCCTTAAGGGGTTAAATACTTTTTCACTTATACTAAATTCTATTCTTAATTTATGTTTTATGCTGCATTTACTCAATAATAATAACCATGCCACATCGAATTCCGTATCCATTATCTATATAAAAAAAAAAAAAAAAAAAAAAAAAAAAAAAGTTTTTCTTCTATTGTATACTTCTGAATCAAATCATTTTTAGTTCTCCAGGTACAAGCAGTTTCAATAAATACGCAATTATTTACACTAACAGTCAAAATTAAATTTTCAAAAATAAAATCTAAATAAAGCCTTAAGTAACCTAAAATACCAAACCTAAATAAAACCTAATCTGGAGTAGAAGCGTGTCAATTAGGAATATTACTATGCAAACTATGTCTTAAAATTCAATTTTCAAAAATAAAAAACCTTCTGAAATTTAACAGAGAAGCAACATGATTTGAAAAATACTATATGTTGAATGGTTTGGCGAGAAAATGACGCTACAGGGCAACTTTGACTGAGATTTGTAATAAATTAATTCATTCAAAAGTAACGGATTATTTTAAAGAAAATTGCATACCTGTTACACAACTATGCTTTTGTGATAAAACGTAAAATAGATAATTCTCCATAAACTGAACATGTCTAAGTTTTTTCGCGTGCCAGAGACGTTTTCTTACGTGCCAAGTTCGGCACGCGTGCCATAGGTTCGCCATCCCTGTCCTAATCCATTAATTCGTAGAATTTGTTCATAGAGTTAAACATCTGCATCTTGGTATTTTATACAAAGCCTCTATAAAATATTTAAGGCTGTTCTCAAATCAAAGCTGACTACTTTCCGATATATTTGTAAATTCATTTTTATTCATAAACGCATGAACCTGGCAGGTGCTGTTATTCAGAACCATTTAATCGCACAGTCTTTCCCATTTTTCGGTAAATGCAGAAGATCTTTTAGAAAATGTGGTCAAAATTGGCATTTTGAACCGAATTTCCTAACGCCACAATGTACGGGAAAGAAAAAAAAAATACTTCGGTCATCGTACAACAATTGCTTATAACTCAAGATGTAAGAAAAATTGTAAAAAAAAATGAAAAAAAAAAAAAAACAATATTTGATTCCAAAACACTTCAACAGTTATGCCTTCAAGTATCATGCTTTTACGTTTAAAAATAAGTCCACAAATGTGTCAGAAAGTTTCACACTGTTAGCCCTTTATGTACTGAATTATGAATTCATGAAAATTTTATCTTCTAAAGCATTTTCGTGAATTGTTTAAATTACATTAGAAGGATTGAAGGATGTAAAAGGATTAATTAAATTTGAATTTATAGGAATTTTGTGCAATATTTATAACCCCATTCAAATCTTTTATTTTAAATATTATTCTTAGTATTTTGTAGAATTAGGAAGTGTACAAATAGAATGTTCTTACAATAGAAATACAGAAATATTTCCGAATTGAAGAATCCCCCCCCCCTCCCAACGCCAAGAAAGCTGAAAAGATGCAAAGGCAAAACAAATCATCCTTTTAAAAATATTTTTGTTTTGTGTAACCCCTAATGCTTTTGGTACACGATAAATTAAACTGTCTATAATTCATTCTAAACTGTATTACAACTAATCGATGTATTAAATGAATTTTATAACAAGTCATTTTAATGATACTTATAAAGTACCATCAGTAGATAAAGGGATAAATTGTAAAATATATTCATAAGTTTCTAAAGTAATATTTTAATTTAATTTTAATTATTCAACCGACTACTCAATACATTCTTTGAGACTTCTATCCAAATTATTAATTTTTACTGGTGGTAAACACTTTTAAAGCATTTTCTTTTTCTTTCTTTCTGTTTCTATTTCTTTTTAAGAAAAACTTAAATTCTTAAATACTTAATTTCTCAAATAAAGGATTAACTATGCTTTTTTACTTTTTAAACAACTTTTAAAGGATGTTTGTATGCAAATATTTTATGATATTTCAATATATTTATGGGGTAATTTTTTTCTTCTTTTTGATGCAATCATATGTTTATACTACATAAACTATGAAATAGAATAGTTTATCGTACTATTGAAGCATACTTTTGTTATATGTTTTAATATTTCATTTAAAAAATATGTGATGATTTACATTTCCAAGAAGTAAAGTTTATCAAACTGGGAAAACACACCACTTTAAACATTTGCATTGTATTTTCAAAATTGTAAACATCATTTTAAGTTTTAAACTTTGTATTCAGTTGTTGGAATCAGCTGCTTTAGGATTTTGCAACAGTTTTCTTTTGTCTATTTACAACAAAGATAAACAATTCTTTTCTTCAGAAATTCATTTTTTTATTCCTATGGATTTGTTATTAAATATTTTTAGAAGGATTTCATGGATTTTATCTTCTTCCTGTATTGGCATGCTCATTATGTCATAAAAAATGATGTATTTTGGGGTGTTGGCTTTTAAAAAATCAATTTCTAATTGTGTCTTTACAGCTTTAATAGAAAGGTGTACCTTCTTATCATTGATCAATAGTTAATTTCGAATCTGTACTAGTTTTAGAGGTATAGTTCTAATTGAAAAAGTGTTTTAAATTTTGTTCTTTATCATATGAAAATCCATTTGCTTTATAAAATTCTATTAAGTTATGTTTTAAAAACTTTTTCTGCAAAAGTAAAAATAATAAAAAATAAATCTAAATATTTTTTCAATCCGATCAAAACCTATCGAATTATGATACTTTAAATTTTATGAGTTTTCGGTGTTTTCCCCTTTTTAGTGCCAGAACACTGCAAATTCATAAAATTCAAAATATCATACGCTGTTAAAATTTTGTGCGGGATTGAACCAATTTTTGACTCTGCAGTAGCGCCAACCATAAAATGGTGAAATCCTCCCCCCCCCACCCCCCCAGAACATTTGGATCTTTAATTGAGGAAAAGCTCCAAATGTTGGAATGAAATTTCACTATCTAGGCTGCAGCTACTGCTGCATCAAAATCAAAAGTGCTGGTTCAACACAGCACAAAAAAAAAAAAAAAAAAAAAAAAAAAAAAAATTAATAGCGTAAGCTTGGCAAATTTTTGTAGGAGAAGAATAGAATTTTTGTGTTGATTGAATTTTTAATGTGACTGACTGTTTTTAAAATTCGGTAACTTGCAATTGATTACCGCTATTTAAAAAAATGATTGCAGGAGGTTTATATAAGATGTCAGAAGTTTTTGTTATTGCTATTCTCGGTTTTAGTTCCACATAGCAGCAGTAGATGGCAACGTAAGCAATAGACGTTCAATCGGAGGCCGAAGCTGAAGTCACGCAATATTGATGCGAACGAAGGAGGTTAAACATATGGAGTGGGTCAGATTCGCCTATGCAATCTTGTTCTTAGAGCACGATTCTGACCTCAATTGGTATGACGCTGTCGTTACACATTCCCGTATATCGAAGAATAGGGGATATATTTCCATGGCAACCACATATCGAAATCATACCGACTGAGTTCAGAATCGGGCCCCTAAGAAGAAGATTGTATTGGCGAATGAGATCCACGCCTTATGTTTAATCTGCCTCGTTTGCATCAATGCTGGATGATTTCGGTTTTGTCCTCAATTGAGCATCTAATTGCTTGCAGCGCCATTTGTCGCTGCTATTTGGTACTAAAATCAGTAATCAAAGTAAAAAAAAAAAAAATCCTGACATCTTATATAACCTCCTGCAAGATTTTGTTCAATAGCTGTCACTATTTACAAGTTACTGAATTTTAAAAACAGTCAGTCCATTTTAGGCCACTCGGTATATCTGTAAGAAGGGAACTCTCTGTATTACCACGTTTGTTATATTAATAGGGTTTTTTTCCGAAATTTTAAAATAAGATTATTGTTTTACAGAAACGATTGTTAAAAAATCAGCCCGAATGATAAAATTAAAGTTTGTTTATACACATATAAAAAGAAAAATGATTCTAGCCTTTACGTTTACTTTGTTTATCTTGATTGCCAAATGAATAAATTAACTTGCGTGTGAATGTTCTAAAAGAATTTAGGTTACGGAATTAGATAGTGGTGAATAAAAAACTGCATTAATGAATTTGAATAAAACTGAATGAATTTGCTGCACTCATGTTACCAGAAATACAAATTAATGAAATATGAGTTTGAAATGAAACGAGAAATTGAAACTTAGTGATGTGAAGCAACTTTTTTCGATGTACGAAAAATGTTTATAAATTCATTACGTTATTAGTCAGTCAAATTAAATAAATTTATTTGACATTTGACATAATTGAAAGATAGTCGCAAACTATGCATTCATCGTGTTACAGTTTCAATGCAAATTAGGGATCATCCATTTATTAAGTTAAAAATTTAGTAGTTTTTAAATTTCAATACTTTGCTTACGTCATAGGACAGGGACGACGAACGTTTTCACATCCGTATATCGAATATATCCATAAAAGATTTTACGATCATGACGTCCCAGCAACCAAAAAGGAAAAAAAAATAGTTGATCAAAATTACGTGGATTTTTATTTATTAAAAATTGTTCTGTTATTGGTAAAATTTTTTGTTATTGGTAAAAATTATCTGAGTAATATCCATGTATATTTACAGTACAAAGTTTTATATATTTCAATACTTTACTTATGTCATAACGTTTTCACATCCACGTACCAAATATACCCATAAAAGATTTTACAATTGTGACGTGCCAGCAAAATAAATAAATAAGAATAGTCGACCAAAATTACGTGTATTTTTATTTATTAAAAATTGTTCTGTTACTGTTAAATTTTTTTGTTATTGTTAACGTTTTCGCATCCACGTACCAAATACACCCATAAAAGATTTTACAATTGTGACGTGTCAGCAAAATAAATAAATAAAAATAGTCGATCAAAATTGCGTGATTTTTTTAAAATTAAAAACTGTTTTGTTATTGTTAAACATATGTGGGTAATATCCATGTATAATTACAGTACAAGGTTTTTTAAATTTCAATACTTTGCTTATGTCATCGGCCAGGGACGACGAACGTTTTCACACCCGCGGACCAAATACATTACCAGCAACCAAAACAGAAAAAAAAATAGTTAATCAAAATTACGTGAATTTTTATTTATTAAAAATTGTTTTGTTATTGTTAAATTTTTTCTGTTATTGTTAAAAAATATCTCGATAATATCCATGTATAATTAATCTGTATGTAATTATCACAGTGTAATAATTACACTACAAACCGCAATTCAATTTAGCACCATTATTTCATTTTCAAAAATTTCAATTTAATATTTCCGGGCCACAATTCGCAATCCCCTCGTTTAATCGTAAAATCTGTAACATTTTTCTGCGATTAAATAAGACGAAAATTTCTGTTAAAATTTAGTGGTACAACTGTACACATTTTTATAAATTCTGCTGTCATTTAGATATGTTTAAATATAGAGAGACAACTCGTGCTTGCTGACATCATCGTATTTTCTTGTTATTGCCGATAGCATATTAACTGACAGTTTTTCTATTTTATTATAACACTTGGATAGTAAAATTTCATTTGTCGATTGGTGATTGAAACTTGTCCATTCTTTTCTATCATTAATCTTATTATTTCATTCGCCACTTGTCCAATGAAACAATTGGACTACAATTTAAAAAAAATGTTTAGCTAATAAAATTTAAAAAGTTACGTAGTTTTGTATCATCCATTTGTATTAATTTGTGAGATGAACATTGTAATGTAAATAAAATATTCACCACAAATTACCAAAACTTGAGAATTACCACAGCCTTCACCCACCGATCTTCTTAATTTATTATAACGGAATACTTTTTATGTGAAGTATACAAGCTATTCTTTCAGTAATATCTGTATTATTGTAAATTCTTCTGTCATTTAGACACGGAAAAGAACATTTTGTTGAAACAACTAAATTTTAATTAATATAGCTCCAATGAAAATAATGACCAAATTTTGATTGGACTAACCAAATGATTTGTTGGATTAACATAATCATTTGGTTAATCTAACGAAAACTTGATAATTCCAACTAAAATATATGGTTGGAGCTATATTACCCAAAATTTAGTTGTTTCAAACAAAACAGTTTCTTCCGTGGATACGTTTAAATATAAAGATATAATTGTTCACCAGATAAAATCGAAAAAATAGTTTTGTATCATCCATTTGCCTTAATGTGCGAGATGAATATTGTAATGTTAATAAAGTATTCAACAAAACTCGAGAATTACCATATACTCGCCATACTCGCCGATCTTCTTTATTTATTATACCGGAATAGTTTTCAGGTGAAGTATACAACTTATTTTATGAGTAACGTATGTATTCTTATAAATTTTGCTGTCATATACTTAAATATACAGGGTGGTTGAAAAGGTCATGTCCAAACGGCACGTGTGGGTGTGTAAGGTCATGAGGAGCAAGAATTACATAGGAACTGAGGGTCGGGAACGCGATCGTGACGGTGCAATTGCATCCTGACCGTGACACAAAGAAAAGCTAACAAACGGAGTAACAAGACCTTTATTTTACAAAAAACTTAATCGAAGTACAAAATGCAAATGAAAAATGATACAACTCATAACAAGTGCTCAAAATATGCCTCATTAGCCGTGATGCATGCTTCACATCGCGCCGCACGAAATCGCGAACACGTTCAATCGGCCCTGTACCCTGGCCACCGTGATCTCCAGACCTATACCCCTAGATTTATACCTCGGGGTGTATCTTAAGTCTTTGGTGTACCAGACACCCGTTCCATCGGCCATGGACCTCATGGCAAGGATCGCTGAAGCGGTGGCACGTGTCCGAGAGACTCCTGGCCAATTGGAAGACATTTTGAGCACTTGTTATGAGTTGTAGCATTTTTCATTTGTATTCGTAATTTCGATTAAATTTTTTTGTAAAATAAAGGTCTTTTTACGCCGTTTGTTATCTTTTCTTTGCATCTCGTTCACGATGCAACTGCACCGTCACGATCGTGTTTCCGACCCCCCCCCCTCCCAGTTCCTATGTAATTCTTGCTCCTCATGACCTGACACATCCATACGTGCCGTTTGGTTATGACCTTTTGAACCACCCAATAGAGATATAACTTGTATCTAATCGTATCTAGACGGTGCTGAAGTATAGTATACCAATTCAAACCCGTTCAACTGAACCATATTCTTGTAGATAGGAGCCTGGTCAGCCGAAAATATGCATTGTAGACCTAAAAATGTTTCTGTTTAAGAAAATATATATATCGATGGTAAGACTTCATCTTT
Organism: Maratus speciosus; assembly: GCA_963932465.1. Taxonomy (NCBI): domain Eukaryota; kingdom Metazoa; phylum Arthropoda; class Arachnida; order Araneae; family Salticidae; genus Maratus; species Maratus speciosus. Next base: position 505,539,549 of record OZ010786.1, on the reverse strand, counting down.
CAACTGATGAATGAGCTCGTTCATTAATCTTTTTATTATATTCACTTATCCAATGTAATTTTGAAGTGCGATAAAAAAATTATCACCAGATAAAAATATAAAATTTACATAGTTTTTGCATCATTCATTTGTATTAATTTAACATTGTAACCACATACGTTTACAAAACTCATGAATTACCATACCCTTCACTCTGTTATTTTCTTAATTTTCACAGAATACTTTTAGTGCAATGTAGCCGCATCAGCAGCTGAAGTCCTGCCTTTAAAGCTTGTAGACGGGAGGTGTTGGATTCGAACCGATATCGCGCTCGTCGGCCTAACCGTTCGGTGTTTTCCGTAGTTTTCTTTGAACCGTGCATAAATACGGGTTAGGATCCCTTAGAAAGACCTCACAGAGACCACCTTCCCCCTTATCCCTTGCGCAGGTAATCGGCCGTAACAAACCACCAGACATCTTCAGTGAAATATAACCCCTTTCTTGAACGACATCTGCATTCTTATAGATTCTGCTGCCATTCAGATATGTTTAAATACAGAGGGACAACAGTAATTTATTTACGCATATTTAATTCGTCGTTTTCTAATGAAATGCTTGGAGTAAGATTAAAAAAAAAAAAAAAATGTTCGTCAGATAAAATCTAAAAGTTACATTACTTTTGCATCATCTGTTTCTGCATCTATAATTTAACATTTTAACTTAAAACTATAATCACCAACATTTAACAAAACTCGACAATTACAGTACCCTTCACTCACCTATCTTCTCACTTATCTACCCTATATATATAAAATCTTAATGAAACGAATTTATGAAACGGATTTCATGAAACGGCTGAAATGAAACGATTCTATGAAACGACTGATTAAACAACTGATTATGTTTCGCGACGATTTCTCCTGAAATACGGAATACTTTGCGATAAAATTAACACGAAAAATCCGTATTGATCCGCAGATCTCAAAACTTGTATTAGAATTTTTAAATTCGAATTAGTTTTCAAAATATTATTTTTTTTCTAATTTTATATACTTTTCTCTAATGATGGCAACTGAAATTTTAATCATAACACATATGTTTTTCATATTTTAGAAAAGGTTTTTATTTTAAACTAATTTGGTGACAAGTTTGGCCTTTCTTAAATGTATGCTAAGAAATGTATCATGTTACTTTTATTCATAATTCAATTTGTATTTCATTATCATTTTATTTAATACAAAACTTTCATTTAAAACTGAAGCATTCAAAATAAATGGCTTTCACTTCTTTCTTTTTTTTTAAACGAAACGAAAAGAAAAATATTAGGCGCAGATGTCATATACGCAACGCTGTACCTAATTGGTGCCAAAATGGCGTTATTTTGCCTGACATGGCAACCCGTCTATTGTTGCTTATTTATTAATAAATGTTTATTTGAATTTATTTTCTTTTTATTTACAAAAAATGTTATAAATTGTTTTGTTCTATAGTTATTAATTAATCTTTTTTTTATTTATTGTTATTTCATTTTAAAAATAACAGAAAAAAATTACATATATAACTGGTATTCGAAAACGAGGCTTTCGCCAAATTGTCGTAAAAAATGCACGCCAAACCCGGTGTGTATATGACAATACAACAAATCATGACATTTAATTCCACCTTCAAAGCAATTCTTTAATGGGACTACTTCTCCCGTCGACCAATTTCGCCAAATTATACAAATTCACATAATTTTTTATTTTAAATAACGAAAGAACAAATAAATTAGTAAACATTAATAAAAATACAAATAAAACGTCGAAATAACAATCACTTAATGGCGTAAACACGTGTAATTTCCTTAAAGTCAAGTGAATGTGACATTTACGATCAACCATTATTGGCATTTAATCTAATAGTTTGGTGACAGCTTTTAGATATAACAGGCAACAGATTGTGAATCAAACACGAAAAAAAAAAAAAAACATTGGATGTCTTAACAGCAACTGATTATGCCTTAAATTTTTACAATCAAAGGTAATTGAATGGAAACCCGTTTACAGGGAGATCGCTACGGGTTTTTTCAGTATAATTCAATCTTTTTAAAAGCGATCAGATTAGCGTGCTTTTAGATTCTGCTGTGTCTGAACAGGGGTTGGCGAGCGTAGCTTGCAGGGGGCAGAGCCCCCTAGTAAAATATATTAAAAAAAAAATACAACTCATTTCTTGAGCAACGTCTGCATTCTTATAAATTCGGTCGCCATTTAGACACGTTTTAATAAAGAGAGATAACTTGTTCCTGTTGTGTCAGTATCGATTCTACTTGTCGTTATTAATATAGTACCCAAATGTTTTTCCATATTAATAAAAGATATAGATAGTAAATTTCATTTGTCAATTGATGAATGAAGCATGTCTATTTTTTCCTATCATTAATCTTTCTATAAATTCATCATGTCAAATGAAATGTTTGGAGTATACGATAAAATATTGTTCATCAGATAAAATCTAAAAGTTACATACTTTTGCGTCATCCATTTGTATTAATTCGTGTGTAACCTAAAAAAGATAATCACCACAAGTTAACAAAACTCATGAATTACCGTACCCTTCACTCGCCTATCTTCTTAATTATCACAGAATACTTTTCAGTGAAATACAACTCATTCCTTGAGCAACGTCTGCATTCTTATAAATTCTGCTGTCATTTAGATACGTTTAAATATAGAGAGATAACTCGTGCTTGCTGACAGCATCGTATCTAGTTATTTACGGATGCGCTAGGTAGCGCTGAGTCCGTGTCGAATATGTCTAAAGAAATTAATCCATTGTCTTTTTGTGAAGCAGGGGTGGGGAGAGGATGAAGAACAGAAATAGGCCTACGTGATATGTGTGAAGTTATGCTCGGAACGATTAGTAGAATGATAAAAGATGACATTGCTCGCCTTTGTACGGGAGTTACCGCCCCAGCAGTCGGTCCTTTTAATGTTTTTTCGAACGCTTGAGATGTTTCCGAGTCACAGGCCATGTTCGTTATCACGACATTTGAAGGACGTTGTGATTCGTCTTATTTTGCTACGTTTTCAAATTTTCAGAGAAAAGTGCGGACGTCAGCTAAACAGTTGATATTTTTTGAAACGAAAAAGTTTTATAGCTTGAATCTCAGTTGTCGTGTACGGGTTTGTAAAAAAAGTGGTTTCATCCATAGTTTAAGGGTGTATTCGAAAAAATATTTTTTCACCCTCAACAGCTCGAAATTTTCTGAGACATTTTCAGACTCATTTTTAAAAGTAAAAACATGAAACTTGCTGGTGCGATTTCTGAAGACATGTTTAACATGCCGTGCGATTTCATTTTCAGCTCAATTAATTAGAATTTGACTTTTAAACAATTATTTTCTCAGTATGACCATTTTTTTTCATTCCCAGATCGCCCGCTTCGGAAAATTCGGTTCAAAACGCCAACTTTGACAGCGTTTTTTACAGTATTTTCTGCATTTATCAAAAAATTAAGAAGCACGGCACATTATATAGTTTCTAAATAAGAGAATTTCCCAGTTTGATGCGTTTGAGAGCAAAAATGAATTTTCAAATGAATCAGAAAATAAGCAGTTTGGATCGGAATACACCCTTAAATGATGTAAAATTATAGCATACGTTAAGGCTGTTCTCAAATCCAAAAGAGGCAACTTCATGACATAAGTTTTAATTTATTTTTGTTCGGAAATGCATGAAACTAGTAGGTGTTGTTGTTGTTCAGAAACTATGTAATCGAACTGTTTTTTTTTTCGTTTTTTATTTCAAACGCAATAGATCTTTCAGAAAATAGTGTCAAAGTGAGCGTTTTGAACCAAATTTCTGCGCGAAAGAAGAAGAATCACTCAAAAAAGAGTGTAAAATGTCTTTGTCACGTGATCAAAATCGCTTATGACTCAATGGGTAATTTATTTATCAAAAAATGGAAATCACAGTTCGATTCCAAATCGCTTCCATGGTCAGGCCTTCCAATTTTATATCTTTCCGTTAAAAAATGAATTTGTAAACGTGTTAAAACGTTTTGCACTTGTTGAGCAGAGCAGTTGAGAACAGTCTTAATGTTAAAATTGGACATAGATCCGTTAAAAAAGTTTTATAGGATCAAAAACTATGCATATTAAGTTAACTATCTTTTGCAGGAACACACTTGGCTAGATTTTGGTGTGCAGTCTGCAATCATTCTTTTTTTTATTATTTGTGTATTTTCCCCCCTTTATTATTATTATTATTTCAAACTTTCATTATCTGAATTGAGATTTAATTCATAGTTTGAAAAAGCCAGTTTTTATCAAGGTCGATTTTAAAAAGCCCAAATAGTAATATTTACAAGAACTTTTAAATTGAAAAACATACACGTGAATTAAAAAAGAAAAAAAAATCCAAGAAAGAAATCTTGAAAAATAATTAAACTATTACGTGCGAAAAACATTATATGGTGACAATTACGTCATATTTGAAACGATATATTTAAAACGTTATATTTAAAACCATTTGCTTATAGCGAGCGTTTCCAAACACCGTATTTTTAATTGAAATATATATTTACATGGGAATATTGAAAAAGAGAGAAAACTTTAAAATTATTAAATTATTACGCGCTAAAAGCATTTAATGGTAAACATTACGTCATATTTAAAACGATTTTCTTAATTTTCTTCTAAACGTATAAAACTCTGGAAAGTAGCACCTTTTCTTATTTTACCATTTTATACAATCTAATTTTCAAATCAGCTGTCGCGACAACGATGAACGCGGCATTGAGCACCAAACGCCCCCTGACCCCGTCAAAGCGAAATGAATGACAACTCCATTACAGAAGACCGACACTGATCGTGACAATAACACCTAATCTTCCGTAATCGGGTAATCTAAACTTTAAAACTTTCTTATAATTACTTAAAAGGTAACACAAACATATAAAGATATTATTTAATATAATCCTGAGATCTTTCAAACGCGCACGCGTTTATTTTCAAAGGGAAAATGTGACTGACTAATTAGAAAACAAATTTAAAAACAAAATACTACGCATGCGCAAGAGAAGTCCAGTTCTTCTACAGAGAGGTGAAAAGGTTAGTTCATATTTTCAGGAGTTCTTTAAATACTTAGGATATTATACCAAGTCGCGGGAATATTATAAGGTAGGACATCGTTACAAACTGTATAACTCCTAAGTAAAATCTCAATGGATTCACGGATTATTGAAGAGTAATGGTTAGATGTTGAAATGATCATTGAATGCACTTCCGTAATTTTGCACAAATCTCTTCCAAACTGATACATAAAATCAAGAGGTAGAAAATCTCGGTCAAGTTCGTTAATGGGCAAGCTTAGACCAAGGGGGTGGAAATAGGGAGGGGTTTTGTAAAAACCGAATAAACATCTTAACTTCTTAATTATAACACATATCAAATCAGTTTAAAGTTATTATTACTTCTAGGAAAGGGGCCAAAAATTTATGTATCACAGATTCTTGATAAAATTCAAAATGGGCTCAAGGGAAGAAAAAAATAGGGTTTTATTGTGGGGGGGGGGGGGGGGGGGAGGGGAAATTCATAACTTGGTTAATTATCAAGATATCAAAACTTATTATAAATCTTCTTAATTCTATCTATAGCTTTTATAGTGACAAGTTTTTTATAGGACCAACTCTTACTGCAAAAAAGTAAAAACGAAAAAAGAAGTGGGGGAGGGGGGGGGGTTGAAGAAGAAAAAATTCATAACTTCGTCAATTCACAAGATATCAAGTCCACTTAAATTTATTATAAATCTTCTTAATATTATCTACAACTTTTATATTGACAAGTTTTTGATAGGACCAACTCTTACAGCAAAAACAAATGAAACATATATAGGGTTGAAGAATAAAAAAATTCATAACTTCGTCAATTCACAAGATATCAAGTCCACTTAAATTTATTATAAATCTTCTTAATATTATCTAAAAATTTTATATTGACAAGTTTTTGATAGGACCAACTCTTACAGCAAAAACAAATTAAACATATATAGGGGTTGAAGAAAAAAAAATATCGTATTAACATTTTTCTGATAGAACCAGCTCTTACAGAAAAATGGAATTAAAAACTCGTCAGAAGCGGCCAGATAAAATTGTTTTGCTAACTGGGTCTATCTCTAATCTTGATTTAGTTTTTGTTGGTGAAATTAGCACTTAACTTCGAAATCTACCTCCGCCTGTAGGCTGAGCCGACAGGGATTTTTTTTTTTTTTTTTTTAATTCTCTGCAAATCGTAGAATGATGTAAGCTCGTTCAACGAATAGTTTTCACGTTGCCTGTCAGCTTCTTTATAAGCGGTTTCTATTGTACAACTTATCCAGTCTGAATTTTTCCCACTATTAGAAAATGCTAAGAAGTAGTTTTCACACTCTCAACATTTGAAATACATTCACTTGCCCTTTCGACTGTGATCATCTACTTCTAGACACAACAGTCTCTTTTTCAAGAACTTCTATATAACTCTTCGTCTGCGGCTGGAATAAAGCATGTAACTGTTATCTTTTAAATTCTGTACGTTAAAAAAAACCTCATTCTCTTAAAGCTTGAGAATTATTATCCAAGATATCTCTCATTTTTTTTTTCTTTCTTTATCATCTGTCATCGTTGTTTAGTATCTCATTATTATTATATATATTTTTTAATTTACATTATTTAAAAGTTTCTCTATTTATCTGATATTTTTAAGGACCGCACTTTCTTGGTTTATTTTATTTTGCTCAATATTGTTAGTTTGCAGCAGTTTAAAGAATCTGTCAATATTTTCGGCATTAAAAGTTTAATTATAATTAAGGATCGACCGAAACAGGTTTTTAAGACCGAAACTATAATTAAGAATCGACCAAAATAGGTTTTTAAGACCAAAACCAAATTTCGGTAATCTTCCTCTAAACCATCTGTCAATATTTTTGGCATTAAAAGTTTAATTACGATTAAGGATCGACCGAAACCGAGTTTCGGTATTATTTCTATAAAGAATCTGTCAACATTTTCGGCATTAAAAGTTTAATTATAATTAAGGATCGAGCGAAACCGAAACCGAATTTCGAACCATCTGTCAATATTTTTGGCATTAAAAGTTTAATTACAATTAAGGATCGACCGAAACATGTTTTACGACCGAAACCGAATTTCAGTAATCTTTCCATAAAGAATCTGGCAACATTTTCGGCATTAAAAGTTTAATTATAATTAAGGATCGAGCGAAACCGAAAGCGAATTTCGTTAATCTTCCTATTTTTTTTTTTTTTGGTCGAAAACGAAAACAAATAATTATTAATTAATTATACGTGTTTATTAAATGTACAGTCGTGGAAAAAAAAAAAGTAAACACCCCTACTAACTCCTAAACAAATTATCGTAGACGAAAGTTACTGGTACCAAATGATTGGAAATAAAGTCTACTTTTAAATGACGTATATAAAATTTGCTTAGGGGGCCATGTACATATTAAAACGAATCCAAACATCATTTTTTTCAATGGCAATACCCAATTTTAACGAGGTATTTCAAATCTTTGGTTCAAAATATGGCTAGACACCCAATTTCAAGTCATTTGAATAATAAGTTTTTGAATTATTAACATTCAAAATTTAGTGCTTCTAATGTTAAATTACATTTGTATTTATAATTTCTGAAATTATGATCCTAATGTTTTGATTTTTTATGTAGCAATAATACTAATATACCCAAACATAAATATGTTGAATTTGCAATTTTTATAATTTTCCGATATGAATTATGAAATTAATATTAAAAAAATTATGAATTGCAAACAATTTTTTTCATGGATTCAGATTTATTTAAGTCCTGCTTTATGGAAATCCAAAATTTCACATTTTTCTTCCAAGTAGTTTTCAAATTATTCTTAAAAAACGGCAAAATGATGGTTTAAGGGGCCGTCTATGATAGAAGTGGCTAAATATTTTGAAATTTCTTATGCTATCCTGTAATCTAACAGGCTTAATTGACTGCTTAAGGTGACTTGATCAAGAAGGGAGCTCTCTCGGTTAACAATGGAGTACCGAATTTCAATTTGGATACAGACCTTAAAATACGCTCGTTTTAAAATAATTAATTTCTCGGAAACTTATGGTACGAATTGCATAAAAATTTGTTTTTAGACTAATTGAAGGGTGTAGGGTTCATTTATGCTGTCAGAATTGTGTACTGCTGTTGAAAAAAACAAAGTTATGGTTCGTTTTAATATGTAGATGGCCCCCTAAGCAAATTTTATATACATCATTTAAAAGTAGACTTTATTTCCAATCGTTCGGTACCAGTAACTTTCTTCTACGATAATTTTTTGAGGAATTAGTAGGGGTGTTTACTTTTTTTTTCCACGACTGTACATAATTATTAATTATTATATGTGTAGCCCTAGTTGGCTCTCTCTGTGCCTCTGACTAAAACGTTTTATTTTTATATTTAATAAAATATAATTAATTCATCAACGACACAGAATTATTTTAATTATATGAGTTTCTTCAAATTAAAAAATACTTTAGGTATACAAATCACCTTGATTTATCTTTTATAATGATTTTTGTAAATGATCCTTCATCTGTTATACTAGAACTTTCTCAAAGAGTATTCGAAACAATCCTATGGTTTTAAACTAAAAATTTGCTGTTACTTTCAAGTTTGCAGCTTTTAATGAGCACCTAAAGAGCATTTTTAAAGTTTAGTCATATATGCATTACTTGCTTTATAATTTGCACTCACGTCTTGAGTCAGTCATGGCTGATATAATTATAAATGGTGAAGTTCATAGCAATAAATAAAGAATGTCTCATTTGAGTCGATGCGGCTCACATCAATGAGTAATGTTGAAAATTTCAGAAGGAAGAGACGAGATTTTTCGAACACAGATAGTTTCGGTCTGGCCGAATTTTCGGCAACATTTTTGCCGAAACGAATGTTCGGCGTGTCATTTTTCGACATGTATTGATGTCTGCTTCACTATTGAATTATTTTAGGGAACAAGTGTAATTCATTTTAATGGTATTGATCGTACGTTACTTCACATACGACATCGTTTCTATGCTTTTTCTAGCTCATTCTATCTCAAACATGTACTTTCCGTTAAATTTTCATCAATTATGTATCAGACTTATGCGGTTTTCAACGAGTATTTATTGAAGACTGTCCCGATTGCTGAAACCTTATATTAATAAAGGTAAATAGTAAACTATTCTTGTATTAAAGGTTAATTCAACCGAAAAGAAGGAAATCAAAATACTCACTGTAGAATATTGACTTTCATAAATCTGTCAAAGTCAAGCATTAAATTTTTCATGACTTTTCATAAAATTTTATAATAAAAACATAAAATTTGTTAGTCGACCCTGTCGGTATTCGAAGTTTAAAAATAAACTTAAAACTGATATGACCCCAAAAACTGGTAAAGCACGAATAATCTAAAGGAAAAGAAAAGAGAACACTGGCGGACAAAGGAAAAAGAAAAACTCGTCTTTAAAAAAAAAAAAAAAAAAAAAAAATCAAACAGAAGACTAATAGTAAAATAAATCGGAGAAGAAAAAAAATATATAAAAAGAGATCGTCTTTTTTTTTTTTTTTTTTTTTTTTTTTTTAATAAAGATTATGTAAAAAAAAATAAAAGTATGGTTTCGTTTGCAGTTGATTAGCAGCTTCCTTCATCAGGTGATTAGTAGAAGGTAAGTGTGTTTGTTATCTTGACAAAGATAAATCTGATTCTGATTGGCACTTCGCTCGATATGCAGAAATCAGTTTTACCTTTGCTGTGATGATAACACCTCCCTGGTTACTATACGTACTTGATTGACGTACAGTAATTAATTGCTCCGGAAGATATAGTTGTGTTTTTTACCATTATTTTTATCTTTTCTTTCTCAATTTAAACATTTCACGTGTTTCCGTAATGTCAATTCATATTATACAATGCCACTAAATGAATTCTAAGTGACACTTAGCCTAATAGATGTACCAGTTTTACCTTCGCTGTGTAACACTTCTGTGGTACTAATCACCAAATTAAAATGGTAACTAATGAATTGCTTCGGAAGCTATAGTTGTATTTTTGCCATTATTTTAATCATTTTTTCCCAATTTAAATATTTCACATACTTCCATAATGTCATTTTATACAACGTTACTAAATGTTATAACTGTTGTTACTAACGTAAAATGTTACTAAACGTACGTAACATTTTACGTACTACGTAAAATAAAATGTTACTAACGTTAAATAATTAGAGGTAAAATATATTTTTTAATCAACCTTTAACATAGAAGTTTATACAATTCATGTTTTTTTTTTTTTTTTTTTTTTTTTTTTTTTTTTTTAAATTAAGGGTCTACTTCAGTCACGCGAAAAGACCCTCTCGCTAATGCTAATCCTATGGAAGAAATTTATAAAGATATCTCGGCTGCATTTCAATATTTTTAAATGATTTCTTTTCCATTAGATAGCCGAGATCGATCTGTACAAAGGCCATTTTTTTACTTTTTCGATTTTATTGCAGATTTTTTCTTCTTCTTCTTTTTTTTTTTTTTTTTTTTTTTTTTTTTTTATTATGAGGATGCTTTCATTTTCAAAACCGGTTCCGAAAATAAAACTGTCCTCATTAAAAATATCTGTAAACAAGATTGAAAAAGTAAAAAACGGCCTTTGTATAGATCTATCCCAGCTATCAAATTCATAAATTAAAAATATTGAAATGCAACCGAGATATCTTTATAAATTTCTTCCATAGGATTAGCATTAGCGAACGAGTCTTTTCGCTTGACTGAAATAGCCTCTTAATTTACTTTAATAGAATTGGGGAGAAAAAAAAATGGCATGTTCGTGTGTCCGTTTTTTTTTCTTTTTTAGTTTCGTTTCATTTTCCTTTTTTTTCATTAAGTTAGAAACGTTGTAACTTTTGCAAAAATCGATCAATCGTAGCGAAATTTTAATGAGGTTAACATAAAAACATACTACTTTAGTTTTTGAAATAGTCCTTGTATCATACTTGTATAAATTTACAGGGGCACGCCAAAATGAGCTTTGTTGGTAATAATAGGATTTAAAATTAATGTAAATTTTCAATAAAAGATACTACAAAAAATCCCCGTTCTGTCAAAAGCACTTTCACTAAAAGATGCAAATTGGTGTGTGATAAATAACTATCCATAACTAAATATAAAATTATAAAAGAGAATTTTTGAAATCGGTTTTATTTATTTTTGCCCCTTAAAAATTACTTGTTACATTTTTATCGGGTTATGGTGTATATTTCTACTATTTATTAATAAATGAGAAACCTTAACCGTGAGTAAAATTTTCCAAAGATAATCTACGATTTTTCACTTATATACTTAATTAATAATTCTGTTTTATATAAATTATTGGGAATACAATCTATAAATATTCTATATTAAAGAGGAATTCCTTATCACGTCATCATGTATCACATGATGCGGGGTTTCATAATTTCATTTACCACGATTTCTTTATTTACATTACCGATCGATACAATCCGATCGATAACCGACATACAATCGATAAAAAATTCTCGAATCAATAAACTAATTTTTTAAAAATTAATATTCCTAATCGCATCACCATTCCTTATCACATGATGTGGAGTTTCATAATTCATGGTTTCTTAATTTCATTTACTACAATTTCTTTATTTGCATATTTCTCTTCTAATCAATAAACCAATTTTTTTTAAATTATTATTCCTTATCACATCATCGTGGTGTTTCATAATTTCGTTACTACGACTCCTTTATTTATATATTTCTCCTCTAATCAATAAAGCATTAATTAAAAAATATATATATTATTCTGTATCACATCATCATTCCTTATCACATGATCCATAATTTCATTTATTACGATTTCTTTATTTGCATATTTCTCCTCTACTCGATAAACCCATTTTTTTAAAATTATTATTCCTCATCACATCATCATGGTGTTCCATAATTTCATTTACTACGATTTCTTTATTTATATATTTCTCCTCTAACCAATAAACCATTAATTAAAAAATATATATATTATTCCGTATCACATTATCATTCCTTATCACATGATCCATAATTTCATTCATTACGATTTCTTTATTTGCATATTGCTCCTGTACTCGATAAGGCCATTTTTTTAAAAATTATTATTCCTTATCACATCATCATGGTGTTCCATAATTTCATTTACTACGATTTCTTTATTTACATATTTCTCCTCTAATCAATAAACCATTAATTAAAATATATATATATTATTCCGTATCACATCATCATTCCTTATCACATATGATCCATAATTTCATTTACTACGATTTCTTTATTTACACATTTCTCCTCTACTCGATAAACCCATTTTTTTAAAAAAAATATTATTCCATATTACATGATGTGGGGTTCCATAATTTCATTTACTATGATTTCTTTATTTGCATATTTCTCTTCTAATCAATAAACCGATTTTTCAAAAAATTATTATTCCTTATCACATGATGAGGGGTTCCATAATTTCATTTACTGCAATTTCTTTATTTACATATTTTTCCTCTAATCTATAAACCGATTTAAAAAAAAAAAAATATTGGGATGAATAATTTTCGACAAAATCTTATCCGATCAAATTTCACCCCGTTTCTTCTTTTCCTGTTTCTATATATACAGCAAGCGCATCGGCGACCGGTTTTTTGGCCATATCTCCTCAAGCTCACAGCGAAGTATTGTAACAAAGACAAATTATACTAAGTTCAAATATATACACATTTATATTTGAACTTTTGATTTATATACCAATCTTTAAAAAATGCAGATGGAAAGCCTCAAACCAAAGTAAAATCTTCCAAACCAAAATGATCTTGATTTTAAGGTACTTTTTTATAATTAATAAATAATTTTTTAAATCTATATTATTCAAAACACAATCTATAAACGTCCTTATGTCCTTAAATAAGATATTTCTTATCACATAATTCTCTGATGAGGAATTCCGTAATTGCATTTGCTATGATTTCTTTATTTACATTTTACATATTATCACTCCTGTGCTCAATAAACCGATTTTTGTTTTTCTGTATAGGAATGAATAATCTTCATCAAAATCTCTTGTGATGAAATTTCTCCCCGTTTCTTCATTTCCTTTTTCTATACAGTGCATTGGCGACCGATTTTTTAGGAATATGTCTTCTCAAGCTCACAGCGAAGTATAATAAGAAAGACAAATAAAACAGTTCAAATATACATATTTATATTCGAAATATTAAAAAAAATAATAAGAAGAAGGAAAATAAAAACTTTATTGATTATTTATGGCACATTTTCAATCTTACATGTCAGTGGAAAACCCCACACCTGCGTAAAATCTTTTAAGGGTGTATTTCGAAAAAGTCTTTAAAATGTAGATTATTTCTGATACATTTTCTCCGAAAATTACCCACATAAATATTTAAAATTAGAGTATGATATGTAAATTGACTTTCTGAAAGTGCCGTGAACGATTTTTTTTAATTTTAAATTTGTTAAAATTGATTTTTGACTGTTTTATGAAAATTATGTCCGATTCATTTTCTCTAGAAATTACCCACAAAAATATTTGAAAATGGGGTATGATATGCAAATTGATCTTGCAGAAGTGCGGTGTAAGATTTTTTTGTAATTGAAATTCATTAAATGTATTTTTTGAGTTAAATTGTGCTGGCGAAATTCGAATTTTTTGGCGAGAGTGACAGCCTACTTAAACCGATTTGTTTATCTGTACGCTAACAGATGTCGCAACAATAGCTTTTTGGAAGTTTAGACGTTATTTCAGGCTGGGGGTGGTTCCAATACCCTTTTAAGACACTATTGGCTAATTTGGGAATATCTCACATTCAATTGGTTGTGTTCAAATCAAGAGGGATGCTCGAATTGCGAATGACCCTGTGTTTTCTTTGCGAATATCTATACTAATAACAGACATTTTTGGAAGAACAGATAGACATTTTTTTATGTGGTAGAGAAACTAAAGAATTAAATATGTCTCGATTTTATTTTCTATTTAAAAGGTTACTTAAAGTTGCATGCATTGATGTAGTGGAGGGTATACGGGGGGGGGGGGGGTATACGCCGTATACCTTCTGGATTTTTTTAAGGAACACCGTATACTCTCTGTTTCTCAAGAAAGCTAATAGTATATAAACTCTAGGGTATACGCTCTGCTTAAAGCGTTTACTCTCTGTTTTTTTTACGACTACACCACTGGTTACATGTATTTTTTTTTTATATAACTAGGGGGCTCGGCCCCCTACGAGCTACGCTCGCCAACCCCCGTCCAGACACCGCAGACTCTAAATGCAGGCTAATTTGATCGGCTTTAAAAAGATTTCGAAAGATTGAATCATAATTTAAAAAACAGTGGCGATCTCCCTATAAACGAATTTCTATTCATTTCTCTTTGATTGGGGAATTTTAACGCCAAATCCGCTGCGGTACTACTTGATTATCCTGTCGACCCATTTCGCCAAATTATATAAATCGCCAAACCACTCGCCAAATTATACAAATTGATATAATTTCTATTTTAAATAACGAAAGAACAAATAAATTCGTACAACATTAATAAAAACACAAATAAAACGTCGAAATAAAAATAACTTGATGACGTATACACATGTAACAACATTTCAAAATAAGCTAATATAAAAGGAATTAAGTAAAGAGAGTCTTTGTCTCCTGGCATTTTTTAACAAAGCGAAAAGAAAGTTCTTTTAAATGAGACATTTTAAATTAATTTTCAAAATATCAAATGTCTAGCGCAATTTCTAAATTTAAACTTTTTTGCAATATTATTTTGTGTTCATTTTATGTAATAACTATAATGTGACGTAAATATGACGTAATTTCTCCTAAGACTTCTAACGCATGTTAATGAATTTATTATTTTACAATATCCTTTCTCCTTTAAAATTCACGTGTATACTTTTTATGACGTAATTTTTAATAAGTTCTTGCTTTTTATACGCAATTATTTAATACTAATTTGAAAGTTTTTTCCCTGTTTATAATAGTCACGTGTAAATAAATTTTTAATTTGAAGCAAACATTATTGCTTGCGCTTTTTATACAGATGGCAACAGTTTAAATTAGTACAATTTTCTGAAATCTGTAAAAAATATCTTTAGAAATGCTGAAAATTTGAATTTAAAATAGAAATAAAACCTGAAAAAATGAGTCAAAATAAAAAAATTAATGCAATCTGCACTCCGGCAAATTCTAACGCATAAAATGATCTAAAAATGATTACACTGCCATGTATAGTTTTTGCTGCTATAAAACTTTTTTAGTGGAACGATTTTGTCCAACTTTAGCATTAAATAACTCTTAAAATAATTCTTCGATTTGAAAACTGTCTGCATCAGCGTGTTTATCAAACATTTCTGTATAAAACCACCGATTTTCATATTTTTGTATGCATTATTTTTGTTAATATTAACGAAAAAAGGCCTCCGGTCACAAAAAAATCAAAACCGGCGGCGGCGGCGGTGACAGCGGTAGTTACTTTTTTTTAGAATAGAGAGAAAGGCTGTAAGGCAATTAAAAAATGCCTCATTATATGCTAAGGAGAATGAAAGCGAAAAAAAAGCTGTAGTAAATCAAAAATATACACGAATGTTGATCCATGCAACATTAATATAATGCATACGAAAAGAATATAATTATTTTGTACGAACTTTTTAACTTTTCATCGATACGGCCAACTTTTATTTATTTATTTATTTATTTTTTACAAGTCGGCTCGAGCGAGCTCGATGTTTTTTAGTAGGTCATTGTCACTTTAGAATCCGGATCCGAAAGTGAAAATGTCCTCATAAAAAAAAACATGCAAACAAAATCGAAAAAATATAAAAGGGTCTTTGTAAAGATCGACCTCAGTTAACAAATGCAAAATTATTTAAACAAACAAGATATTTTTTAAAAAATTGCTCCATTGGATTAACATTAACGAGCTGGGGGTTTTACGGCAGTGAAGTAGCCCCTCAAATATTAATTTATTAATTTCATAATAAAATTTTATATAATAAATTTCATGGGAAAGAATCGTTCTGATAGATTGCATATAAATAGAAAATTCTCTATTCTGGACATTTATCATCAATGCAGATATATTTTATTTATTTAGGTAATCAAAATAAAGCATTGTTTAGTAATTATCCAATTATATATTCAATGCGCATTGGGAATAAGAACTTTACTAGGTTATTTAAATTTCGTGAACATTATTTTACTAGAATATGTATTTTAGAGTACCGTATTTTATGTAAGAAACGCCGCACTCCTCAAATTGGCCTGAATAAGCTTAAAAATATCGCCGCACTCGTTGTAAACGCCGCATCCGTCGGAATGCTACTTTTGTCAACAGCATCACATTGACCTAACTTTAATCAATGTTTTCTGAGCAGTGTAGGATGCCTCGTTTTTAATATCTTAAGATGTCTGAAGTTTTATTTAAAATATTTAAAACCTATTTTAAATATTTTTATGAATTTTTAAATTAAGGAAACTCGGTTGGTATTTAGAAAAAACTTAAACGCCGCACATGGTGTAAACGCCGCTCTTGGAAAAAAATTAACTTTTAAACACATAAACACCGCGGCGTTTCTTCCATAAAATACGGTAGTTTATAATTTTTTTTTCAAATAACAATACACACAACATTTACATATACCCATTTTATAATAATTAATAATAAATCCCTTTTAGTTGTAAATATATGGCCGATATATTATTAATTTTGGATCAAATTAAAATTTACGAATGAATTAAATATTTATCATCTATTTTGAAAAAAGAAAAATCTATATAGTTTATTAATTGACCCGCCTGGCTTTGCACAGGCCAGTGATACTAACTGTAAATGTACTTAAAATCAGTGTTGAATATATTTTTAAACTTAAATATTTTTAAATGAAAAATAGAGCTGTCAGATTTATTGTCTGACCAAAAGCTTTTCTCATTTATATTCTTTACTTCTGAAGACACTTCTGGTTTGGTTATTTGTAACAAAATTATAAAGCCCTCTACATCCCCCCCCCCTACCACCACCACACATGCGCACAAAGAGATTCGACGGGAAGGAGTAGAGTGCGCGCCCAGCGACTCCAGGTAGTTGTACAGCAGCATTAGTGCAGTGTCTACATGAAAGTGCATATTGATTGTTCCAAGCGTCTTGGATAAAGCAGTGCTATTTTGTTTTTGTTTTTCCAAAGTAAGTGCTTGAATTTTCATAACTGTTTGTCAGAATTTTTATAGAGCGTCAATAATACAAAATATTTTGAACTTAAACAATTTCTTATAAACTACTAACCTGGACTAAGTATGCGAACACCAGAAATTCATTTTAGAAGTGGCCGTATTTTAAAAAAAGGCCGCGCAATCTCTCCTACCAAAATAGGAGAGTTTGCGCATCTGCTACTTAGTACCAGATGGCGCATTTTCCCAAGTTTAAGTGCTAGGAGAAATTATACAGCTTATTGATAAATTTGCATGAATTGCAAATTACGTGTAAAACATATGAATGAATGAATTTTGAAATAATTTCGGAAAAACACATAATTATCAAAACTAAATTTGGCATCAAATTAATTTGCGAAAAAATACTTTTGCAGATAAAAATTTTATTAATAAATTAATAATACAGTTGTTATTAAATAAATTTTATGTAATTATTTTTGTTAATAAATTAATAATATATTTGTTAATAATTTAATTAAATATTTATATACTTTTTTTAATTTATGAGCAATTAATTTGCTAATAAATTAATTTTGTTAACTAAAATAAATTTTCTAATACAATGTTTTGGAAAAGCTTTGACCCATTCCGAGTAGTGTAATGCCATCGAAATCAAAATGAAACAGAGTGCAACTAATGTTACTAATCCACAAAATATACATGAAAAAAGACTTAAGAAAGATGCCGCTACAAAAAACAGCTGAAGATAAGGTGCTTCTACAAAAAAGCGACATAAAAAAAAAAAAAACTCAATGAAAAAAAACGAAGGTCTATGAGGATGAGTGCACTGAATGTCTGTAACTGTACCAGGAGACAACTTCGACAACTGACTGGATTCAATGTATTGCTTGTTGCAGGTGATTGCACGAAAGATGCACGATTTACAACAATAAGTGCATCGATTGTGGACGACAACAACTTCGGTTAGCAAACAAAATACAATGAAACTGTGGAAATGGAAGTAAAGTAATTTTTAAATTAAACATGTTATCAACTAGATTAATATTATTTTGTAATCTTAGTAGGGCTTGCTTTTTCTCACATTTTAATCTTCTTAAATTAAAATTTTTAACTGTTGTTAAAATTCTTTCTTTTATTTATTATTTAAACATTTGGTTGAAATATTCACCCTGATACAATAATATTTACTCACAAAAACCTTTCAACAATGTAATTATTATTGTTAACAATTTAATTGTAGTTACTATTAATAACAATCTCTTCTACCTGTGTGCGCAATCTCTCCTACCCATGTGCGCGTTCTCTCTTACCCTGTAAGGAAAGATTGCGCAAAATAGTTTTCTCGGTTTTATTACTGATGTTCTATTAAATTACAATGTAACAACAAAATAACAATAGAAATGTATAAAAAACAAATAAAGTCAAAATTATTCATGCATAGTTTAGCAAAATATTAATATTTAGATTTTTTATTACTATTCTTTTGAAATGTGCGCAGACTCTCTTCGCTTTACCTTAATTGAAAAAGAATATATATCCCAAGTATTTTTTTACATATATTTCAAAGAGATTAAATCTCTTAACGTGGAAATCTTTTGACTTGCAAGCATATGTAACCCGCATAGCTAATAGTAGGTAAAAATTAATTTTCATTTGTTTATTTCGATTTCGCTGCATGTGTTGAAAATATCTTTCACTTCGAAAGCCATTTCCGAAATAGAGTTTACTGATAAGCGTTGCATTTGTGTATGATAGTCATCATTATATATTAAATTCTTTGCTTTTCGTGCGTTTATACTTATTTTGCTTTAAGGGTTTTCTCAAATCCAAAAGGACAACATTCTGACATAAGTTTTAATTTATTTTTGTTCGAAAAGGCATGAAACTAGCTGGTGTTGTTGTTCAGAAACTATTGAGCTGCTTTTTCCATTTTTTTTTTTTTCAAATTCAATAGATCTTTCAGAAAATAGTGTCAAAGTGGGCGTTTTGAACCGAATTTCCGCGCAAAGGAAGGAAGAGCACTCAAGAGCGCGCGAAAAACGTGTTTATCACGTGATCAAAATGGCTTATAACTAGGTAAGTGATTGATCATAAAATGGAAAAACAGTTCAATTCCAGTAAAGTCTGTCTAAGGCGGATTCAATCAGGACCAAGGAAATTTTCCGTCGTAGACAATATTCCGCTTTAGAGAAATTTTACTCTATGTCTATGGCTTCGCAGGGACTTGAAAATCTTTCCGTGTTAGACAGATTTCCGTCTTACACAGAGTCCGCCTTATACAGAGTTTACTGTATATATATATATATAGTTTATTAATTGTCCCAGTCCAGTGATACTAACTTATATACCTAAAAAAAGAGTTCAATGGTTATATATTTTTAAACTTAAATACTTAAATATTCCATATTTTTAAATGACAAATAGATTTTTTAATAGATTTAGACAATTTTAATAAAAATAATAATATAATTGTCAATCTGAAATCTACACACATATATAGAGCTTTTAGATTTATGCATGACCAAAAGCTCATCTCCTTTATATTCTTTCCTTCTACAGACACTTCTAGTTTGGTCATTTGTAACAAAACTATAAAATACCTCTACAACTCCCCCCCCCCCACACACACACACACACACACATACACCGAGTTATTTTGAGCTGGTAAATAAGAATTTCTTTTCTTTTCCTAGTGGCCGGAAGACTCCTCTTCTAAAATTTATACACAATAGAGTAAATTTATACACAAAAACACAAGCAATGATACAAAAATCTTTTTTAAATTTGTGGTGTGTAATTTTTTTAAATGCACGATTAGTGTGTAAATTTCAAAATACACATTTTAATGTGTACTTTAATGATAATTCTAAATATGTAAAAGTTATCTGTTAACTCTTAAAATGCACACTTTAATGTGTAAATTGCACAGGAATACCCATATTTCTGTGTAATATTCTTACACATATCTATGTAATATTCTGTTCTTAGACATATTTCTGCGTAGTATGCAAAACAAATATTATTTTGTAATATTTAAAATACACAGATTTATGTGCAAAAATATACAGAGCCAAAATATACAGAATTTTGTGTACATACCTTTATCTTATACTTTGGTATGTAAATTGTGAAGTGAATGTTTTTATGATCGCAAAACAAACTGTATGAAGAACATACTCATATGCTTCATTTGTTTGTAATACTTTCTCACAGAATTGTTTTAAAACCACAAAACACTATACCCACAATTTACAAGAAACGGAATCGTATGAAATTATAGTCACTACATGTCATCTTACTGTTAGAATTCGTCTGGAGTTCGAAAACCGTATAGCCACAATTTATGAACGGAGACTATATAATCCGAATAAAAGATATCGTGGAGAAAGTCTCCTAAATTAAAGTTAAAATGTAATAGATCCATAAAAGCTTACTTTTCTAAATATTAAAATCATGTTTAATACAAAGAGAAATATACAATTTTATACAAATATAAATTTTATTTTTACATAATGGAAATGTTATTTGTTTATTTTAACATAATAATTATTTTTTATATTGAAATCTGATTATGCAAATAGAAATATACTAATGAAAATATAGAAATAAAATATAGAAATAGAAATACACAAAGTTTTACAAATGTAAATCTTTTTTCGGAGATAACTAGAACTCTTATCCCGCTTCCTCTTACAATTATACAAAATATAATAGACATACATAAAATATAAGAAAAAAGACATTAAAATAATAATAAAAATGTATACTGTACATTAAATGCATACACAAATGTTATTTTTCATATTAAAATAAATAATATTGCTTTTTTTATATTACAGGCAGGAGGGAAGGGAGGGAGCTAAGGAAAACTAAATGCAGCAAAATTTGTGAAAAATTTTTTTTATTACATTAGACTAACATTACATTCTAACGTTTTCCAGAAACTAAAAGTGAAGCCGAAATGACTATTGTCGAATTTTAATCTGTCCCTGCGAAATAATATAAAAAAAATATTTAACTTCGAAAATGTGAACTAAAAAGAGATTTACAAAAAATATTTGCAAGAAAATTTTTGAAACAATTTACAGAAGTTGGAATTTTTATATTTTTCGAAATGCATGAGATGACGGTTAGAATTAAAAACTCAATGTCTTGTAAATTATGCCAATTCATAAAAATGCGCAAATATCCATTTTTCATTAATAATATTAGCCTAATGAAATTTATTGCATTTCAGAAAATAAAAATAAAATTTTTAAGTTATTTCAGTAACAGAATGCAAATTGTTTTTTATTCTTTTTTTCCCCCGCAGAGTTTAGCAATTTTCTTGCTTCTATAGAAAATGTCTTGATGTTTTGTTATATTATCATACAAAACATGTTTGTAATCATATATTATATGATTTTCAAAGATATTATAATTATACACACACACACACACACACATATATATATATATATATATATGAAGAGAGAGAGAATAAGAAAGAGCCAGCTTTTTTTATCTATTGGTTTTATTCTTACCTACGATAAAACCATAATAAAATGATAAAATTCTGGAAAGAACTTTTTTTAAAAAACACTAAAATATGGAAATATGCGCTTGAAAAAAATCTATATAGAAGCATATGAATAAAAATGCAAATTTGTCAATAGTGCTGGATGGGTAATTAATATGTCAGGAAACTTATTTGCCCGTACATCGTGACAATTTGTATTTATAAAAACTATTTTGAAAATAATTGTTTTCACGAATTTTCAAAAATTTAAAACTTTTATAATGTTTCAGAATGTTTGGGATATGGTTATAGTTGTAAAACTTAATATCTTGGAATCTGTTCAAATTAGGATGAGTGTTTATGATTACCAAATAAGTTGAGAACTAGGAGTCCATGAAAAAATTAAAATAAAATAAGAGAGACACCTTGTGTGTGTGTGTTTTTTTTTTTTTTTTTTTTTTTTTTTTTTAATGTATAATTCTGATATCTTGGTTTGATTTTTTTATCCAAAGAAGGAAGGTATTTAAATTTGCATATAATTTTGTCGATAATTTATAACCGATTCACATGAACTAAAAAAGACGCACTGAAAATCCATAAATCATCACTAAAGCAACCATTTTTTTTTTTTTTTTCCCGCAGAGTTACGTGATTTTCTTACTTCTTTCAAAAATGTCTTTTTTTTTTTGTTATACATATTAATTTTAGAAATTATAATTATCTATCTATATATATATACACACATATTCGTTTATTTACACTTTAGAATTTTTTTCTAATGGTTTTGTTTTTGTCTGTAATAAAACCATAATAAAATGGAAAATTCTGGAAAGAAATTCTTTTTTTTTTAATCCTTTAAAATATGCAACAAAATTCGGTTGAAAATATCTATACGGGAGAAGCACAGCATGAATAAAAATACAAACTTGCTAGTAATTTTGGTTAAATAATGCGACAAGAAACTCATTTGTCCCATGCATAATGACAATTTTTAACAGTGAAAAGAAATTTGTTAAAGCTATTTGCAAAATAATTGTTTGCATTCTATTTTCTAAAAAATGAAAAAAAAAACATTTATCTTTGTTACTGCTTGATTTCTTCATATATAAATAAAAATATCTCAATTTTTAAAGCATTTGTCACTGAAAATGAGTTTAGTAATAAGTCAGAAATTAGTAACTTTGGATTTGATAAATAATACCATTTTCTGTAAACAAATATTTTCTTAAAAGGTATATAATTACTTTCTTTTTTCTTTGTCCATTTTAATTTTATTTATTTATATTACAGTATAGTATCTAGTATTTTCCATTTATCGATTAAATATTACATCTGTATACTTTGAAACTGAAGAAAGTTTCAAAAAAAAAAAAAATCAAACATTTGCTTATAGGATCCACTTGAACAATACGATTTGCATGCGTAATAGTTTATGAAAAAAAAAATAGCTATAATAATAATTAACATAAACGTTCAGAAGCTTTGTAATCGAATTGAGTTTCCCATCTTTTCTAAAGGCAGAAGATCTTTCAAAAAATACTATCAAAGCAGAAGTTTTGAACCGAATTTTCTGCTCTGCAACGCGAGAAAGAGGATAAACTTGTCGTCATTTAATTTATATTAAACTATAAATAATTTATTTATAAATAAAATTCAACAATTAAATGTAAAAAAATTATTTAATCTATTTTTTAATAAATAAAGTAAACATTATTAAAAATCCCATAATAAATCACATGAACTTATGACAAAAATTGTTTGTAATCCGATAAGTAATTTATTTATCAAAAAATGGAAAACGCTACTCTATTCAAAATCGCTTCAATAGTCAGGTCTTCTAATTTTATGCGTTTATGCTTAGAAAATAAGTCAGACAATGTGTCAAAAAGTTTCACGTTGTTGAACAGGAAAAAACAAAACATAAAATTAATCAACTTCACATGTAGTAGTTGTTAAAATAATAAAAAATGCAATAAAAATGTGTATGACATGAAATTTAATTGACGGTGAAATCTTCATGCATTGTATTTTAAGCGATCTTATTGCGTTTTCATAATAACATTTCTAATACGTGGCTCACGTAGCGGTAAATTTCTGCTGGCTCTTGGATCTATCAATTCTGGCAAAACGCATTCCATGAAAAAAGTTTTTAATTTAGGAAGAATTTTCACCCAAAACGAATTATCTTTATATATCTTTATAATTTTTGTCTCGTTTGGGCACCAAAAATATAAGTCACACCAATTTCTGCCTGTTATAGCAAGCTGTCCTTGGATTTGATAGTAGTATCTATGGTTAGTTGCTATGAATGCTTCACCGTCATTTTTGTATTTTAACCCAATATTGTGATTTTTCCATACTTCTTGGAAACTTGACGCATTTCTAGCACTATACGGACATTTGACTTCTATTAGTCCATCGTCGGCTATTAAACCATCTGGACTGGTGCATAAAAAGGGATGTTCTACATCAACAAATAAGCCACATTGTCTAACAATATTTCCAGTTTCTTTCTCATATTGTTTTATAGCGACTATTTCGTTTGCTATGCCATATTTCGTTGCTTGTGTTTCAAAATGGCTTTTGTATATAAGTCTTCGCACTAAGTTTACACATGACGTAGTTGGCCGTCTATCCGCGACATCTTTGAAGAAGGATGAGGAAATCCGTTTATTTCTTTCATGTCGCCATTTTTCAGATAAAGATTGTCCTCTTGTCTCTTTTTCTAGATCTGATGATCGTTGCACTTTTAGGTTATTTAAGAAATTGTCTCTCAATTCCAAATAAATTTCCTCTGGCACATCAGGTTTTTGAGAAAACTCTCCATAATTTTCATCGCCTCCCACTACTGTTTCATTTGTTTTTTTTATTCTTTTATTTGGGAAAAGTTTTCTTTTTAAGTGTCTTTTGTTCCTCGATAATACAAAAGCACGAACTGGTGTTTTTGGAATACTTCCAGTTATAGCAGTGTGTGCTTGCTCTATCCAACCTTGAGCTGGTGTCTGATATGCTAATAAAGCAATATGTGCACGTCTATTGATACCACCAGCTCTAGAAAAGTCAACTCGTTTTCCACCTGACGTTTTGCATAATTGGCTCATAAAATTTTCAGCATAATTGTTTGTCACATTGAAAATTAGAGTGTTCGCACATGACACAAGTGTTCTATTAAGCTCAAAAATAATCCCCTCTAACAATTTTGAATTGAGCATTTCAGATTTATCCAAGGCTAAATTTTCGGAAGTTTTCTTATTGCAATAACTTCCACAGGAAGCATGGTTTCCAAATACATGAAAGGGTATATTTTGTAATTCCCCAATAAATGTTTTGATAAGCTCTTTAGATGGTTCAGTGTGTGTCGGAATAGCATAATATTTTATAACTGATCTAGCAGTATTAACTAGTAGAGGAATTTTGGCTTTTAAGCATTTTCTTTGCGACTGAATGTCTCCATATATTCCTTTTGTCAGCTGCAGTCTTTCCAAACCTCTCCTGAACCTTCGAACAGCGTGGTTAGCGCACTCAATTTTTAAGACAGAGCTGCCGTACGGAACTCTTTCTCTTATTTTAAACATCGTGTTTGAATCTCCATCTCCAACTATCCTCATACATCTTATTTTATACATTTCGTAAAGGTAGTTCATACCTTCGACAATGATGTCACTTTCCATGCTTGTCGAAGAATTGTTCCAATTTTTGAAGCATAAGTGTTTACGCTGCTTTATTTTCCCGCTCTTTATCATATTACATGTTAAACACAGTTTGTTTCTGATACCAATAAAAACAATCTTTTTCGATTCTTGGCCAATTATTATAGCAACTCCGCTAGATGCATTATATCCTCGACCATAACTGCGTTTAGACCATCCCCCATCCACGACCGCTGTAATGTTATAGTATCCATCGGAATCTTTATCTCCCCTATTTTCCGCAGCTTTTTTCTCTTCTAGAATAGTATTATCCATTGTATCTTGAGCACATAATTTTATTGCCTCGCCAGTTTGAACTTCATACAGTGAAAATTTGTATCGATTCATATATTTAATACCCATAATGCTGAATTTTTCTTCTTCCTGCGAGAATCCGGAACCCGTGGACATAGCTCCCAAAACTGCTAATTTATTAAGATTATCGCCATCATTATCACTTACAATTTTGGCTTCGGCTGGACACAGTGGACTACTGCACGCATAATGAAATGTGCAAATAAGTCCATTTTCTGTCATATCTTTGTACAGGAATTTTCCTCCAAAATTACATTCATACGTGTGTGTTTCTACATTTCTAGATTGCTTAATAACTGATTCGAAATCACACAAAAATCGACCCGTAGGATACTTATTTTCTTTTCTACTTCCAGAATACTCAATGCAATATTCAGCCTCACCTTGATTATCTGAATTTATTGGAGGCGTATCTTCTATATTTTCGTTATTAGTCACTATTTGGGATGCGATACAATACTTCTGGGATGATGAAGGCTCTAAAGTATGATTTTCGGAGATAATCCCGTTTTCATCCTGCATATTCATAATTTGCCTGTAAGAAACAAACACAAAGATTTAAAATATTGATAATTTTATATACATTCATTTTATAGCTTCTATGTATAATTTTATTGATATTTATAGTTACCAATGGACCATAGTTTCCACATGATATATGCATTTAATTAATTTAAAATCTAATGAATGGAAGTTGAATAAAATTACTGTACTTTGATTTTTTCTCATTAACATGCATTTTCGCGCAACGAATTCACATAAACTGGGCAATGCAAAATTTTGAAAAAAAAAAATTCTACAATTTTTTTAATTCATTTATTTGCATATAAATGCTGTTTTATAATTGTATTGAGAAAAATCTTTCGCTTAATACATTTATTGTTATATGTTTTGCTCTTAGGTTCTGCCATAATAATTTTTTTCGTGATGTCCAGTACCAAGGACACCAAACAAAGCACCCTAATGATATAACTGGATTCATACAATTATAAGAACACTTTATTTATGGAATTTTATTGCGGTGCAGTGGAGAGATGTAAATTCTGACACAGAAAATAGATATCTTTCTTTGGGGTGATTTGTTTAGTCCTAGCGTGGTGTTGGGAGACAGCACAACGAAATTCAGAAAGAGGCAAGTCTTTTTTTTTTTTTTTTTTTTTGTGTGTGTGTGTGGGGGGGGGGGGGGTAACGGGTAGGCATTGTAAAATAAAAATAGTAAAAATTGAATATGTTGTCAATCAAAAAGTTTTTGTTGTTGTTAACTTTAATAGTCTTTAATTAGTTAACATATATCAATTTTCTGGCAATCGGACTAAATATACGCCAGTTAGAGCAGGACTTATTTACACTTGAATATTAAAACCAAAAGAAAATTTTAAAATAATTGAATTTTTATGTGCGGAAAGCATTAAATGAGGAAAATTACGCCATATTTATATATTTACGATTTTCTTATAGAGTGCAAAAGAATAATTTTCTTCTAACCATTACAAAAGGCCGGGGGATCGCGATATTGTTTACTTTATACAATTTTATACAAGCTGATTTTCAAATGTGTGTTCGATTTTACTTAATAGATCACGAAAACAGCCGTCAACTCTCGCTTCAGTGGCGGGTGCAACTTTGGAAATCAAAAAATCTCCAATTCAAAGAGAAATGAACAGCAAACGTGTTTATAGACGATCACTACTGGTTGTAATAATATCATCCCATCTTTCGTAATCAAAAAATCTTTTTAAAATAGAGCAAATTAGCCTGTTTTTAGAAACTGCAGAGTCTGCATATGGGGTTGGGGAGCGTAGCTTGTATATGACAGAACGCCATATTTTTGTTAGAAAATGTAACTGTGAGAAAAACTTTTATGTTATGAAAAAACATTTTTTCCCGGTTTAGAAAAAAAAAAAAAAAAAAAAAAAGCATAACTTTAATCTTTTTACGAAATTTACTTTCTTACTTCAATCCATATGTTGATATAAACTAAACTAAAAAAAAAAAAAAAAAAAATGTATGACGAAAGTTTTCAGTGTAGATAATACGTCAAATACGTCAATTTTTGTACAAAATATGAGAAATTTTATTAAATTCTCCGTAATCGATCTTGCTTAATCAGGTATTTCTTTTAAAACAGAACAAATTAGCATGTTTTTAGTGTCATCTGCACGGCCGTTGGCAAGCATAGCTCTTAGGGGACAGTGTTAGAAAATGTAACGGTGAGATAAACTTCTATAACGAAAAATCAATTTTTCCTGATTTGAAAAAAATAATAAATAAATAATAAAAAAAAATCAACATTTCAAACATTCTAGAAAATTTACTTTTCCAGTTCAACACTGTAAAAGAATTATATAATGTCACTTCATAAAATTTGTTGAGCATGCTACCTCCAATTTCCTGAGAGGAGTAAAAATATTTTTTAAGAACTAGTGTTTTTTTTTTTCATAAATGTGGCATTTAATTCGAAGTTAGAAAATTGTTTAGTTATTTCAAATCTTAATCCGTGTATGGTATATTTGATAATTTTGATCATATGTGAGATGTGACAGAAAAATGCACAATATTAGAGTAAGAGGATTTAGTTTTTATTTTTTATTTTCTTTTATTTATTTCTCTTTTTCCATAAATATTTATCTAAGTAAAAACGTAAGATAAAATAAGAAAAACAGTATATATAGTATATATGTGTAGTAATTAGAATAAGGACAATTGTTGCAGATTACTTCAATGAGAAAATTTCAATTGTCTGTCGCCCAAAGCAGATCAAAGGACCAAAAACTACAGAGTACGACGGAAACATTTAGTAGACAATGTTGCATGAAGCCTGACAGAAATTTTTTTTTTACTTGGAACTTTTTTACAGAACGTTTTTACTTGGATAAATATTTATAGAAAAAAGAGAAAGAAATAAAAGAAAAGAAAAAATAAAATCCAAACCCTCCTATTCTTATATTGTGCATTTTTCTGCCACATATGATCAAAATTATCGAATACACCCTACACGGATTCAGGTTTGAAATAACTAAACAGTTTTCTAACTTCGTATTAAATGCCACGTATATGGGGGGGGGGGGGGAAACATTTGTTATTAAAAAATACTTTTACTCCTCTCAAGAATGTTAAATTTTCTGATGCATTTAAGTAGACTTTTTTCGCACGTTTTTCGCCCCCCCCCCCCGTAGCTACGTCCCTGTCGTCACGTTAAGAGAAACGTTTATAATTCAAATTTATTAAAAGGAATGGAAACCGTTATTCGATTCCTCAGTAGTCAAACCTGTCCATGCGTTTATAAATGAGTCTGAAAATGCACCAGAAAGTTTTATATTGTTAAGTAGAGAATTTTAGAAACACCTTAAATAAATTAATGCGAGTATTTTAAATAATTTAACCCATGGGTTTTGATTTTTGATAAATTTTACGAAAGGAAAAACATATACATAAATATGGAAGTTTTAATAAAATAAGAATGTTTGTAAACACTGCAAATTCTAAAACACAAAAATAAACACATTTTACAGCACTTTTTGTCACCAAATTAACAACACATTAATGTGTTGTGAATTAGAAAACTTCATATACAAAATATTTTTTGTGTTGTGATTGCGTTCTTAACATGTTGCAAAAGTATTGCTATCTAGAAATGTGTTCTTAAGGCTGTTCTTAACAGCTCTGCTCAACAAGCGCGAAACGTTTTGACACATTTACAAATTCATTTTTTAACGGAGAGGTATAAAATTGGAAAGCCTGGCCATGGAAGCGTTTGGAATTGAACTGTTTTTTCCATTTTTTGATCAATCAATTACCTATTGAGTTATAAGAGTTTTTGATCATGTGACAAACACGTTTTTCGCCCACTCTTGAGTGCTATTTCTCCCTTCGATCGGAAATTCGGTTCAAACCGCCCACTTTGACATTATTTTCTGAAAGATCTATTGCGTTTGCAAAAAAATGACAAAAACAGCTCAATTACATAGTTTCTGAACAACAACACCAGCCAGTTTCATGCATTTTCGAACAAAAATAAATTAAAATTTATGTCAGAATGTTTCCCTTTTGGATTTGAGAACGCCCTTAATAGGTTGCAAAAGTGTTGTTATCTAAAAATATGTTCTAACAATAGTGTTGTTAATTGTGTTGAAATCGTGTTGTAAATAGTTGATGAAAATATTTTCTTACAATAGTGTTGTGCTGCACAACATTTTGTCACCAAATTAACAAGACATTGTAAACACCACACAATTTAGAATACTATAAAACAATACATGTAAAATACTTTCTACATCGTGCCTTTAAAATAACACACATACACACACTTAAAACTTACTATTTATTAAACATCTGTAACACAATTTTAAAAATGAATGTTTTGAAAATGTTTTGAATGTTTTTTTTCTTTCTGCTCTTGTAATTTTTAACATCACTTTTGGCACAATCTTTTTATTTTGCACAACATATTCGCAACACATTCACAACACAATCGAAAATGATTTTAGTTAGAAGTGTTAATTATTATGTTCAGTTAGTATTGCAAAAGTGTTTCACGAATTTACAGTGAAGCTATTTCAGTAATGAAATTTCTAATAAACCAACTAACATAAACCAATAAGATAACAAGGTGACAACTGAAGAGCTGAGTAAATGAACATGTTATGCTACTTTTTTTTTTTTTTTTTTTTTTTTTTTTTTTTTTTTTTTATCTTTTGGATGAAATCGTTATGAGGTATCCTATCACATGGTGAAGCTAAAATACTAAGATTCTATTTAGTCTTGAAGATTTAAGACATTATTCATTAATATTTAATATTTTAATATTTAATAATGTCAATAATATTAATAATTTTTAATATTTGAAAATTGAATATGAATAAGTTTTTCTGAGAGAATTTACTACCATGCCTGTTAATATTTTAAAGACATGTATCAAACAGAAAATAAATCATCAAAATTTACAGCAAAAACTTTCACTTCATATTTCTTCAAATGTAAGTTTTATTACTTAACATGTTTACACACTTAGCTCTTCAATTGACGATAAAAAATAAATAATCGAACTAACATGAGACGTGTAATATATATATATATATATATATTAGATTGCTAGGTATAACTGAGAAATAAAAAAAAAGATGTTTTTCTTCTTTTTTGTTGCAGGCAAAAGAGGACATAAAAACTAAATATCGATCTGCAAAGCTTTAAAATTGCAAAAAAGAAAATTGATGGTAGTTCACACTTGAAACAGGGCTTTTTTCCCCCTCATTTCAGACTGCTTTTATCATTTTAGTTATATATATATATATTAATTAAACTTTAAAATGATCTTTGATACAACTTAAACCACTGATGAGGGCTGGTGCCTGGGGCTGTAACCCCCCCCCCCCCCCCCCTTAATCCGGTCCCAGTATCAAGCAATTTTAGGAAATTTAACCTTAAATATTTATATCGGGAAATAATGCTTCTATGCGATGATGAATCCAATTTTTTCGGATAGTTTTCTATATTAAACAGCCTTCCACCCATTGCCATAGTAATTTGGTAACTTTATAGTTCTGTGAAATTCAGTATTTTAAATTTTGTATCTTAAAGTACTTAAAATATTAATCTTCTAATAACGACAATAATTAACTTGAACGATTGATTATTCTCAAGAGTTTTGTAATTATTATTGGCAGCCTAATTGTTAAATTTATTTGAAAATGACTGTTTTGTTTCATTAGTATGCTTTCATTAAAATTTGACTCAAAATACAATCACTAAAACATTTACTTTTGTATCAATTACTGGAATGATTGGTGTCAATTATTGAAATTTTGAGGGCTTTGATTTATTTCTGTTTTTATAATTAAATTTCGATTCCCAATAGGAAATGTCCCTATGAAATTTGTTAAATAATGTTGATAAATTGATAAAATATTAAATTTTGAATATAATAATTAACTGCTGTTAATTAAAAAGTGACTATGACATTTACGTGAAAAATTGCCGTGGCCAAAATTGGAGCTGACCACGTTAGTAATAATATAATATTTTGATTTACAAACATAATACGTATTGTTATTAACAGTTGGGTGCATATTCGCTGTGAGAGGGTGGATGCGAGAGTACTTGGTTCCTACTCATAATGTATGGAGAAGCCTAACATCATAGTCTAGTAAAAACAAATTTAAAATAAAAAATATGAGTTTTAATTAACAAAGAGTACTTAAATTGAAAAAAATGCGCATCAAACATGAAAAATTACTTCATTCTTTCAATAATTCCACTAGAATTTACATTAAATACATTTCTAAACTAATATTTATAACTAGAAATTTATTTTCCATATTTTTGCCACTCCCGAGTAGCTCAATGAGGAATATCCTGTGAACAAACAAACGATAGTTTCTTCAGATTGATAAGCGTCCATTCTTCTGGCGGTCAGGTGATCGCTCAATAATACAGTCCCAGCGCTCAGAAAGAAACTAAGATCAACCGCGGAAGAATTATAGTCTTATTATTATTATTTTTTTTTTCTTTACACAACTGTTGAAACTACATTCATTAGAAAACGTTTTTCAAAAATAATTTATTTACGACAAAAACTACTATTGCCGTTTCAATATTCATTTGAAGTCCTCAATACATACACGAAGTGTTGCATATATGTAATATACATTTTACTATATTTTCAAAATTGTTGTGTTTATAAAATTAAAATAAATTTTTAAAAGAATCCTTTAATATTATAGACGTAACTCCTCGCAAGAAAGAACAAAAAATAAAAAGAAGAAACATTTTACAGTTCTTGTTAGTATATATTGTATATACATCCGAATAAAAGGGAAAATATACTAATTAGCTAAAGATATGAATGGTAAATTTCAATTTATATTAGTTAATTTACAAGAATTTAAGATTTTAAGTTTAGTTAATTTTGACAACATTAAATTTAAATAATGAATCAATAATTCAACATTAAGTATTAAAGACTATTTTAAAAGTCAACATGATCATAAATGAAGCATGCATATATTTTTTTATGCATTGATTGATTTTTTTTTACATGTAATATCAATATTTTTATATAATATAATAAATCTTACCTTTCATTGTCAATTTTACGATTTTCTTCAGAAAACTTTTTCTCTCGTTCTCGTCGCATCCGTTGACTATTGGAAGCCTTAGAATGCCTCCGATGACGATAACGACAACCCTTTTTCTGTTGTCGTTGATTCCCCATACTTGAAATGAAAAATTTAATAAATAATTAGATTACTTAATTCAAGAGCTAGTAAAAAACTGATATTCGCTCAAATTTTCAGAAAGAAATAATAACGATCGTACTCTGCCGAATCTAGAGTAATGCTGCAAAAAGAAAGTTGACTAGCATATCATTATATATTTTAATTTGAACCCTTGGTCTATTTCCGCGAAATCCGGGGTGTGAAATCCATTCCCATAGTCAACAACCCCGTGAGAAAACTTGTAGATGTGGACAATTTTCCGAACTAACTTACACCTAATCTCCTCAAGAAAAAATCGATCGCTAACGATCCAATTTTTACTGATGAATGAAGAGACTGCACATATGTTCCTTATCAGCAACAGTTAGAAAGCAGAGCCTAAATACCAGATTATTTCCAGATGAATTAGAGAATTTACTATCTTGATACCCAAATTCACATAGACACACACACACACACACACACACACAAAAAAAAAAAAAAAAAGAAAAAGAAAAAAAGTAAAAGAAGTTATAGATAGTACCCGTCATAATTTGACGATAAATAAGTTGAGTATAGCACAGAAAAAAAATCTGATATTTCAATTAGATATTTTAAAATTATTTAGGTACTGTAGCCCATGCATTAGGTGCTCAAAAAGGACAAATAAAAGAAAGTTTTGGCGTGATTTTGACATTTGGTATAGTCGTTGGGGGGGAGGGGGAGGGAAGTAAACACTCCTTACTAACTCTACAAAAAATTATCGTAGAAGAAAGTTACTGGTACCATGCGATTGGTAATAAAGTTTACTTTTAAATGATGTATATAAAATTTGCTTAGGAGGCCGTCTACATATTAAAACTAACCATAACTTTGTTTTTTTTTCAATAGCAGTACACAATTCTGATAGCATAAATGAACTCTACACCTTTCAATTAGCCTAGAAACACATTTTTATGCAATTCGTACGATAAGTTTGAAATGAGTGGATCTCTCTATATACGCCTCCCGCGTCTTTAAAAGTTAATTAGAAACGTACCCGAGGGCGGATCTGGAGAGTCCTCAAGGGGGGGGGGGGGGGGGGGCGATTTTAGAAATTTGGAAACTCCAATCTGATGCGCGGGTCGGGGATAATTTTTTCACTGCGGGTCATGTTACTTCTACTTTTTGCTGTGGGTCGGGTTTTGGGTCCGGTTGACTTATATTTTTTGCTGCTGGTTGGATTAACTTATACTTTTTTGCTGTGGGTCGCGTTTGGGTCTGATTGATTTCTATTTTTTGCTGTGGGTCGGGTTAACTTCTACTTTTTTGCTATGGACCGGGTTAACTTCTTCTTTTTCGATGCGGGTCGAGTTTGGGCCCGGTTGACTTCTACTTTTCTGCTACAGGTCGGGTTGACTTTTACTTTTTAGCTGTGCCCAGCGCGTTAGGTTTGGGGCAGATTGATATACATCATATCCGATTTGGGTCAGTTTCGGATTGGGTTTTCACTACTGCGACTTGCGAGAAGGGTTCGGGTTGACTAGTTCTTTTTAAAAGAAAGTCTAAGTATTTTTGAAGATAAAAACTATATGCAATAAAATCTCCATAACAGACACGTCCAAATAATTATTTAGGAATACTTTTTAATCTCCAGGATTATGAAAAAAATACCAATTTGGTATAAGGACTTTTTAATTTAATGGCCGCCATTTTGAAACAAGATGGCTGATGAAGCTGTCCAGCGAACTCGGTCGAGATATTGATGTATACTATCCACATGCCTTCTTACATCGAAATAGGTGAATACGTGTGTTATCGCGTGACAAATACAAGATCGTTTCAAAATGTTAGCCATGAAATTCAAAGTGCTATAATTCAACCATTTTTTTAAGATATAAACAAAAGAACAAATTTGCAGAAACAAAAACTGCTCCGGAATATTTGTATCAAGGTCAAACACATAAAAAAAATCTTTTTCATTTTCCAATTTTTTAATACCTCATTTTAAATTATTTTTTTTAATGGCAACCCTATTGAAACAAGATGGCGAATGAAGCTGGCCAACGAACTCGGTCGAGACATTGGTATGTACTATGTACAGACCAAGTTACATCCAAATCAGTTCATAAATACGCCTGTTATCGCGTGACAAAAATCAGGTCGTTTTAAAATGTCAGCCACAATAGAAATTCAAAATGCTATAACTCAACCATTTTTTTAGATATAGATGAAACAAAAACTGTTCCGGAATCTTTGTATTAACGTCAAATACATACAAAAAAATCGTTTTCATTTTCCAATTTTTTGGTATCTCATTTTAAATTAAAATTTTTTTTACATTTTTTAAATGGCCGCCATTTTGAAACAAGATGGCGGATGAAGCTGGACAACGAACTCGGTCGAGATATTTGTATCTACTATGTACACACCAAGGTATATCGAAATCGGTTCATAAATACACCCGTTATGACGTGACAAAAATCAGGACGTTTCAAAATGTCAGCCATGCTAGAAATTCAAAATGCTGTAACTCAGCCATTTTTTAAGATATAGACAAAACAAAAACTGCTCCCGAATCTTTTTATCAAGGTCAAACACATAAGAAAAAAACATTTTTCAATTTTCAATTTTTTGGTACAACATTTCAAATTAAAATTTTTCTAAAAATTTAAATGGCCGCCATTTTTAAACAAGATGGCGGATGAAGCTGGCCAACGAACTCGGTTGAGACATTGGTATGTACTATGTATAAACGAAGTTACATCCAAATCGGTTCATAAATACGCCTTTTATCGCGTGACAAAATTTAGGACGTTTCAAAATGTCAGCCACGCTAGAAATTCAAAATGCTATAACTCAGCCATTTTTTAAGATATAGACGAAACAAAAACTGCTCCGGAATCTTTGTATAAAGGTCAAATACATAAGAAAAAATATTTTTCCATTTTCAATTTTTTGGTACCACATTTCAAATTTTAAATTTTTTTTAAAATTTTAAATGGCCGCCATTTGAAACAAAATGGCGGATGAAGCTGGCCAACGAACTCGGACGAGACATTGGTATGTACCATGTACACACCGAATTACATCCAAATCGGTTCATAAATACGAGAGTTACAGTGTGACAAAGGTCAGATATATATATATATATATATATATATATATATATATATATATATATATATATATATATATATATATATATATATATATTGATTGATATATATATATAGATATAGATATATATATATATGTCAATTTTGAACGGAGGCGTGGTTTCGGGGTCTGGGGGTCATGATCGATGAAAATATACCAAAATTTTTTGAAATCGCTTTCCTCCGAACGGCTGCAATAGGTAGCTTTTTGTAATGAAAGCTACCTAAAACTAAATTTTAAAAAATGCATCTCTGTAACTTATCAAATCAAATTAAATTTCTAAAGATTTCGCTAAACAAATGTGCAAAACAAATATAATTTTTACGAATGACAAATAAGTAAGATTGCAGACCAACTTGGGCTCGGGAGTGCACGGGTCGTGGTCGGGCCAATAATGCTTATCATACGGGCTGAAACGGACCAAATGTTTAGCTTTTATTCCGAGCCGAGCCCCGACCTGGAAATTTTGGCCAGTGCAGGCCTCTAGGAAAAATGGAGCCCAGGCCAGGCTCGATCTGAAGGAAAAAGAAGTCTGGCCCGACCCGAATCTGCAGAAAAAATTAAGATCAGGGCACGACCCTGGTTGGTTCGGACCAACTTGGGCTTGGGAGGAAGAATTTAGAGGAGTGCACGGGTCGTGATCGGACCAATAATGCTTATCATAAGGGCTGACACGGACCGAATGTTTAGTTTTTATTCCGGGCCGAGCCTCGACCTGGAAATTTTGGCCAGTGGAGACCTCTAGGAAAAATGAAGTCCAGGCCAGGCTCGATCTCGAGGAAAAAGAAGTCTGGCCCGACACGAATCTGCAGAAAAAATTAAGATCCGGGCTCGACCCGACTCTAAAAGAGAAAAAACCTGACCCAGCCCAAGTCTCGTGGATTTAAACTGGCGCCACCCGGGTCGGGTCGGACCAACTTGGGCTCGGGAGGAAGAATTTACAGGAGTGCACGGGTCGTGGTCGGGCCAATAATGCTTATAATACGGGCTGACACGGACCGAATGCTTAGCTTTTATTCCGGGCCGAGCCCCGACCTGGAAATTTTGGCCAGTGCAGACCTCTAGGAAAAATGAAATCCAGGTCGGGCTCGATCTGTAGGAAAAAAAAGTCTGGCCCGACCCGAATCTGCAGAAAAAATTAAGATCAGGGCACGGCCCGGGTTGGGTCGGACCAACTTGGGCTTGGGAGGAAGAATTTAGAGGAGTGCACGGGTCGTGGTCGGGCCAATAATGCTTAGCATAAGGGCTGACACGGACCGAATGTTTAGCTTTTATTCCGGGCCGAGCACCGACCTGGAAATTTTGGCCAGTGGAGACCTCTAGGAAAAATGAAGTCCAGGCCAGGCTCGATCTCGAGGAAAAAGAAGTCTGGCCCGACACGAATCTGCAGAAAAAATTAAGATCAGAGCACGACCCGACTCTAAAAGAGAAAAGATCTGATCCAGCCCGAGTCTCGTGAATTTAAACTGGTGCGATCCGCGTCGAGTCGAACCAACTTGGGCTCGGGAGGAAGAATTTAGAGGAGTGCACGGGTCGTGGTCGTGTCAATAATGCTTATCATACGGGCTGAAACGGATCGAATGTTTAGCTTTTATTCCGGGCCAATCCCCGACCTGTAACTTTTGGCCATTGTCGACCTTTAGGGAAAAATTAAGTCCAGGCCAGGCTCAATCTGGGGGAAAAAGAAGTCTGGTCCGACCGGAATCTGTAAAAAAAATTAAGATCAGGGCACGACCCGACTCTAAAAGAGAAAAGACCTGACCCAGTCTGAATCTCGTGGATTTAAAGTGGCGCGACCCGGGTCGGGTCGCGCTGGGCTCGAGCTCCGCCCCAAGTCATTTCCCGTGAGGATGCATAATGTCGTTTTACAAACCCTTTATTAGCCCAAGGGGGGGGCGATCGCCCCTTCGCCCCCCCCTTAGATCCGCCATTGAACGTACCTGGAAAAACGCGGCACGGACCAAGGCGGCATAGCAACTTTGCGGCCTCCTTTGGAAGCGCGCTTAGCACAATCCCAAGTTTAAACTTTGAACAAGGTGTTTGTTTTAGCTACGCTGTAAAAAGAAAAGATTATTACTACGCTGAATTTAGTTTTATGAAATGCCAAATGAAGTTTATGTGCACTGCTTTTATTGTCAGTAACCAAAATAA
This sequence comes from Maratus speciosus, assembly GCA_963932465.1. Taxonomy (NCBI): domain Eukaryota; kingdom Metazoa; phylum Arthropoda; class Arachnida; order Araneae; family Salticidae; genus Maratus; species Maratus speciosus. The sequence continues at coordinate 505,501,333 of OZ010786.1, read as the reverse complement.
ATTCATCATAAACGAATTAGGATAAGAATACAGAATAGTAATATTTGATATTATTTAGTCATCATATCTCTTTGAACTTTTACGGTATACCCATTCATACTTTTCTAGCATATACAGCTATACTCAACCCTACGCTGTCTAGTTTTTTTTTCAAAGTCTTATTATTCTTTTAGCAATGATAAATTTTTTAAATAATACAGTTAATAATTCATATACTTATTATACGGAACCCACTAAACACGAGTAATACTCGAACTTCAACGTTTATTATTATTATTATTTTTTTCTCTGTTAGAAAAAACGTGTAAAAAACCCGACTTTAACTTATAATCGATTCCCATGAACTAAAGACGCATTGAGAATAAATAAATAATCATGTGTAAGTATTTTTATTTCTTCATAAATATTTCAGAACAATTATTTAGTATTTTCTATGACTGCTTTTATTATTATTCAGGTTCTCTGAGAAACTTTTGATATAAATTAAAAGTTTATTATCAAGGGTGGATCTAAAAAATCTTGCGGGAGCAGAGGGTGGGGAGGCGATTTCAGAAATTTGAAAGTTTAAATCTGACCCGCATTTCGGGTCGAGTCGGGGATAATTTTTTTCATTTCTGATCCGGTTTACGTCTACTTTTTGATGTGGATCAGGTTCGGGTCGGGTTGCTATCTACTTTTTGATGTGGATCAGGTTCGGGTCGGGTTGCTATCTACTTTTTGATATATATCACACTCCACTCGCTATTTTATATTTTACAAATAATATTTTATATGTGCAAAATATTCAAAATACAAAGCAATTTTGTCATCAGCAAAAAGAATTTTCAATATATTTTGACAATATCTATATACAACTTTTGCATCAAAACATAATACAGCTCTATTAGTCGCAGGTATAAGGAAGATATTTCTAGCATTTAGTTGATAAACTTTTTGGAAGCTTTCTTGCAGCTTTCCCTAAACGACAATATAAGGAAAGTTTTCGCTTTCCCTATATTTCTGCTCACTTCTGAAATGACATTTTTTCTGTCATTGACACATCTGTCACATTGAAAATGCGTCGGGATTCTTTATTTTTTATTTATTTTTTAATACTAAAAAGAAATGTTTTTAAATTTCAGGTCTATTTCTTATTACAGTTCAATCATGTTGCATACATAAAATGTGTTACTAATCTTTGAATGCGATTTTGTCAGTTTCTTATGTTTATGTACAACATTTCTTGAAAACTCATAAAGAAATTTGGCATGATTCTTGGTAAATACATTCATTTTGATGCAAAGCATTACTTGTGATTTAGTATTAAAAAATGCATTGTTTATTTGTTGAAAAATTATTATGTGCATAAGGCGATCTTTTGTGGGGGGGAAAACTTGTGTGAGATTTCTAGTACCGACAACAACGAAAATGTATCAGGATTCTTACAAAAATAATTTTTTTGCTAAAAATACTGAAAATAATTATTTTCAAAGGCACAATCTACATCTTAGTATAGTTCAATCTTGTTATATTCATATACTTTTATAATTTTGTTACAATTTAATCTTGAACTGCAATTTTTTTCAATTTCTTAGATTTTAAGCTTGCGCGCAACATTTCTCAGAAACTAATAAAGCAATTTGCATGAAACTTGGTAAATACATTCATTTTAATGTAAAGAATAACTTATTTCAAATTTAGTATTATTATTCAATTGATTATTTAATTTTTTCAACAAAAAAATTAATTTTTTTAAAACTTTTATAATTATTTAAATAAAAATAAAAATTTCATTATTTAAATAAAACATAAATAAATAAACTGCTTACAAATGAAGTATACGTTCAAGATATATTTATATCATTATCAATATATTAAGGGGCTTCTGAAGTTTTGCTAGCCTTTCGCGCAATGAATGCACATCAAAAAACAATTTTAATTTTTTTACCAAAATTAAACAGAAAAAAAATCATGTAAAATATCAGTGTACAATATTAAAATAATTATTTTAATAGAAGAGGTATTAAGCTGTCTACATTAAAAATATTATGCATTTGTGTTTTATAGGGAATCAGAAATAAAATAAAATGTTACAAAATGCATCGCTTTTTCTGTGAATTGCTCATAGCTGCTTCCAATCTGGTTCAAAGTTCCTTTCAGAAAAGAAAAAAAAAGTTCTTATCGGTCAGTCTTTGTATGTTTCCCTCTGTGAACCACTGTCCATGCCTCCGGGCAATTTGGGGAGAAAAAGGGAGGAAATAAATTGGTTTGTCTGGTCAGTTTTGAAGTACTCGTATTTCGTATACCATCTGAGGTTTTGAAGAAAAAAGGATTTTGCAGAAAAAACAATTTCCCCATCTAGGGTAAATGGTAGCATTTAGTTGTTAGTTTATGAGCTTATAAATGTTAGCTTTTGCGCATCCAAGCAGAGTTTTTTAAACGTATTGTGGTTTACGGAAATGTAGGATAACATTTATTTAATATTTATTATTTTTGTTAAATGTAGTTTTCTTATTAATTATGCAAGATTTCATTCATTTATACTTTTCAATGGATTTTTGTTTTATGAAATGTTTTCTTATTGTTGAGGTTGTATAAATCGATTTTAAGCATTGTGAATTATCAGTATTACTTTCTTAATCTCCTAGTTTATTTAAAATAATTTTTTTTAATGTGATAATTATTATTATTTTTTTTTTTTTAATGTGACTTAGAAAGAAAAGATTTTTTTCCCTCTGAGTGCGAAGAATAATTTCTCCTAAAAAAAAAAAATGTCTTAACTGTTCTGGTCAACAAGCGCAAAACGTTTTGACATACAAATTCATTTTTTAACGGAAAGATATAAAATTTGAAAGCCTGGCCCTGGAAGCGATTTGGAATTGAACTGTTTTTTTTTTCTTTTTTTGATCAATCAATTACCCATTGCGTTATAAGCTATTTCGATCACGTGACAAACACTTTTTTCACCCGCTCTTGAGTGCTCTTTCTCCCTTCTCGCAGAAATTCTCGCCCAAACGCCCACTTTGTCACTCTTTTCTGAAATATCTATTAAGTTTGCAAAAAAAATGGGAAAAACAGCTCAATTACATAGTTTCTGAATAACAACACCAGCCAGTTTCATGCATTTCCGAACAAAAATAAATTAAAACTTATGTCAGAAAGTTGCCCTTTTGGATTTGAGAGCACCCTTAATCTGATTTTCAGGGACTCACCACAAAAGATTCTTATGCGGAAGAATCGATTATAGTTTAAGATATTTACCTTTTATAGGAAATTGTAAAACATTGTTCCATTCTTCAGCATATAAATATTAATTTCTGCAAATTTCATTTATTTTTTCTGAAAAGGGTGTTCTCAAATCCAAAAGGGCAAATTTCTGACATAAGTTTTAATTTATTTTTGTTCGGAAATGCATGAAACTGGCTGGTGTTGTTGTTCAGAAACTATGTAATTGAGCTGTTTTTCCCATTTTTTTGTAAACGCAATAGATCTTTCAGAAAATAATGTCAAAGTGGGCGGTTTGAACCGAATTTCCGCGCGAAGGAAGAAAGAGCACTCAAGAGCGGGCGAAAAACGTGTTTGTCATGTGATAAAAAACGCTTATAACTCAATAGGTAATTGATTGATCAAAAAAATGGGAAAAACAGTCCAATTCCAAATCGCTTCCATGGCCAGGCTTTCAAATTTTATATCTTACCGTTAAAAAATGAATTTGTAAATGTGTCAAAACGTTTTACGCTTGTTGAGCAGAACAGTTAAGAACAGCCTTAACACTATTTTCTAATCATAATTTTTACAATATGTAATTTCAGAATTCTGCAGTTAATTAACTTCAAAATTTGGTAAAGATTAATAATCAGAAGGAGTGATAACTAAAAAGTGAAATAGCTGACAGCAAAGTAGTATATGCTGATAAATATATTTAAATTTTTTATTTTGCTGAAGGAAAAAAAAAAAAAAAACTGCTTTAAATTCTGCAAATAATGTACGAAATGTAAATATGCAGATTTATGTGACAGGGTGTGTGTGTGTGTGGGGGGGGGGGGGGTACGGTTGTTGTACCGGTACCGCAGAATATTAGGGATTCGGTACTTTTTTTGTTAGAAATTAAGCCCTGCGTGCGTCCACTCTCGCGCTTCCTAAATAGACCCGAAATTCACCCAACACTCCTCTTTGAAATTATTATATATATAATATTTAACTAAGGTATACGTCAAAAAACCGTATCTGAAACTATATTTACTATGTAAAACGCTACTGTTAAAAAAATTTCTTCACGACTACTCCCCCCCCCCCCCCCACTCCTTAAATCCAACTCCATAGACTTATTTAAAATTTGTAAGTGTTTTTATAAAATATCTGAAAATTTAAAACAAATCCGTTCCTTAGTTTTCCTGATTTTCACAAATTCGCGATCGAGCTTCGAAAAGCGAAACTGAAATAATTGTTGTTTTCTTTTTTGGATAAGCATATTTTACAAGTTAGATTACTGGCATCCATTGGTCAAAAATCAAATGAAAAGAATGTCAGAACTACATAATTATTCGTCAGTCACACTGATTTAGCCTCCTCCCTTAAAAAAAACCCCTCCCATCATTTGAATTTCCCGCTAATGACCTGGCAACATTCAGCGCCATCTCTTGAGAAAAGATGTGTTCGACATACAGCCTTAAAGGCAGATAATCTAAGCCACTTTTCTTTTATAATTAATTAACTATTCTATTTTATCTAAATTATTCAAAACACAATCTATTAATGACCTTAAATGAGGTATTTCTTATCGCTTTCTTTCATTCGGACTCCATAATTTTATTTGCTAGGATTTCTTTCTTTATATTTTTTCTCTTCTAAATCAATAAATCTATTTGTTTTGCTTGTATTGGAGTACATAATCTTCATGGGAATTTTCTGATTAAATTTCGCTCGTCTCTTTATTTCTACGCAGATTCCTCAAAATAGTTCAATAAATTTCAGCAAAATAGTAATAAAAAGGGTAAATATACTGTATTTTACATACATATATAATTCAAATACATAAATAGGACTGACTAATTTTAAAATTCAATAACTTGCAAATGGTGACAGCTATTTAAAAAATTCTTACTTCAAGAGTCAGGAGTTTTTTAATTCTGCGATTCTTGATTTTACTTTAAAATAACAGCAATAGATGGCGCTGCAAGCAATAGGCGCTAAATCGTAGCCCGATGTTTGACCTGTCTTCTCTCAGTATTGATGCGAAAGAAGGAGATTAAATATATGGAGTTGTTCTCAATCGCCAATGAATTTTGTTCTTAAGAGCCCTCTCCAGATATTTAACCTCCTTCTTTTGTATCGGCCCCACCAGTGGCCGAGAGGTTCTGCTCTCGAAGCTGGTAGACGGGAGGTGCTGGGTTCAACCCCAATCGCGCCCGTCGGCCTAATCGTTCGGAGTTTTCGTGGTTTTCTTCGAGCCGTGGATCTTCCATGCGTTAATACGGATTAGGTTTCCTTAGAAAGACCCCCACGGAGGGCACTCCCCCCCGGGCCTATATCCCTCGTGTAGATAATTGGCCGTCAAAAATCAACCCAACCCAACCCAACCTTCTTTTGTATCAATACTGAGAGATGAGAGAGGCCAAAAAACGGGCCCCGATTTAGCAATATTGCTTTAAATGCCATCTATCTTTGCTATTTTAAACTAAAAAGTTATTGAATTTAAAAATCAGTGAGTCCATTTTTTAGGATACCCAGCGTTTTGAATAATAATTTTAAAAAAAAAAGGGCAAAGAAATCTAAAACATTAGACTACTGATTTTAACCTGATTCCTGAGTAAAATTTTTCTATCGAAGATGATCCAAGACTTTTATATATATATATATATATATATATATATGTATATGTATGTATATGTGGTAATAGAATATGTTGTATTAACATTTAATTTATTTAAAAAAAATTTCTGAATAATGAAATACAGTATGGTATTGTTTATAGTAGGATGTGTGTAGGAATGCAGTTGATACATTTTAATTCATTAGCATGTATTAGGTTCTACTTACTGTGACATTTGTATAATCATTATAGTTTTTAAAATAAAATAATAAATGGCAGCACCATAAATTTTGTATTTTTAAATAGCCTCTATTAAAGTCATAATTTTAATTTTTTCACTAGGTGGTAATTAACGCTGAATATTGGCAATGTTGTAAAATTGTTATTATACAATTTAAAATTGTTTTTAGGTATTATAATTAATGTAATTATTTTTTATTTATATTATATTAATTATATTTATCACAATATTTCAACATGAATTAACTGACTCCATAGCTTTTAATTTCTGTGTTAAGTTAACTGTTTTATTCACCTTAATCTTATCATGCTTTTTGGATTCCATGTGCGGGAATATATTTTGAAAATCTACTGGGAATTAATACGGTATGTTTTGTAAGATTTCTATTGCTAAAAATTAAATATTTAATGGGTTGTAGTTTTTTCTCCATTTCATGCCATTTGATAATGTTCTGTATTCATCTTGAAACTATTATTTTGATTATATTGGTTGTTTGTGTACAGGGGAAATTTTTTTTTCAGCTTATAGCTTTTTCCCACAGAAAACAACCGATTTGCTTATATCATTGAATTCTGTACTCTTGAAAACGTAATTCAATATATAAGTTTTTCAATTTCTTCGGAATCCATATTCTTCTTTTTTCTTCCATGTTAATTCTTGTAATTAGGTATACGGTACTTCATTTTACACATACAGTTCTATATTGTTGGTTTATGGCGTGTAGTCAATCATTCACAATATTGCAGTTTTTGATGAGGGTCGGTAATGTTTAATTAATGGTTATATATATATATATACATATATAATTAGTAATTCTATTCTACCTAAAACAATCTATTACGATCCTTAACACACCTTTCTCTGATGAGAAATTGTATAATTTCCATTTGCTACTATACTATTTCTCTTTTTCAACTAATCGATAAAGCAGTTTTATTTATTTATTTCGTGATGAATCTTTACCAAAATTTTCTATGATTACATTTTGCTATATTTTCCTTCCTGCTTTAATCCTTTTCAACAAGTGCATCAATAGGCATTTTTATGGCAAAATTTCCGTAATCTGATATCGAAGTAATGACAATTAAGACAAATATACAAAGTTCAACTATAAAAAATTAAATTTGACATAAAGAAAAAAAAATAATTGGAACTTATTGATTGTTTATAGCCCATTTTTCAACCGTACATATAATTCAGGGCTCGAAATAAAAAAAATCCACGAACCGGGGCGCTATCCCAAAATTATTGTTGGCTAATTTTTTTTTTTCTTTTCTTTGAAAGCACAGGCAAATTTATACATAATGATACAAAAACAATTTAAGAACTGCATTCAAAATCCTAAGTAAAAATTAAAAAAAAAGTTGCAGAGAGCACAATAAGCTATATATATTTAACTGTATAATATGTTTTAATAATTGTACGATATTTACCGTAATTTCACGAACCGGAACAGTATTTGTTATAATTTCACGAACCGAAATATCGTTCCGGTTTGCTCCGGTACATTTCGAGCCCTGAATAAATAGAGAACCTCATGCTTGAGTAAAATCTTCCACACAAATATAATATAAGGCCTTTTTTATATATTTTTTTTTTTTTGCAATTAATTAATAATTCTATTTTATCTAAATTATTCCGAACACAATCTATAAACTTCCTTTATCTATTAAGCGAGGTATTCCTTATCACATTCTTTTTCCAATGTGGACTTCCATAATTTCATTTACTACGATTTCTTTATTTACATATTTTCCCTCCTAATCGATAAAACCGATTCTTGTTTTTTTTTTTTTTTTTTTTTTTCTTTTTGTGTATCGGGATGAATAATCTTCATCAAAATCTTCTCTGATGAAATTTCGCCCCCGTTTCTTCCTTCCTGTTTCTGTACGGCAAGTGCATCGGCGACCGGTTTTTTGGCAATATCTCCTCAAGCTGACAGCCTGGGTGGGAAACCTTTCGACAGGTAGGAAGACCTCCTGTGAAGGGGCCCCGTTGATTACCTAGGCAGCAGGAGGGGCCCCCTGCGGTCCCCAATCAACACACACGTCACTTCATGTGTGCTTTGATGAAGTGCGTGCGGAATTGATCGAAGCATATGGTAACGGGTTCAGCTCATGTCTTGTAAGTTAACAAATATGTATGAACAGATTTATATTTGAAAGAACAAAACTAAAAGATTACCGATTGTTTATGGGGCATTTTTCAACCTTACATATAAATTATATCGGTTATATGCTTATGTACTGGTTGATGAATTCTGTGTTATGATTTTTTTAGAGAGTGATCTAATTGTCATACAATAAATAACAAATGACGAAGCCATGTAATGGAAATCTCTCCTGCTATTTTTAATTTATTTTTATGTTTGCTAGATTTAGGCAAGATTTCGAGATTTTCAGTTGGTGTATAATACAACTTTGCAGTAAAAACAAGCAACATGCAACATTACTGCTTTAATGTTGAAAGAAAATAGGAATAATGCATATAAATGGATTTGAGTATCTCCATGGGTGTAGACAAAGGGAAACAATAATATATATATAAATGTAATTTTTTTTAACGCTTTCATTAAAATTGACGAAAATGTAGAAAAAAAAGTTTTTAAATGCACGACCAAATTTGGCGATATTTCACCAAGTTAGCCAAAATTTAGCGCTATTGTGGTAACCTTGCCATTAATACTTGCGACAAATACTCATTGCTGAAGCTGATAGTGATTTCCCCTATGAAATCAAATTATACTTGAGTAACCATCAAGTTTAAGTGGTGTTTTTGCTATGTTTTTTGAAACGGGGGGGGGGGGGGGGGAGCTTGGTGGCAGGACCCCTCCCCCCCACCCTTTGAGCTCGAATTTTGAAAAATTCCGAAACACATGTTTACTAATTTTAGTTATACAGGCGTGTCAAGTTTCAAGATTTTATTTCATTGGTTTATGAGATATGGTGATTTTTTTAAATCCCCCCCCCCCGCCCCTATTGTCCCTCGTAGGGATCGAATTTAAAAAAAAAAACAATGTTTAATTCCTGTATTGCCTCCAAGAATACATATATATTCCAAAAATTTCAAAACTGTATGTCAAAAGGAAGTGGGTGAAAAATGAATAACAGGATTTGACTGCTACATACAAATAAAGTGAAACCTCAGTAACATGAACCTCAAGGGGAATTAAATTCTTGTTCATGTGATTCGTAGTTCATACTATCAGTAGCAAAAAATCCAGATAAAAAATACTCAGAAAAATACATATAGTGGAAACTGGGGGCTAATGGGACATGTGAGGTAACACACAATATGGTTTTCTTGTAAAATATGTCAAAATTTATCAGTAAATGTCATTTCCAGTGTTACACAAGAACGTGCAGTGAACCATTTTTCTTCATTAGCTATTTGCAAAGCAAAAAGCAAGATATATGCATTAACATGAGTTTTTTTTATATTTAATAAGTATTTGTTTTGATCAACTATTAAATCAGTTTTTAATAATACCTTTTATTATGAAGCTTTTACACAATGTATTCATTTTAATTATTTAATTTTAATCATTATTTCACATCAGAGGTAAACAGTTAATTGACAATAAGCTTAAATGCAGTGGTAAGGGATTCAGGAACAAATGTGCATTTCACATAGGGTCTAACGGGAGAAAACTTTGTTTTAGAATTGAGACTTATTTCTAGTTTAATAATTAAACTATTAGTTATATATATTTTTTTATCCGTTAATAGAAAACTGTTGTAACAATTGTGTAAAAAAAATGTCCTATTCTCTAGGACAGTTCATGTTTCTTAGGGAAAAGGAACCTTTCACACTTTTCTAGAAATTTCCGTTCACATTAAGCGTCAAAATCTCTTGGGAACTCGAGAATTGCTCATATTAAGCGAAATTTCACGTTAAACGCGTTCATCTTAAAAGGAGAAAAAACACTAGAATCTGTATTCATTTTGACGGGGACAGTGAGAACAGTTCATGTTAAAAGTAATTCACGTTTAAGTGTGTTCGCGTTAACGAGGTTTGACTGTATACAGAATTGTAAGTAAAAAGAAAGCATGTAATAAAACATTTTTAATTTAAAATTTAAAGTTATTGTTGAAACGTTTTCCATTTCAGAGCACAGTGAGATTTAAATTTCCGAGATCTATTTTCATTATGACGATGGAAGGAATTTTTATTATTATTATTATTTATTTATTTACGAAAATTCATAATAAAGATGAAATCAGGTGATACTTTTATAAAAATTTTAAATGCAAAATTAAAATGGTATTTTTTATTCATTTATCTATTTATTACAATTTCACATTTGATGTTATAAATGAGTTTGGCATTTTTTAACTAGAAATTTTTAATTTTCTGTGTAAAAGTGGAATATCTGATCAACATACGTCATACTCTTAAATTAACTTCCAAGGATTCTAAACCATGACTCTGATTTTAATTTTTGAGAATTTCATTGCAAAAAACTCGCTTTAAATAAATATAAGTTCGAAAACAGAACAATACTGTAAAAAAAAAAAATCCGCTAAAATACGGAAATTGTACTGGCAATCGAGACGCCAGTACTATTTCCGTATTTTAACACAATTTTTCCCTTGCAAATTCAAGAAAAAATTCCGTTTTTCTGGAATTTACGAGGAAATTTTTCCGTTAAAATACGGAAATAGTACTGGCGTCTCAATTTTTAGTACAATTTCCGTATTTTAACGGTTTTTTTTTTTTTTTTTTTTTTTTTTTTTTTTTTTTTTTTTACTGTGAATAATTTTTCTATTTTTTCATTTCATTTGTAGTCATCTGCAATATTTGTAAATTTATGACATTTGGATAATAAAAAATGCATTTTAACGATTCACTTATAAATAAGATATTTTCGTAAACTTATTTTTTATCACGTGTTCATGTTTTTGTGATAGTTTTGTTTTATTCAGCTCGTCAAAAATAGTGAATAAACTGACAAATAATTCAAATTAAAGTTATTTCATCATAAGGAACGTATATCTAAACTATAATTAGGTATCAGTAGTAAATTAAATATGAAAGATAATTTCAGTGGGATTTTTGGTCCATGTAAATTGATAACGTTTCAGAAAATTCGTCGATAATTAGCATGTTGAAAGAACTGACATTACATTTTCTATACAAATAAATTAGCAATCTATCCTATTAAAATCCGTGCGCGTATGTATGTAAACTCAAAAACTCGGAAACCACAGGGCGCAGGGCTGCGAAATTTGGCATACGGATTGCTGATAGGTTTCCCATGAACGATTGGGGCAAAAAATTCGAAAATTTTAAATATATTTTTTTTTATTTTCAAATTTTTGCCTTTTTTATGTTCAACCCGTAATCGCGCGATTTCTAACCAATGTGAGATATACATATTACGCACGCCACGCTGCAACACTAAGAAGCTGTAGCGGGTATTATGATAATTCTTTTACCTCACATGCAAATGATTAGAGATTATTTAATGGCACTTAATTATTACTTTTTAAAAAAAAAATAAAGAAAAACATTTTATCACAAACATCAACAAAACTTTTTATTGTATTTATTCCCTTATTCCGATATCGTTTTATCTTCTGCTGCCATAGTAACATGATAAATTAAATTTCATATTTAAAAAAATTGCACAGTAGTAGAAAAATATTTTTCTAAATCGAATAGTTACTTTTAATTTTGGTTTTAGAATTGAATTCATGAGCTCTCGTGCGTAGAACGGGTTGAACAGCTAGTAACAGCTAATAATTCCAGAAACTTTGTTAGTTTTTTCATTATATAGCAATGCATTTCCAGCTATTTTATCTTATAAATAATCATTACATTAATTAACTCCAACGTTGCGAAATGTACAAATGACCTTAAAGATACCACACAAGTAACTGTTTTAAGGATTATCCTTGAGAGATATGCCTAAAGGATGATAACAATTTTGCTGTCTTGAGTCTGTCCCCAAAACATACCAATGCTTCAACACCAAAGACACAAAATTGCCGCTGCTGTACTATTCAAACAACAGTGTGGCATATGTAATCACAAACATTTGAGTGGGCCGAGATTTATAAATCATTTACATCTGTCAACTGTCTGTCTTTAAGAAATCGTGGGCGGCTTTAAAGCTTTAATGAGTGAGTCGGAATGCTTTTACATAAAGTGAGACTAAGCGACAAAACAGTGTACGTTTGAAAAAATAAAATTCATATTAAAGTCTTTACGCCAATAACGTCGTCGGATATGATTTCAAATCCAAGAATGCGAAGCTAAAATTTACTGTATTCTGAGCTGATAATTAGAAGTAGAAAAAAAAGGGAAAAAGAAATGACGCTGATTATAACTGCTCCACTTCACATGATGGAAAGGAACGAAAATGCATATTTAGCAGCAAAAAAAAAAAAAAAATAATAATAATAATAATAAAGTTAAAGATCACTCATATTTTTATAAAGATAAATGATGATACTGCCAGCTAGAACTTTAAAGGTTTTTTTTATTTCTCTTTAAACATTTAAGTATTTTTTCAAACACTTTCCAAAGTTGTATTACAGTGGTTTTTCTTTAAATGATCGCCATTAAGCTTAGCTTTATCGGAACAGAAAGAATCTTTACTTTATAACAGTTTATTGTTATCACTTGATTCAATTATTGTTTAATATCCTAAGAACTGTATTTTCAACTATAGTGACTACTGTTACGGAATATTAGTGCACCAGAAGAGAATAGATGTGTGATGAAAAAGTTTATAAATTTAATTATTTTTTTGGTAATCTTCACTTTATTCAATCACATAATTTGCAATAATTTTCTATGATTAAATAAGACTAAGAGTGCTGTTAGGAAATAGTTATAATGAAAAATAAGAACCACATGAGCCGCATGTGTAAGCAAAGTCTTGTGATCATGAATATAAACGCCCAAAAAATTTTAATGTATCTTTAAGTTTTGAGGTCCCCTGTATCTATTTGCGCTATTTTTACAACTATTGTGCATGTATGTGTGCATGTTCGTATTTCCTCGCGTTTTTCAGGTCTACAGAATCCGTTTTTAAGTGCGTTCGTAATTATATAAATACGTTGCACCTATAGTTGTCGTTCAGTCCGCCCGCCTGTCTGTCCGTTCGTCCGCATGTAACAGAGCAAAAACCAACTAACCGAATGGTCTGAAATTTTAAATATATAATTATTGCAAAACTTTGTCGAGTCATTTCAAATTTCATGAAAATCGGATGCATAGTTTAATTACAGGGACAGTCAAAAGTTTTCCGTTACATTACGGCCAATGGGAAAAAAAAAATATTGCAAGTGTATTTTAATGATGTTACAGCCTTCTGAATCGTCTGAAAATTTAAATATATAATTATTGCAAAATTTTTTTGAGTCATTTCAAATTTTATGAAAATCGGATGTATGGTTTAATTACAGGGACAGTCAAAAGATTTCCGTTACATTAAGGCCAATGGGAAAAAAATTATTTGCATTTCAAGTGCATTTTAAGAATGTTACAGCCTTTCGAACAGAATGAAATTGATATGCACTTATGAAGTGCACTAAAATATACATTCAGTACAATATGTGGTGCAAAAAATATTTATAAAACTAGTTATAGTACGAACACACCTCATTTGACACGTTTAACGAGCAATTTCCAACTTGTTGGTATTTATTCTAGGATGTGTGATGTATGTGAGTGAACACAGCAGCATTCAAACGGTGTTTTGGATAGTTTAAATGTCACAAGTATGCCACTCTTGCAAGAATTTTATAGACGAATTGGCTAATGAGTTCGGTTTTAATCATTTTGTGTTTTTCGTTACCTTCTTCCTCTTTCCTTCCAATGGCATGTGAATGAATATACCGTATATACTCGTGTATAAGTCGACCCCACAATTCTTAAGAAAAAAATTGAATTTTCTTGTATAAGTCGAACCACATTTCTGGTAGTATGTAGAAAAAGGATTTGTAATCGAGGATAAAAAAAAAATAATAATAATAAATTTTCATTAAATTAAGTAAACTTTTTTACGTTTCTAATGAGACTTTTTTTTTAATTCAACGTTTTTAAACTGTATAATTATGTAAAACCGAAGAAGCTTAAACCATTTTGAAACCTATTCACATCAATTTAATGATACTTAAAAAGAAAAAATTCTTTCAAAAATCTATTCAAGCCTTATTTATAAGAGTAATAAACTCCTTAGACTGCTAAAATATAGTATTTCTTTGTATTGTACGACTTTTAGGAGAGATATCTAGAAGCATTCTCAAGTTGAACGCTTTTTAAAAAGGAGATTAAAATGTTGAAAGGAATGCCCCTGTATTGAAGGGACTACTGTCCCAAGAGAAAATGGGTGCAGAACAATTACAAGGACATTATTGTTGAGTTTTTTTTTTTTTTTTTTGTCAATCACAGTAAAATGACCATTGTCCGCCTTTATCTCTCATGTGATTACTTAAAAAGACTTGCTCATTCGCTGATTGTCTATACGAGTTTTTATTTTTCTTTACTACCTCGTGTATAAGTCGACCTCCCATTTTCAACTCCCAAATTTTGTCTAAAATTCTTCGACTTATAACACGAGCATATACGGTAATTGATACTCATCTCCTCGATTTTAACAAATTTCTGTGTTTCAAAAATAATATCTACTACTCCGAATTGGAAGGTCCAGAGTTTGAATCCAGCTGATTTCGTTGTGTTATAAATTTGTTAGAAAGCACAGCTTTATTCTTTGGGAAAGTTGAGAGGAATCACTCCAGACCTTTTACGAGGCCTCGATATCTCTAAAATTTCTCAGTTTGACGACAATATCTACTTTGACATATTTTATACTGAAAATAATATGTATTTAATCAGTATCACAAAATACGGAAATTGCAGTCCGCACAATAAAATTTCTATTTAATGTTGTATAATGCAATTTTCTTTTTTACATTCTAATAAAAAATATTCTTAGAAGTACTATTTTCAAGACATATTATATTCATAATAACACAAAAATAAAGCAATTAAATGACTTAAAACTTCAGATTATCATTTTCCAGGCATGTCACAATGTGATGAGTGCAAAGTAAAAGGCTTTCTG
Organism: Maratus speciosus; assembly: GCA_963932465.1. Lineage (NCBI taxonomy): Eukaryota > Metazoa > Arthropoda > Arachnida > Araneae > Salticidae > Maratus > Maratus speciosus. Next base: position 505,486,225 of record OZ010786.1, on the reverse strand, counting down.
TGCTATCATGTACAAACATCTTTTTCTAGTTTTTTTTAAATTTCCAATTAATAATTATACCTTATATCACACATATATGTGGAAGGTAACAAGTTCTGTATTTTACAAATAATTTTCCATAATTAAAATATGATTGTCACTGAAAATGAATGTCATTGTCCTGGCCTGCTCATTTTAGTTATTTATGAGGTATAAAGATGGCGCTGCAGAGTAATTCTTATTGTTCTTGACATAGTTCAAGTCAGAAGTTGTAAAATCATTGCTACCAGCAAGATCTTTTAGATATTTCTTTGAAAATAATGTGTTTAAGGCTAATGTGTTTAAATTGAGTAGACTTTATTATGTCATTTTCCTGGCTTCTATAAATTACAAAAAAAAAAAAAAAAAAAAAACTGAGCATTACACTGAATTTGAGGTATTATAGAGGAAACATGTTCTTTTAAACAAAATTAAAATGTTAGATCTAAAAAAAAAAAAAAACAAGAATGTGAAAAATGTTTTAGAATGACATTGTCATTATCCTGGCATACATATGCCAAGAAAATGACACATAATTATAATTACATAAAAATGGACTTTAGCTCTTCAAACTTTAACAATTTTACATATAAATTCCTTTATTCAGCTGTTCAACCACCATTTAAAAAAAAAATCAGAAGCTTTGAAACGATTTAAATTTTCATTTTTTTTTTTTTTTCAAAATCTCACATTTTGTGATATTTACCCATATATACATTTAAGTATATCATAATATGATTTCAGTGTCATTCTCTAACTAGAACATCAGATACAGCTATTTAATAAACACCTGTCAACTCCAATCCAAAGAATTTGAACTAAAGTAAAATAAATTCATTTAACTGGGATTATTTTAAATCTTTTGTTACTTTTCAATTACTTGGGCTAAAATAATAAAATAATACTTGTCAAATAATTCTTAAAATATTTGATTCAACATTTAAAGTTGAATGTTACATCACGCATAAGAAATTTAAGGGTGTAACTCAAATCCAAACTGCTTATTTTCTGACTCATTTTTAAATTAATTTTTCTCTCAAACGCATCCAATTGGCAAGTTCTCATATACAGAAATTATATAATGTGTCTCGTATTGGTAGATTTTTTGATAAAGGCAGAATGTATTTTTAAAAATGCTGTCAAAGTGGGCATTTTCAACCGAATTTTTTGAAGTGATAGTGCTGGAAACGAAAAAAAGGTTCGCACTGAGTAAATAATTGTTTATAAATCAAGTTCTAATTACATTGAACGAAAAATAAATTACACAGGTCACTTATAAAGCCCTTCAAAAATCATGTCAGCAAGTTTCATGTTTTTACTTTTAAAAATGTGTCAGAAAATTTCGAGTTGTTGAGGGTGGAAAAATATTTTTTTAAATACCGCCTTAAAGATAGAATTTACAATGCAGTGGAGCTGCGTTATCTTATAGATTGGATCAATGGGCCACATCATTTATTCGTTATAACAGACTGTTCGCAATAACCACGTTTAAGATGTCAAATTATGAAAATGAGAAACATCCAAAATTTTATTTAAAGTTTTTAATAGCCTTCTCTTAAATGGGCAGTGTCGTACGTTCCCATCAACTCATAAAATTGCTACCTGTAGCTTAGCATTTAAATTGATGTTTTTTTTTTTTTTTTTTTTTTTTTTTTCATTTCTGAATTTATAAAAAAAAATATTATAAAAGTAATCACAGAAATCACTTACCATTTGTTTACTACTTTAATCTTCTTTTAAGAGAGATTATTAAAAGAAAATCTTTTTCACATCTTAATTTGTATTCACCTTAAATTGAATGGACTTGATAAATATGATAAAATGGACTTGATAAAATGAACATCAGAAAACTTATTTTTGAACAAAATTTTACTTTGACATCATAATTGTTCAAATGAAATGGAATAAATTCAATAAATATAAACACCTTTTTTTTAAAAGATAAATTATTTAAAAAAACTCATTTTGGCATCATATTTTATGTTCAACTTAAATTGAATGAGTTCAATAAATCAACACCTTTAATTAAGACAAATTATTTTTAAAAAATTAACTTAGGCATCATAGTTTGTGCTCCTCTTAAATTGAATGACTCGATAAATGAACACAAGATAAATTATTTTTAAACAATATTTCACTTTGCCATTATAATTGTTCCAATTAAATGGAATAAATTCAATAAATAAACACTTTTTTAAAGATAAATTATTTAAAAAAATTCATTTCCGCCTCATATTTTATGTTCAACTTAAACTGAACGAGTTCAATACATAAACTCCTTTAATTAAGATAAATTATTTAGAAAAAATAACTTAGGCATCATAGTTCGTGCTCTACTTAAATTGAATAAGCTCAATAAATGAACATCTTTTATTAAAAGAAATTATTTAAAAAAAATTCTCTTTGGCATCATATTTTGAGTTCTTTTTAAATTGAATAAATTTAATAAATGAACAAAACAAAAAAAAATATAAATAAATAAAAATAAATTAAAAAATAAATTCTTTTTTGCATCATAAATTTGCGTTCTATTAAAACTGAATGAATTCAACAAATTGAACACCTTTTTTTAAAAGAGAAACTATTTAAAAATATAATCATAATTTTGACATCATAATTTGTGTTCTACAAATGAATTCAACAAATAAACTCATATTAAGGCGGTTACCTTTCACTTATACGACTCTTAAGAAATCGATCGAGGGAGTCTCATATAGAGATTACCGTTTTATATCAATTTAACTTCAGGCATGAATTAATATATTTGTGCCTAAATGAGACGCGATTCTCCACAGCTTTGTAGCATTTAGGTTATTTTTGGCATTTTACTAAATAAATATATATTTTATTAAGCAGAAAATAATTGAACACGGTGCATTTATTTTAAAAACTAACTTGTTTTGTAGAAATTGAATCATTATCTGTAATATAAGCAATCAATATACGATTGTCACATTTAGGTCATTTTTTTTCCCGCATTTATCGTATAGTTAAAACCTAAACGAGGCGTCCAAAGTACCTAAATGTGACAATGCATTTTATGCATATCAGTTCCATCTTAAAATATTCATTTAATTGCTATCACTTTTTGAAATACTTAATAAAGATGTGAAATAGATAAAACGAAGTTGAAATACTTAATATTGAGCTATTTAATATATTAATAAGTTAATTTAATAATAACTTAAATTATGAAGAAAATAACTTTGAAATACAGAATATTGACTATATTATAATTAAATAACAAATGTTTCAACTTTTCTACTTCAAACATTTTACAATTTGACCATGTATAAAACAAGAAGTAACTAATTTAACCAATGCACATAATTTTACCAAAGCAATGCTGTTACTGTACATTTTAAGAAATATTCTGATTTTCAGTTTCCTTTCAATTCATTTTCGCTTTTTTGTCTTCCGTGTCGGCCTCAATATTTTGTTTTTGTTCCTGGAATGTATGGATCTAGATCAGTGATTCCCATACTTTCTTCTAACCACGACCTATCTAAGGAACTTTCAAATTATGATACCCCTCTCTATATATGACATATAATTCTTATTATTTAAAAAGAGCCTCTCACATTTGATGCATTTTATGGCTGATTAAAATTTTAAACTAGATTAAACCAGGGAAATTTTTTGGATAATAAGATCTCTCTGTGAATAACATAGTGCACAAGAAAATTATCATCTTTATCAATTTTAATTAGCCAATATTCTTTCCCGTTGTAATACACTTCTCTGTTGGGGGGGGGGGGGGGGGCTTTTCTACTATTTCTTGTACAAACTGTTTTTTAAATTTTAAATTCATGTCATAATCTATATTTATCTATTGTGTATGACCGCCTGCAGCAGAGCCATAAGAATTTGACCCACTACCTTCTATAATGTCCATTTGGGATATTATCAATTTCATAAGGTTGGTAGTTCAGATATTTTGAATATTTTTAAGTTAAAGGCGTTCAATACAGTCAATTTCAGATATAGCCTCTTTGAAACCCATATTTAAGTACCCGGTGAAAGAAAAACCCTATTGCATGATCTTGTGGAAATTCCTAATGTATTAACTCAAAAAAGCTTAATTAAACACAAACTGCTTTAAACATCATTTTAATATAATATATGATAATACCCCATAAACTTACTTCAGTAAATCTTGTAAAAGTCTTTACGCATTTGAGGGATTCAGTTCGTCGCTAATAGAGTGCTGAAAAATACCAGTCACCAAAATGCGTAGAATATTTTAGAACTCTAATTTGAAAACTTGTTGCCTTTTAAAGAGATTCGACTTCAGTTAAATGTAAAAGACTTCCAAGGTCGTGACAGTGATACAGTTCATTAAAAAACGAAATTTTGGTACAATTTCGGGATTATTCGTCGCATTTAGGAACTTATGGGGGCGAGGAATAAATATGTATTGCAATGGAAATTTCTGTTAAAGAAAACGTTTTAAACGCTTTGGTTGCCGCTCATTTTTCCAAAATCTGTCCCCCCAGGTGCCGAACGCGTGACTGCTTACTGCATCACGCGCTGGCGTGAGATCGGCAGCGAAAGTGATAATGCAGTGAAATGTTTGCGTTTTTTCCTGATGTTCGGACGTTTCATTGTATAGCATTTATATGTGATTCTTGCGTTACTATTTTAAGTAAAAGAAAACTGTCGCATTTATGGGTCGTCCAATTTAGGCGCAATGACCTTAGTAACGTTTCATTTTAAAAGGTGGGAATAAAAAACAATGTTAAAATTAAATAACGGTAAAACAGGTGAAAGCTGTGAGAGAAGCTACAAAGACACTGACAGATTTAACTTAGTATCGTACATAACGGAATGAAAACATCGAAGAGAAGTTTTCGTTATTTTTTAAAAGTAACTATTGGTACCTGAAGAAATCAGCGTATAATCAAGAGAATCGTATAACTGCGACATTGGGTGTTTTGCAGCTCCTCAACTTAACTCCGCTCCTAAAAAAGATGGTGAATTGACGAGGAGATGGGCAGGAAAACTGGGTGGCACAAAGCTGGTACCACAGGAGTTCCACAGGAGTGAGCAGGAAGAGTGTCAGTGGAGATAAACTGGCTTAACATTTACGAAGATAACCGTAGTCATTATAAGAACTAATTTGAAATAATCAGATTGAAATAATATATAGTTTTAATTCAGAATATTGTAAGTGCAATACAAAATATTGCAATTTATTTTATCTAACTACATTCTAAAGATTCTAAGCCAGAATATTATTTTTCCATGTAAACTACATGTAATTTGAAATATTAAAATCCGGAATATTATTTTTTTACGCAATGTAAATAATGTATTTTGAAATATATATTGTAATGCAAAATATTATTTTTCATCTAATGTAATGCTAATATGAAATATTGTAATCCAATCGTAATATCGCAGTTCATATGATGTAAATATAATTCAAAATGTTAAAGGAAAGGGAAGATATTAAACCAACCTTCTCGTGTCTCCTGGGTAAAGTTAATTGGTTCAAAGATACACAATATGCACAAAGATATGCTATACCTATTAAAAAGTTCCTACAGACATGTATAGTTACTGTCTGATTTTATATTTCTGATTTACTAATATCTTTAATTTATTAACTTTCTTTTCAATTTGGGAAAAAAATAGAGGGGGAAAGCTTAATTAGTGTTAAAATAAGAAAAATAAAGAAAAAATCATACACATACTAAAATTAAAAATTCCATTTGAAAGCTAGCATAATAATATAATATAAAAATAAAATTCTAAATGTAATAATAAATAATAACGCAAATTAACTCTGATAGAAATGCACAGTTTTTTCTTATGTTGAAATTCATGCATAATATAGTAAAAATTAAGTATAGTTCAGTGAGTTCTCAAGATTTTTCCCACCCCACTTGGTACACTTTTCACTGTAGCATGAACTTCACTGCACTACGCCGAACGGTATTATGTTACTGGCACGCTTTGTGTCAAAGAAACTGCACAATTAATAGGAAGTAGGAAGGAAAGTCTTTTGCAGAAAGAGTTATTCCTTCTGTCTCTCTTTTTATTTATTTATACAATCTATTTTTACCATTTTCAGTAAAAGAGTAGAAAGCGTCTGAACCGATGTATTTTTTGTACGAAAAGCATTAAAAAATGAGAAAATTGACAGGTCATACAATTTTTGCCCGTTAAATCAGAGTTTAGCTTGTTACAACAGACTTTGTACAAGATGTATTTTCTATTAGACCAACAATTTCTTCTCTTTTATTCGTTAAAACTGAGTTATCATGATATCCTTGCTCACTATGAACGAGTTCGATTGTATATCGAAAATAACACGACTGCGCATACATTGAAATTATTTAGCTTATTACATCAGATTTTTTAAGCTATATTCCTCTGTTATACCAATAATCCCCCCTTTTTGGGGGAGGTGGGGGGGCTCGTTAAAACTGAATTCTCGTGACATTTGAGCTCACTCTAAACGAGTTCGACTGTACATTGAAAATTTCCCCTTAAAAATAAATAAATAAAATGTGTGCTTATTCATCCCTTCCCCTTTTCAAAAAATAAATTATTGACAAATATATAGATTTAAGTTAAAAAAAAAAATAATACATCTAAAATATCTGTAGCAGTAAACTTTTTTTTAAAATAGACTTATTTTTTAGATTAAATGAATTGTATTTTTGCTTTCATTTGATAAAAATAACAAACACATAAAAAAGGAAAAAAAATCATTAGTGTTCAAAATAGATTTTAGTGTTTCAGCGTTAGCGTTTGTAAATATTTTTCTTTAAATAATTTTGAGTACCAAGATAGTGTCTAATAACTTTTCTTATATAAAAAAATAACTCCGCAGAGAATTAATTCATATTTATTCATTCATTCATTCATTCTTTTTTTTTTTTTTTTTTTTTTTAGTTTGAGATTCATGAATGATTTCCCTGAACAGATAAATTTCGTGGTGAAGTCCAATAGCGTAGTGGTCAGCACGTCACGCTACAGGTTTATAGTTCAATTCTGGACTACGGACTAAGCAAAGTTCGCTCAACCTTTCATCCCTTCAGGGTCGATAAAATTAGTATCAAGCTTTCCTGGGAACTAAACACTTAGGAACCAGTGTTAGGCCGTCTATCTGACCGGAACATGTGCTGTACAGCACCTGGGGCACATGGTCAAGAAAATAGGACTGTGCACTGTAGGCCGTAAGGCTTAATAGATTTTAGCGCCGTAGATTTATTATTTTAAAACTCCGTGGTAAATATTTATAACACTTGAAATAAAAATCCTAACAAAAATTGTTCTTTGAAAATGAAGATCACAAAAAAAGTGACCGGTGGGTTTCCCGATCCCGATATTAAAATCGAATTTATGCACATCAGAATAGCAGCAATTTTAAGTTTTTATGGTATTTAAAAAATCTTTCAATGTACCATCTTATTTGCAGTGGGCGCTTTTGCAATCACGATACCCTAGACAAGATTTCTTTTAAGGCTGTTCTCAAATCCAAAAGGGCAACTTTCTGACATAAGTTTAAATTTATTTTTGATCGGAAATGGATGAAACTAGCAGTTGTTGTTGTTCAGAAACTATGTCATCGAGCTGTTTTTTTCCGTTTTTTTTTTTTTTTTTTTTTTTTTTTTTTTTTTTTAAATGCAATAGATCTTTCAGGAAAGAGTGTTAAAGTTGACGTTTTGAACCGCAGTTCCCGAAGAAAGCAGAAAAACCTGTCAGCGAAGTTCGAAAAAAGTCTTTGTCACGTGATCCAAATCGCTTCTAACTCAATAGGTAATGGATGGATCCAAAAATGGAAAACACAGTTCGATTCCAAATCGCTTCCATGGCCAGGCTTTCCGTTAGAAAATGAATTTGTAAATGTGTCAAAACGTTTTGCGCTTGTTGAGCAGAGCAGTTGAGAACAAACAGCCTTAAATGCCGCTTCAAATGGTAATTTCTAATGAAACAATAAAGTTTTAAAAAAATATTTTGTGCATTTTTAAGACACACTCGCTCATTTGCTTGTTTGTTTTTTTTTTTAACACGTGCACACCGATTTTTTTTTTTTTTTTTTTTTTTATCTTATTTCGGGAAGAATATCGGATAAAAATTAAAAGAAAATCATTTTAAACAGTTTTTTTTCTATTAGAATCTACTAATTACGATAAAAACAACACAGTATTATTAAACAGTTACTCGGAATTTCATAAATTTAAATATAAAATGACCTCTTAGCGATTTCATGCAATGGCCAGTGGTCATTTATACAAAGGGAGTCAAATGGGACATCCTCATCCGATCCTTTCTTACGTTTTGTAAAGTAAATGTAAGGCTAAAAAATCACGCGACATGTACGGAAAGATACGATGTATACATATATTTATCTACTAAATGTATATTGAATGTTTGCTTGATTTGCATTTTTAATCATTGTACGAAACTTTTGTGTGAAATGCTGTTGCATCAAAATTCATTTTAGAGGCCATGAATTCGATATTATCTAATGCATAATAACAACACGGCCAACAAACATCTTCGAAACCAAGATTTTTGTGACTAATAAAAATATATTATGAATCTAATTGTGACAAAACTTTTAGGATATAAATTAAAGCATGCTCTTTTGTTCGTGTCATCTTACGTGGCATTAATACTTCGCTAAAATGGAGTTCAACTCTGAATAACCTAAATAGTTTTTTCCACGTCTAATATATGGAAATCTATTCGTGTTTGCTTTTAATAATGTCTTGTTCTTAACGCTACATGTCATAAAACAATGCAGCTTGAACTTTGATAACAATTAAGTGTCATTCTTTCTTTTGATGATGCTGTTTATTAATTGCATATTGTTAATAAGACCCTAAACTTCTACCTGGCATTGGCGCCTTCCTGTTGCATATAAATCGGCTTCAAATAAGAACTGCAAGTCGCACAATTTCCGCGTTGTTATTCATTTCTCTCTAAATTAATGGTGTCAAATTCCTCATACCTACAAACAATATTCCATGTCCACTGGGAAGAAACCTCACACGTTGTTCCAACTAAAAAAAAGATTCCCGGGCGTTTTAACGGTTTGATTGCCTAAAACCTTGAAGGTAGGTGATTCGATTTGACGGGTCTACCTTGATCGTGACTCGATGCGGCGAAGCGTTCAAGACCGTTCAAGAATTGCGTTAAGTGGTGCGTTCAATAGTCTGAGTAATTAGTTGACAGCTGTGACCAGAAACTGGATCAAAAATGCGAGGAGGTTCTGCCAAATCGGGAAGTGTCAAGGCTTTTAGCAAGTGGAATAGTTAATATGCACAAAAAATGCTTTTTAAAAGATTGAAAAAATGAATTTCATATTTGCATTTTCTTAGTCTTATTTTGATATTCACTTCTGAAATTTATTTATTAATTTTTTCTTCTTGCAGAATTATTGGAAAATTGCATTAATATTATTCTTGCATTTGCATTAATATTATTTTTGCGTTTATGTTATTATTGTATAAATATTATTGCGTTGAGGGTGCATGTACTAGTCTCGAGTCGTTAATTGACAGCTGTGCCCAGAAACTGGATAAAAAATGCAATGAGGTTCTGCCAAATCGGGAAGTTTCAAGGCTTTTGCAAGGCAAATGGAGTAAATACGCATAAAAAGTGTTTTTTAATCCCCTGACTACCATTTTTTGGGGGGGGTGGGATTTTAAATCAAATTTGGCACAATGTTTTAATAAGGTCTGAAAGCCAAGCAAACGGTCAACTACGATCCAAATGAACGTAAGAGACCAGTGGGACAAGCAGACATGGTTTTCCAAGCGTTTCAGGGACTGCTATGGTAATTCCAGTAGTAATTTTTGAAGTTGCACTGGGACATAGTGTCCCACTGGGAGTCTAAGGGTAAAAATGATTACAAAATGGAATTTCATAATTGTATTTTTTTAGTCTTACTTTGGTAATTCCCTTAAAAAATGAAATCGATTACTTTTTGTTTCAGGAAGCTTTGTATTAAAAATTGCATGAATATTATTTTTGCATATGCATTAATACTGTGACATGTGTGTTATGCGTTTAGTTGTCTGCATAATTAGTTGGCAGCTGTGACCAGAAACTGGATGAAAAATGCGGGGAGGTTCTCCCAAATCGTGAAGTATTAAGGTTTTTAGCAAATGGAATAGTTGATGTGCAACTATATTTTTAAAAATAAATAAATAAACTAGTTGGATGTGCCAATCCCAAAACTTTCTTCTATCTTATAAATCTTAATATTTCAAAAACTAGTTACACATGTTAATACTTCAATATTATTAGTTCATTACTATACCAACTTTGGTTTTTATCTTAAATTTCTGCTTCAGTCAATTAAATGAACTAAAAACGAGTTAATCTATTTCATGATATTTTTTTTAATTAATAGTTTTTCCTTATTCTGTTGTTATCAGATGTTCGCGAATAGCCGGCTTAGCAGGAAGTAAGTTCCCGCCTTTGCACAAGCCGCCGATGGACAATAGAACTACGAAAAATCAAAAAAAGTATACAAAAATCGCTATCACAGAGCCCCTTTACCGCGCGATATTTCCAAATTCAAGGAGGGCCTGTTGGCCAAAGCCAAAAACATGCACAAAATATTTGGCTCAATTCTATGCATAACTTCATACACTTTTCGATGGTACAATATTCAAAATGGCACAAAAATCGCTATTACAGCGCCCCCTACCGGCGAATTTTTTCCAAATTAAAGAAGGACCTGCTTGCCATAGCCAAGAACTTAAAATAAAAATTTGGTTCAATTCTATGCATAACTTCATACACTTTTCGATGGTACAATATGCGAAATCGCTATTACAGTGCTCCCCAGCGGCAAATTTTTTTCAAATTTAGGAAGGACCTGCTTGTCATAGCCATAAACTTAAAATAAAAATTTGGTTCAATTCTATACATAACTTCATACACTTTTGGATGGTACAATATTCAAAATCGTACAAAAATCGCTGTTACACCGCTCCCTACCAGCGAATATTTTACAAATTCAGGGAGGATCTGCTTGCCAAAGCCATAAACTTAAAATAAAAATTTGGTTCAATTCTATGCATAACTTCATACACTTTTGGATGGCACAATATTCAAAATCGCACAATAATCGCTATTACAGCGCCCCCTACCGGCGATTTTTTTCCAAATTCAGGGAGGATCTGCTTGCCATAGCCTAAAACTTAAAATAAAAATTTGGTTCAATTCTATGCATAACTTCATACACTTTTTGATAGTACAATGGCGACAGACACACGGACAGACAGACATTTTTTATAAACATGTTTTTGTGATCTCTGACCCCTAAAACATGTAAATCCGTCGAAAACAGGAAGTCGAAAAAAATTTCGATTACAATACTTTCTTCTATTGAAGATAGAAGAATGTAAAAAAATTTGTTCAATTCTATGCATAAATTCATACACTTTTTGATGGTACAATAATGAAAATGGTACAGACATCGCAATTATAGCGCCACCTTCCGGCGGAAATTTTCCAAATTCAGGGAGGACCTTCGTGCCATGACCAAAAACAAACACAAACTAGTTGGATGTGCCAATCCCAAAACTTTCTTCTATCTTATACATCTTAATATTTCAAAAACTAATTACAAATGTTAATACTTCAATATTATTAGTTCAATACTATACCAACATTGATTTTCATCTTAAATTTCTGCTTCAGTCAATTAAACGGACTAAAAACGAGTTAACATATATCATGATGTTTGTTAAAATTATTAGTTTTTCCTTATTCTGCTGTCATCAGCTGTTTGCGAATAGCCGACTTAGCAGGAAGCGAGTTCCCGCCGCTGCACGAGCCGCCGATGGACAATAGAACTACGAAAAATCAAGAAAAGTATACAAAAATCGGTATCACACAGCCCCTTTACCACGCAATATTTCCAAATTCAAGGAGGACGAGGTTGGCCAAAGCCAAAAACATGCACAAAAAATTTGGTTCAATTGTATGCATAATTTTATACACTTTTCGATTGTACAATAAAGAAAATGGCACAAACATCGCTATTACAGCGCCCCCTTCCGGCAGATTTTTTTGAAATTCAGGGAGGACTTGCTTGCCATAGCCAGAAACATGCACAAAAAATTTGGTTCAATTCTATGCATAACTTCATACACTTTTCGGTGGTTAAATAATGCAAATGGCACAGAAATCGCTACTACAGCGCCCCCTTCTGGCGGAATTTTTTCAAGTTCAGTAAGGAATTGCTTGCCATAGCCAGAAACATACACAAAAAATTTGGTTCAATTATATGCATAATTTCATACACTTTTCGATGGTACAATAATGAAAATGGTACAGACATCGCAATTATAGCGCCCTCTTCCGGCAGAATTTTCCCAAATTCAGGGAGGACCTTCGTGCCATGACCAAAAAAGAAAAAACACAAAAAAATTGGTTCAATTCTATGCATAACTTAATACACTTTTCGATGGTACAATATTCAAAATGGCACAAAAATCGCTATTACAGCGCCTACTACCGGCGATTTTTTTCAAATTAAGGAAGGACCTGCTTGCCATCGCCAAGAGCTTAAAACATTTTTTTGTCCAATTCTAAGCATAACTTCATACACTTTTCGATTGTACAATATTCAAAATCGCACAAAAAACGCTATTACAGCGCCCCCTACCGGCGAATTTTTTTCAAATTCAGGGAGGACCTGCTTGTCATAGCTATAAACTCAAAATAAAAATTTGGTTCAATTCTATGCATAACTTCATACACTTTTGGATGGTACAATATTCAAAATCGCACAAAAATTGCTGTTACAGCGCCCCCTACCGGCGAATTTTTTCCAAATTCAGGGAGGATCTACTTGCCATATCCAAAAACTTAAAATAAAAATTTGGTTCAATTCTATGCATAACTTCATACACTTTTGGATGGTACAATATTCAAAATCGCACAAACATTGCTATTACAGCGCCCCCTACCGGCGAATTTTTTCCAAATTCAGGGAGGATCTGCTTGCCATAGCCAAAAACTTAAAGTAAAAATTTGGTGCAATTCTATGCATAACTTCATACACTTTTTGATGGTACAATGGCGACAGACACACGGACAGACAGACATTTTCTATAAACATGTTTTTTGGGATCTCTGATCCCTAAAACGTGTAAATCCGTCGAAAACCGGAAGTTGAAAAAATTTCGAAAAATACTTTCTTCTATTGAAGATAGAGTTTATATTTGCTTACACTTAATACTGTTTGGTATTTTCAAAAATGATTCTTTTTTCCTTCCTTGCTTGTTGTTTTCAGCAATTTTCATATTGCATAATAATATTGGGTTTGCATTAATATTATTGTTTTAAGGGTTCATTCAATAGTCTGAGTAATTAGTTGGCAGTTGATACCAGAAATGGAATTAAAAATGCGAGGACATTCTGTGAAATCGAAAAGTGCCAACCTTTAGCAAGTGGAATTGTTAATATGCGAAAAAATGGTTTTTAAAAAGATTGGAAAATGGATTTCATATTTGCAATTTTCTTAGACTTACTTTGGTATTCGCTGATGGAAATTATTTATTACTATTTGTTTCTATAAGCTTTGTATTAAAAACTGCATTAATATTTTGTGCACGCTTTTAATAGTATGGGTAATTAGTTGACAGCTGTTACTAGAAACTGGATCAAAAATGCCGGAAAATTCTGCTAAATAGGGAAGTGGGGAACAAGGGACCTTCAAACTCTTTTTTTTTTTTTAATAATTATTATTTCACTTTAAATATTATTCAAGAGCACACTATACGCATCACGGCATATATTTATCACACAATAAAGTGAAAAAAAAAAATTTGAGAAAAATAAGGAATTTTCTTGAATATTTTAAGCGTTATGAAGAACTTTTCAAAATGCCCCATGCACATTCCATATCAATTAAAATCTCCAATATTTTTTATAGCTGTTTGTCATTATATATGTCATAAAACTGTGCATCGTTTTTAAAAACTAAATATAAATGGAAAAGTTAAAGGTAGTTAATTTCAGAAATATGATGCACAAAATGCTGAAAATTTCATAAAATTGAGAAAATATTTTTTTCCTTACATTCATATTCAAATATATAAAATTTGATGCACTGTTTTATTTGTATATATAAAACAAACTTGCATAAAAAATATTGGGGATTTTAATTGATATGGAATGCGCATGGGGCATTTTGAAAAGTTCTTCATATAACGCTTAAAATGTTCAAGAAAATTCCTTATTTTTCTCATTTTTTATTTAAATTTCTTTCTTGTGTGATAAATATATGCCATAATGCATATAGTGTGTCCTTGAATAGTATTTAAAGTGAAAGAGTTTGAAGGTCCCTTGTCCCCTTAAGCCCCCTGTCCCTGCCGTCGAAGACACTCACGAGCTAATGCTAATCCTATGGGGAGGGATTTTTCTAATATCTCGTTTGCATTTCGACATTTTTAAATATTTTCTTTTGCATTGGATAGCGAAGATACGTCTCTGCGTCGCACCTTTTTTACTTTTTCGATTTCAGTCGCAGATATTTTTTATAAAGTTACTTTCACTTTCAAAACCGGTTCTGAAAATGAAAATGTCATTCTAAAAAATATCTACAACCAAAATCGAAAAAGTAAAAAAGATGCGATGTAGGGTGGGATCTCCGCTATCCAATGCAAAAAAAAAATTATTTAAAAATGTCGAAATGCAAACCAGATATTAGAAAAATCCCTCCTAATAGGATTAGCATTAGCTCATGAGTGCCTTCGCCGGCAGGGACAGGAGCCTTAACCCCTTGGGACGAGCAACCGGTATACGTGTCGGGTAAGGCGATCAGAATTCGTGATTATTCTCACCAGTAAATTTTTATTGTAAATTTTGCCTTATTTAATCTGAGCATTTTCCCGATTCAATTAGGCAAAAATTTCTGTTTTAAAAAACCGGTGATAAAAGATTAAAAATTCTGTAAAAAACACTCGTCCCGAAGGGTTTAAGGTTTTTATTTTAGCAAGAGTAAAATATAGTTAATATGTATCTATCTATCTATATATATATATATAAAAAAGAAAAGAAAAAAAGATGATGAAACAAAATTGATAAAATTAATTTATATTTGCATTTTCTTTGATATTTTCAAATAAGGATTTTTTTCCTTTATTATTTTTTGTTTTCAGGAATCTTCTTATTACTTAATATTATTGCGTTTGCATTAATATCGTTCCTTTAAGGATGCGTTCAAAAGTCTGAATAATTAATTGACAGCTGTGATCAGAGACTAGATAAAAAAAGCGGGGAAGTTTGCTGAATCGGGAAGTGTTATGGTTTTAACAAGTGGGATAGTTGATGAGCATCATCATTAAAAAATAAATTAATTTTAACACGATTAGCAAAATGAATTTTTATTTGGATTTTCTTAATGTTTTTTGATATTTCTGTCTTTTTCCCTCTGCTACTTTCTGTTTTCAGGAATCTTCATATTGCGTAATATTATTGGGTTATCTTCATATTACGTGTGATATTATTGTGTTATCTTTATATTGAGTATTATTATTACATTTGCATCAATATTATTGCGTTTTCATTAATACTATTGTGTTTTGATATCATTGCTTTAAGGGTGCGTTCAATAGTCCAAATTAGTTGACAGCTGAGACCAGATATTGAATGAAAAATGCGAGAACAGTCTGTCAAATCAGGAAGTATCAAGGAAATTATCAAGTTAAACAGTTAAATGTGAGCTATGTTTTAAATCAAAAAATGCTCTTTTTTTTTTTTTTTTTTTTTTTTTAAATGCACCTTTATTGAAAAAAGGAATTTCATGTCTGAGTTTTCTTAGTCTCACTGCCAAATCTTAATTTGATATTCTATACAAAAATGAAATTATTATTTATTTATTATTTTTCTTTTTGAGAGGCTGCATGTTAAGACGCGTAACTGAAAATTAATGAAGTTAGATTTTATTATTTAGGAATTAATAAGGATTTTAATATAAATAAAAGGGTTTAAATTGTTTTTCAGATGTTCTAATAAATTGAGAAGTGCCCGTACCAAAGATTTTAAATAGTAAAATACTTGATGTGCAGATATGTTTTGAAACACATAATGCTTTTTAAAAAGAATAGAAAAATGAATTTCACATTTGCATTTTCTAACTTAGGTATTTTCAAAAATGAAATTATTTAGTATTTATTCCATACTTTTTTTCGGGAAGCTGCATATTAAGAATTGCGTTAAAATTATTAATTCATTTGCATTAACATTATTGCGTTAAGTGTGCGTTCAGTAATCTGAATAATTGTGACCGGAAATTGGACTAAAAAATAAAATAAATACGGTGAGATTCTGAATCAGACTATGGCAAAGCATTCAGAAAGTGGAATTTTTAATGTAAAGTTAAGTTAAGGCATGTTCTCAAATCCAATGGAGCTACATTCTGAGAAATTTATGATTTTTTTTTTTTTTTTTTTTTTTTTTTTTTTTGGAAACGCATGCAATTGGCAAGTTTTTTATTCAGAAACTGTGTAATCGAAAGACGTTTTCCATTTTTTGTAAAGACAGAAAATACTGTAGAAATTGGTATTTTGAAACAAATTTCCGGGCGCAACCGCTCAGAGAAGGAAAAAAACTCGTCGTCACATAACAAAAATCGCTTGTAATTTGATATATAATTATATTTTCAAAATCGCTTCAATAATCAGGTCTGTGAATTGTGCCTTTACGTTTAAAAATGTGTGAAAAAGTTTCCCGTTGTTAAGCAGGGAATTTGAAAACTGCCTTAAAAAAGTTTTTTAAAAGATTGGAAAAAGAATTTTATACATGCATTTTTTCAGTGTTGTTTTACTTTGTCATTCTTTTGAAAAATGAAATTATTATTTATGCCTTATTTTTATTTTTCAAGAAGCTGCATATTGCGTTATAAAGATGCATTCTAAATATGAATGATTAACTGACAGCTATGACCAAAAACTGGGTCAAAAATGCGAGGAGGTTCTGCAAAATCGGAAAGTATCAAAACTTTTAGCAAGTGGGAATAGTTATGCAATTATTTGTTATTTAAAAAAAGGGGGGGGGGGGGGTTACAAGGCAATTTCTTGGGAAAAAGTGAATTTCATATTTGCGTTTTCTTGGTTTCACTGCCAAGTATCAGTTTGGTATTCTCTTCTAAAATGAAATTATTATTTATCCATTATGTTTTGTTTTCGGAAAACTGCTTATTGCTTAAAATGTGCATTCAATAATCTGAACAATTACTTGAGAAATGTGACCAAAAACTGAATAAACAAGTTGGAAATTGCTCGTCAAACGTGGCAAATGAGGTGCGTTCGTACTATAACTAGTTTTATAATTATTTTTTGCACCCCATATTGTACTGAATGTGTATTTATTTGCAATTCATAAGTGCATAGTCTGTAACATCATTAAAATGCACTTGCAATAATTTTTTCCCATTCCCCTTAATGTAATGGAAAACTTTTGACTGTCCCTGTAATTAAGCTATACATCCGATTTTCATGAAATTTGAAATGGCTCGACAAAATTTTGCAGCAATTATATATTTAAAATTTCAGCCCATTCGGAAAGCTGTAACATCATTAAAATGCACTTGCAATAATTTTTCCCATTGGCTTTAATGTAAAGAAAAACTTTTGACTGTCCCTGTAATTAAACTATACATCCGATTTTCATAAAATTTGAAATGGCTCGACAAAATGTCGCAATAATTATATGTTTAAAATTTTAGACCATTCGGAAAGTTTTAACATCATTAAAATGCACGTGCAATAATTTTTCCCATTGGCCGTAATGTAAAGAAAAACTTTTGACTGTCCCTGTAATTTAACTATACATCCGATTTTCATAAAATTTGAAATGGCTCGACAAAATTTTACAACAATCATATATTTAAAATTTCTGACCATTCGGTTGGGTAGTTTTTGCTCTATTATATGCGGACGGACGGACAGACAGACGGACTAAACGACGACTATAGGTGCTACGTATTTATATAATTACGAACGCACCTAAAAATGCGGGAGTTTCTGCCAAATGGGGAAGTATATCAAGGCTCTTAGAAAGTGGAATAAATAGTTAATCTACAGATATGTTTTTTTTTAAGAGGGAAAAAAAGGATAAAAAGAGGGGGTTGGGGCTGTAAAGGGCAATTTCTTGGAAATTTTTTGATTTTCATATTTGCGCTTTCTTGGTTTCACTGCCAAACCCCAGTTTAGCATTATCGTCAAAAGTGAAATTATTATTTGTCCATTACGCTTTGTTTTCGGTGAAGCTGCATATTGCATTAATATTGTTATTGCATTTGCATTAATATTATTGCGTTAAGGGTGCGTTTTTAATAGTCTGAGTAATTAATTAATAGTTGTTACCTGAAACTTCATCAAAAATGCGGGGAGGTACTGTCAAAATCAAAATGTCAAATCTTTTAGTAAAGCTGAATAGTTTGTTTCAAAGAAAGCTATGTTTTTAAACAAAAAAATGCTTTTTAAAATGCAATTTTTAGAAAAAACGAATTTCATATTTGCATTTTCTTGATCTCAATACCAAATTTCACTTTTGTATCTTATTTAAAAAGGAAATTTTTATTTATCTATAACTTTTCCTTTTTGAGAAGCTGAATATTAAGACAGGTAACTGAATATTAAGGAAAAAAGATGAGATTATTGATATATTACTCAGAATTAAAAAAAAAAAAAAAAAAAAAGCGGGGTATTATTTTGTTTGTCATAAAATTTTTGTAATTACGATGAAAATTTTTCTGTTGTCAGCATTTCTCTCACCATATTTAAATATCACCATGGTTAAATTTCGTTTCGTATTTAATATTAGAATATTCTTAACACAATTTTTATTTCAGCATTTTAATACAATTTCTATTTTTAATAGGTTTCCTCTGATAATAATTTTAATAAATGACATTAGCTTTCAAGATAAAATTAAAAAAAAAAAAAAAATCAATTGCATATTTTTGAATGGGTCTACTTTTCCTTCTTAAACTTTATGTTGCTTTATCTTTTTTTCTCAAAAGTATTTATCCGTCTATCATGAAAATTTAAAAATATCACTAAATGTTCAAATAAGTCTAATAAAGCACAAGCTCTTTAGCACACTGAAAAAAAAAAGAAAAAAAAACTGCAATTCTACAGATGTAAAGTTACACAAATCTGTATGCTTACTAAAATTTTATCTGTTACACTGCACAGAAAAAGATGCAAATCTAACAAAACTAGTTTTTGTATAGCTACAGAAATCTGTAGCTTTACAAAAGAACCTACTAAAATTACAGTAATCTTACTAAAATTTTATCTCTAACCGGGGTTGCTGTTACATAAAAATTTCTAGGCATCCCAGTTTCCTAATAAATTTTTATTTACGGTGCAAAAGTGTATCTGTTACATGAATTTTTGTTGTTTTCGTTACGTAAAAAGTTCTTAGAAATCCCAGTTTCCTAGAAAAATTTTAGTAAGTGGTTTTTTTTTTTTTTTTTACAATGCATAAATATGTTAGAAAAAAAATCCTCGGCTTGGTGTTCACTCTTGCCCTTCTTTTATCTCATATTTTTAGAAAACATCTTCATTAAGAATTATTTGCCAAATCAATATTTCTGAAGTAAAATAGATATTTTCAAAATAGCGCTATTATTGGTCAGCATTCTGCAAGATTAACTGTTTTTAACCACCTGAGAATTCCTAAAATCAGTCCATTTCTGGTTAAGATTGGTAAGATATATACTTCTTCTTAAATATATTCTATTTATGGTAGAGGATGTACAGAGAGAAATTCAACGGCGACCAAATTTCCCCCTTTTTTTTAAATTTATTGATCCTTTTTTTTAAAAACTTCGTCATAGTTTTAACGTGTTCTGTTTGTATAAAAATTAATCTGGAAATATTTTTAACAATACTTAAGGGGTCTCATAGGACTCTTAAAGCTTCAAAATTTTCGAAACTTTAATTTGTTTAGAAGTTAGACTCCTATCTTTTCTCAACATTTGAATATATTTGTTTACTTCATTAGAACAGAAGTTATGGCTTTTAGAATTAAACCAGCTCAAAGCTGAAGTGGCGTTCCCGAAACTTTGAAGTCATTTTTCTCCAAATGACGTTTTTGGGCATAACGCGCAGGATATCTAAAAACTTCTGAGTGTTTTTCCATGAAATTTTCAAAACATATGTTTCATGTTAGTCTGCATAAACTGAACCTAAAATTTCCTTTTTATTGTTAAAAAAAAATGTCTTTTTAGGTGATTATACTGTTGAAATTTTCAAAATTTTGTATTCGCTAAATACAACTTTGTATTAAAAATATAAAAATGCTTTAAATACAGATTAATTAAGGTTCAGTGTAATTGATATAATATGAAGCATAAGTAGGCTCCAAAAATTTCATTCATAGTTGCAAAATTTGTTTTGTAATCCCGCGCGTAAGCTGTTATACCAATTTTCTGCTCGACAAATGTCTGACAATTTGGAGCCCCCTATAAATGCTAATTCTGCATCTTGCAAGTTTTTAAATATATGAAATGAAAAAACATACTTATATCTTATCTCAATAAAAATTGTGTTTTAAAATCATATACATTTTAAGGTATTAAATGTTGAAAATGGCCTTTTTTTTCATCTTTTCCAATTTTAAGAGTCCTGAGACCCCTTAAAGGCTGCTTATGAAAATAATAATAATAAATAAATAATGAATTTTATTTTTCAATTTTTAGGTGCGTTCGTAATTATATAAATACGTAGCACCTATAGTCGTCGTTCAGTCCGTCCGTCTGTCCGTCTGTCCGTCCGTCTGTCCGCATGTAACAGAGCAAAAACTACCCAACCGAATGGTCTGAAATTTCAAATATATGATTGTTGCAAAATTTTGTCGAGCCATTTCAAATTTTATGAAAATCGGATGTATAGTTTAATTACAGGGACAGTCAAAAGTTTTTCTTTACATTACGGCCAATGGGAAAAATTATTGCAAGTGCATTTTAATGATATGAGAGCCTTCCGAATGATCTGAAATTTTAAAGATATAACTGTTGCAAAAATTTTTCGAGCCCTTTCAAATTTTAGGAAAATCGGATGTATAGTTTAACTACAGGGACAGTCAAAAGTTTTTCCTTACATTACGGCCAATGGGAAAAATTATTGCAAGTGCATTTTAATGATATTAGAGCCTTCCGAATGATCTGAAATTTTAAAGATATAACTGTTGCAAAGTTTTGTCGAGCCCTTTCAAATTTTATGAAAATCGGATGTATAGTTTAATTACAGGGACAGTCAAAAGTTTTTCTTTACATTACGGCCAATGGGAAAAATTATTGCAAGTGCATTTTAATGATATGAGAGCCTTCCGAATGATCTGAAATTTTAAAGATATAACTGTTGCAAAATTTTGTCGAGCCCTTTCAAATTTTAGAAAAATCGGATGTATAGTTTAATTACAGGGACAGTCAAAAGTTTTTCTTTACATTACGGCCAATGGGAAAAATTATTGCAAGTGGATTTTAATGATATTAGAGCCTTCCGAATGATCTGAAATTTTAAAGATATAACTGTTGCAAAATTTTGTCGAGCCCTTTCAAATTTTAGGAAAATCGGATGCATAGTTTAATTACAGGGACAGTCAAAAGTTTTTCTTTACATTACGGCCAATGGGAAAAATTATTGCAAGTGCATTTTAATGATATTACAGCCTTCCGAATGGTCTGAAATTTTAAAGATATAATTGTTGCAAAATTTTGTTGAGCTATTTCAAATTTTAGGAAAATCGGATGTATAGTTTAATTACAGGGACAGTCAAAAGTGTTCCGTTACATTACGGGGAATGGGAAAAAAATATTGGAAGTGCATTTTAATGATGTATCAGACTATGCGCTTTATGAAGTGCAAAAAATTATACATTCAGTACAATATGGGGTGCAAAAAATAATTATAAAACTAGTTATAGTACGAACGCACCTCATTTGCCACGTTTGACGAGCAATTTCCAACTTGTTAAATTTATATCTGCGTACAGCAAAAGACCGTTATAACTCATCACACCTTGGGACTAGGAGTTCTTCATATTATAGAATTTTGCATTATATAAATCACACACACTTCAAAAATCACACATCACGTAAGTTTTACACACCATTAAGTACCCTTTGTAAGCAGTGTTGGGCACGCTCACGAACAAAAAAAATAAAATAAAATAAAAAGCTAATTCAAACTCAAACTCAATTTCTCAAAAATGAGTCAAGTTCACGTTCAAATTCAAAAATTTTCAAACGAATTCGCTCAACTCAAACTCATCTAAGAAAGTGAGCGAAGTTCACTAAAAACTCTTTATTTTAAAAATAGAATTTGACCGTCTAAATTTTGTGAACTAATCTTTTGGACAATATTTTCTTTCGGGACGGGCTCGGGCCGAACTTTTAATTTTTATACTGGGCCGGCCGAATATTTCTTCTATGGATCGGGCCAGGCCCGGGCCTTGAAATTTCGGCACCAGCAGACCTCTACCATAGACTGCATAATACAGGGACCTCCGTTCCAAA
This sequence comes from Maratus speciosus, assembly GCA_963932465.1. Lineage (NCBI taxonomy): Eukaryota > Metazoa > Arthropoda > Arachnida > Araneae > Salticidae > Maratus > Maratus speciosus. Next base: position 505,463,694 of record OZ010786.1, on the reverse strand, counting down.
ATACTAATTCAACCCCATTTCTTTCTATATATCCTATTGTAAAGTATATTGGTTTTTTAATGGATCTCAATTTGTACGTAAATATCTGAATTATTATTTAACATTACATGGCTTGGAGACCTAAAAATCTGAAAAATTCCACATCGGAAAACCTTCTAAGACGGAATCACATAGGACAGAAAAAAATTGTTATAGTTTAGTATCTTTTTTACCAGGTCTGTGTAGTCTGTTGCAAAGTATTTTTTATTTTCAAACGAATTATTATATCCATTTGGCACCGATCAAGAAATATTCCCGTTTAAAACAGGATTTCGTCATACAGATTCTTATAACAGGTTTTACAGTATTGTATACCACCTCCCCCCTAGAAATGTAAATGTATTATTCTTTAAAGAGAATTTTAATTGTAGAATAATGGTAATTTAAAAACATATGTATTTTCGGGAAAAATTGTTGACCCAAAGAGGTTGTTCCTTAAAAAGAGTTTTGCACGAATCAGACAGAGACGGATCAATGATTTTCATACAAGCAGGGGCGACCGGGCCAGAAAATTTCTGTCGGTGCAGACTTCTAGGAAGAATAACGCACAGGTGCAGAAATAAGTTCGGTTCGGCCCGGCCTGAGCCTCCAGAGAAAGCAAGGCCAGGGCACGACCCAGAAAAACTGATGATCAGACTCGACCCGTCCCGAGTCGGTTTTGGCCTCTAAATGGGAAAACGTGTTCTTAATGGCTGAAACATTTTTAAAATACGTTATGAAAAAAAAGGAGTTTGATTTGTAAATTTCGTTCAAACTCACGGATTTTTTGAGCTTTCGTTCAGTTCACGTTCGTTTATCAAAAGTGAGTCAAGTTCAACTTAACGTTCACAGAAAGTGAACTAAGATCGTGGTCTTTCGTTCTAGTCCAGGCAATAGAGACCGTATAGGGACTCTACCTAGCAAAATTAATGGTAGTACTGGAAATCGCCTTTATAGATGTTTTTTGGGTCGCTGAATCCGAATTTTTAACTTCCCACCAAAATTTCCCCCGGCAACCCCCCCCCAAATTTTGGTAAAATGCACCCCCAAAAAAGGTTTTTATTAAAAAAAACATTTTTTTTATTATTTTAGGGAAAAAGTATCTAGAAATTCAGAAAGTAGACAAAATTTCCAACAAATTAGATATATGACATTATGACTTAGGATGAAAGGGAAGGGGGATCTGCCTCGAAAAATGCACTGCAGTGCTGCGTGGACTAAGTTGCGCAATTCCACTTAACCACTCACACGTTTACATTAGCCCTCCCATCTTCCCTCCGAACTTTCTCTATAAGGTTTACTTTAAGTTTTTTGGGTCGCTGAATCCGAAATTGTAACTTCCCCCCAAAATTTCCCCCTCCCCCAAATAGTTGTTTTTAACTTAAATTTCTTATTGTTTTAGGGAAAAAGCATTATGAAATTCAGAAACTAGACAAAATTTGCAACAAATGGGATTTATGACGTAGGATAAACGGGGAGAGAGGGGGCTGCCTGGGAACATTCCCAGCGCGCTTTTCTCAAAAACCAAATTTTTTCAAAAAATCAATTTTTTGGGGAGTTGCCGGGTGAAATTTTGGTGGGAAGTTACAAGATTGGATTCAGCGACCCAAAAAACATAAAATGTGTCGAAATCCAGAACTAGTATTAATTTTGCCAGATAAAATCCCCTATTGCCTGGACTTCATAATTTAGTGCACGTAGCGCCGCAGTGCATGTTCAGAGGCAGCCCTCACCCTCCCCATTCATCCTAATTCATAATGTCATATGTCCTATTTGTTGCAAATTTTGTCTAGTTTCTGAATTTTGTAATGCTTTTCCCCTAAAACAATAAGAAATTTAATTTAAAAACAACTATTTGGGGGGGGGGGGGAATTTTTGGAGGAAATTTAAAAGTTTGGATTCAGCGACCCAAAAATCTTAAAGTAAACCTTATAGAGAAAGTTCGGAGGGGAGATGGGAGGGCGAATGTAAACGTGTGAGTGGTTAAGTGGAATTGCGCAACTTAGTTTACGCAGCACCGCGCGCATGTTCCTAGGCAGATCCTCCTTCCCCTTCATCCTAAGTCATAATGTCATATATCTAATTTGTTGGAAATTTTGTCTTCTTTCTGAATTTCTAGATACCTTTTCTCTAAAACAATAAAAAAAAATTGATTTTTTTAATAAAAACCTTTTTTGGGGGGCTTTTTACCAAAATTTTGGGAGGCTGCCGGGGGAAATTTTGGTGGGAAATTACAAATTCGGATTCAGTGACCCAAAAAACATCTAGAAAGCCGATTTCGAGTACTACCATTAATTTTGCTAGGTAAAATTTCCTATTGCCTGGACTATTCAGTGAACGCGCTCATACCCAACACTGTTTGTAAGCATGGTCAAATATGTCTGGAACATAACAATTTACTGTAGATCTTTATATTGCATTCCTTACGACCAGAAGTTGTGCAGATTATAAATTTTTGCATAATATAAATCATTCCACACATTATTAAATTATCTTATATTATCCAAATACATGCCTAAATAAAATCATTATATTTTTCATTTTCAGTTTTTTAAAATTTAATAATAACAATCTTTTTTTTGTTGTTGTTGTTTAAAAAAAACTCTGAATTAAGTAGATAAAGATGAATACTGTCTTAACATAGTCATCTAGAGGGTAGCTCTATTTCTAAAATGTGGATTCCAGGTGCTTTGCAAAATCCATTGTTATATCTGAGAAGTTGCGTGTTATATAGAGAATTGCATTATATAAAACTGCGTTATAAAGATCTACTTTATTTCAATATGAGGTATTCTTATTGTTTCAAGATTAAATGAATTTAAAAAATGACACATTAACAAATAATCGTTAACTAAAAGTGTTTTGTATTTAAAAAAAAATAAATGAAAATGATTTTCACACCATCATCTTAAATTTTTTCATATTTAAAGAAATTATAAATGCATGAAAGTATGTATTAACAACAGCTGTAAAACTGCTTTAAATTCAAAAATCCAACTTTCTTACGGTTAAAAATTTTATTACTGCTTACCTGAAAATTAGCTTAAGGCTGTTCTGAAATGCAAACTGGCTACTTTCTGACAAATCTTTTAACCCCTTGAGGGGCGGTGGGATAAAATATATCCCACTTAATTTAAACATTATTCTCACCAGAAAATTGTAACTAAATTTTATATTTTTAACTTTGAAAGAAAATCGTTAAGAAATTGCTTTTCCTTATTTAGAAATAAAATTTTTCGATTATTCCGATGAGAATCCAATATTTAGAGACATTTTTGCTTGCCCCTCAGGGGGTTAATTCATTTTGGTTCTCAAAATGTGTCGCCAACATGCATTTAGTAAGAATCTTTGTAATTTCAGATTATTTTTCAGAAAAGGCTGTCAAAAGTTGGCGTTTAGAACCGAATTTTGCCGAATTTTCCGAGGCGTAAGTTGGAGTAACTTAAAAACACAAAATATCCACGCATAGAATTCCCAAATATCTACAGACGAGAACAAATCACCCGAAGATTTTATATTAAAATTAAGAGTGAAAGTTGGGATTCCTAAGAAATTCACACTGTAAAAAGATGTACGAGGTTACTAAGAATTTTCTAGGAAACTGGAATGTCTGGAATTTGTTATGTAACTGCAACAAAAAAAAAAAAAAAAAAAAAAAAAAAAAAAAAAAAAATCCCTGCCGGCCCGGCCTACAGGCAGAGGTAGATTTCGAAGTCAAATATACTAATTTTACAAACAAAAACTAAATCATGATTATAGATAAATCCACTTTAACAATTTTATCTGACCGCTCTTGACGAGTTTTTATTTCATTTTCATATAATAGCTGGTTTTATCAGAATCATGTTAGGGCGGTATTCAAAAAAATACTTTTCCATGCTCAACAACTCGAAATTTTCTGGCATAATTCCAGATTCATTTTTAATTTTAAAAAAATATGAAACTTGCTGACGTGATTTTTGAAGAGATTTATAAGCGACCTGTGTTTTTATTTTTTGTTCAATTAATTAAAACTTGATATATAAACAATTATTTTCTCAGAAGGACAATATTTTTCGTTTCTAACACAATCGCTTCGGGAAATTCCGTTCAAAATGCCCACTTTGACATCATTTTTTGAAATATATTCTGCCTCTATCTAAAAATCGATTATTACGGTACATTATATAGTTTCTGAATAAGCGAATCTACCAATTAAATGCGTTTGAGAGCAAAAATGAATTTAAAAACCAGTCAGAAAATAAGCAGTTTGGATTTAAGCGCATCCTTAATACAATGATTTTTCCAACACAATCCGCTTCGGTAAATTCGGTTCAAAATGCCCTTTTTAACAGCATTTAAAAAAATATATTCTGCCCCTATCAGAAAATCGACCATTACGGTACATTATATAGTTTCTGAGTAAGAAAACGTACCAATTGGAAGCCTTTGAGAGCAAAAATGAATTGTAAAATGAGTCAGAAAATAAGCAGTTTGGATTTGAATACACCCTTACTAAGATCATTTTTTACTTCAACCGGTATGTATTTTTAATTTGTTTTTGCTCTAAGAATTGGTCCTATCCAAAACTTGTCTATATAGATGTTGTAGACAATATTAAGAAGATATATGATAAATTCATGGGGATTTTATATCTTTTGAATTGACGGAGTTATGGATTTTTTTCTTCTTCAAACCCCCTTTTTGTTTTCGTTTTTAATTTTTTTTGCGGTACGAATTGGTCCTATCAAAAACTTGTGAATGTAAAAGTTGTAGATAATGTTAAGGAGATTCATGATAAAATTAATTGGATTTGATATCTTGAGAATTGACGAGGTTATGGATTTTTTTCTTCTTCAAACGCCCTTTTTGTTTTCGTTTTTAATTTTTTTTGCGGTACGAATTGCTCCTATCAAAAACTTGTGAATATAAAAGTTTTAGATTATGTTAAGGAGATTTATAATAAAATTAATTGAATTTGATATCTTGAGAATTGACGAAGTTATGAATTTTTTTCTCCCAAAAACCCTATTTTTTGCGCCTCTTGAGCCCATTTTTAACTTTATCAAAAATCTGTGATACATAAATTTTTGGCCCTATTTTTAGAAGTAATAAAAACTTTAAACTGATTTGATATGTACAAAAATTAAGAAGTTATGGGGGGTTTTCTGTTTTCACAAAACCCCTCCCTATTTCCCTCCCCTTGGTCCGATTTTGCCCATTAACGAACTTGACCGAGATTTTATGCCCATTGATTTTATGTATCAGTTTGGAAGAGATTGGTGCAGAATTACGAAAGTTATCGTGTCCAGAAGAAAGTGATATATATAGATAGATAGATAGATAGATAGATAGATAGATAGATAGATAGATAGATAGATATATAAAGTTTTTTACTGAGGGTGGTTTTGGGTTCTAGGGGTCATGATCGGTGTAGATCTGCAAAAATTTTTCAGAAATTCCAACATAGGAACGATCCCAATAGGTAGTATTTCATACGAAATCTACCTAAAATCATGTAACAGATTTACGTTTACACAATTTAAAAAAAAATCTGTTATGTTATTAAGAATTTTCTTGGAAACTGAGATGCCTAGAACTTTTTATGTAACTGTAACAAAAAAAAAAAAAAAAAAAAAAAAATCATGTAGTTATTCCGGGTTACCGAAAAAATTTTAGTCACTGTTAAAAATGTGCAGCTTTTGCTGCATAGTCACTCCACCGCTTTTATACTATTCTGATTCTGACCAATGAGAAAGCTCCATAATATAGTCAAGTAATCGTTTACTATTAAAGCGGTGGAAGGACTATACAGCAAAAGCTACAGATTTTTAATAGTGTAAGCATACAGATTTCTGTAGCTTTACAAAAACTAGTTTTGTTGATTTATGTACATCTTTTTTCTTTACAGTGTTCAGATAAAATTTTAATAAGCTTACAGTTTAGTAACACATTTCTGTAGTTTTCACAAAAACTAGTTTTGTAGATTTACCTTTTTTTTTTTTTACAGTGCATTTTTCTATAGGATGCTTCTGTATAATATTCCTGAAAGACCATAGTAAAAAGAAACAGGGAAAAATCTTCATTTATATGTATGATGATATCAAAATTTAATATACACCAATTTCGTAAGAGTTAAAAATTAAAATTTAAGGATGCATTTTAAGTATAAATTTACTGCTGTTTAAAATTTAAACTAGCGTACGAGTTTTGTTACAATTTTCTTGAGATAACAGTTCTTAAAAAAAAAAAATGCATTCCCTAAAAGAATCACAATGAGACGAATTGAATTGTTTGAATCTTTCTTTGGTCTAGTTGTGATGTCACTTTGAATGACATTTAGAAAGGATGATACTTGAAGAGTGCCAGAAATGAGTTTGAGTAAACAGTTTCATTTTTGTGTGTGATGAAAAGAAGACCTTACTTTTGTTGTACGCGAACTTAAAGTTTAACTTCTAAATAAGAAATTAATACATTATTTTTCTGTGTAGAAAAATAAATAGATAGTGTATTGTTGTTAATTTTATCGTTTAATTTCTCGAGGATAAACCAAAAATTTTGTTATAAAGCTGTATAGCCAGCCTGTAAGAAAAATATGAAATAAAATGGACCAAGAAAAATGAGAAAAAAAGTCTAAAAGTAGTCTGAAATTTAAAGTGGGGACCGAGTTTTGTTAAAAATTTTTTGAGATAGTAGTTCTTTAAAAGAAAAAGTGCATTTGCCGAAAGAATCACAGTAAGACGAATTGAATTGTTTGAATCTTTCTTTGGTCGCTATAGTTGTGATGTCACTTTGAGTGACATTTAGAAAAGATGATACATGAAGGGTGCCAGCAGTTTGAGTAAACAGTTTCATTTTTGTGTGCGATGAAAAGATGAACTTACTTTTGTTGTACACGAGCTTAAATTTGGACTTATCTTTCAGAAGTTAATATATTGTTCTTCTGTGTGACAGAATAAATAGATAGTGTAATGATTGTTGTTAATTTTATCGTTTACTTTCTCGAGGATAACTGGGAAATTTTGTTAGGAAGCTGTCCAGCCAGCCTGTAAGAAAAATTTCAGGAAATAAAATGGGCCAGGAAAAAAGACTCGAAATTGTCTAAAATTTAAAGTGGTGAACAAGTTTTGTTAAAATGTTCTTGAAATAACAGTTGTTTAAAAGAAAAACTACATTTCCTAAAACAATCACAATGAAACGAATTGAATTGTTTGAATCTTTCTTTGGTCTAGTTGTGATGTCACTTTGAGTGGCATTTAAAAAGGATGATACTTGAAGGGTGCCAGAAATCAGTTTGAGTAAACAGTTTCATTTTTCGTGTGTGATGAAAAGAAGTCCTTACTTTTGTTGTACAGGAGCTTAAGTTTTGACTTCTCAATCAGAAAATAATACATTGTTCTTCTGTGTAACAGAATAAATAGATACTGTCATTAATTTTATCATTTACTTTCTGCGGGATAAACCAAAAATGTTACTACATGTCTGTATAGCCAGCTAGTCTGTATAGCTAGTCAAGTAATAAAATGATCCAGTAAAATCAAGAAAAAGTCTAAAAGTTATCTAAAATTCAAATTAGCGAATTAATTTTGTTGTAGTTTTTTTAGTTTGTAGTTCTTTAAAAGAAAGAATACAAATAAAATCATAAGACGAAACGCAATTTTTCACCTTGATTCAACATAAAATATATAATGTGAACTTTAAAAAGTTCACTGTCTTACTTAAAAGGCGACTAAAGTAAGGAAAAAGATGTTACAAGTTTAAAATATACATTTTATTTAAAACTTCTTAGTACTTTCAAGCTTTCAAAGCACATCATCAGAGAATATTTTAATAACTAAATGTTGTTTATTCATGTCAAAATAAAATACGTCACTTTGTTTTAAAAATGAGAGAACCAATAATTATTAGAGTTGAAAGTAGAAGCAGCAGCAGCAGTTTCTTGGATTGAATTTAATTAGATGAAATATATATTATTATTAATTGCAGTTCCATATTTAATGACATCACTCTGTTCTCATACATCACTTTTCATGGGTAGAAGAAAATATTTAACTGCCTTACTTTAAATTTTAATACGTCACTTTGCTCAAGTTTTCAGGATTTATTTTCAGGATTTGAACCATAAACTGGGTGATAGGGTGTCGTTACGTACTTGATTGTTTTTACACACGATTTCTATGGATTCTCTTATAGTGGATGCGTAATAATTGGATGCTGGGATTATGATGCATGATCAAAATCTATTGAGATATTCTGATTGAAACTTAAACGAGAGAGAGAGCTGCGGATTGGCGACAAAATTTTATATCTGCTTTATATTTGTTTATTCTTTCTTTGAGTTTTCTTTTGGTCATTCCGATGTACTCCATTAGTAACTCTAATAATTATTGGTTCTCTCATTTTCAAAACAAAGTGACGTATTTGTATAAATAAACAACATTTAGTTATTAAAATATTCTCTGATGATGAGCTTAAGAAAGATTGAAAGTGCTAAGAAGTTTTAAATAAAATGTATAGTTTAAACTTGTAACATCTTTTTCATTACTTTAGTCTCCTTTTAAGTAAGGCAGTGTTTGAAGTAGGGCATATAACTTTTTAAAGTTCACATTATATATTTTATAGAAATAATACATTTTCTTAAAAAAATCACAATCAAACGAATTGAATTATTTGAAACTTTCTTGGTTTATTTCTGATGCCAGTTTGAGCCACACTTTAAAATGATAATACTTGAAGGATGTCAAAACTGAATTTGAGTAAATAGTTTCATTTCTCTGTAATGAAAAGAAGTACTTACGCTTTTGTATACGATTTAAAATTTTCAATCAGAAAATAATATTTTATTCTTCTATATGACAAAATAAATAAAAAGTGTAATGATTGCCGTTATCTTTACCGTTTATTTTCTATGGGGGGGGGGGGGAAGTAGAAAATATTAATGTCTATCAGTCAACTTAGAAACTGAGACTTTAATACACTTAGGGGTTGAGGAATATAGGAAATTCTGAGAATACAATTTGAAGTCTAAAAGAATTTGATTGTACTGTAAAATTCAGCCTTAAAAAATTGAAAATGACCTAGAAAAAAAGAACTGTTTCTCAGATAAAGGTTTGTTTAGTTTGGTTTGAATTTTGAGAGATGAATTTATGGGCAGGAATGTTAAAATTTAATATTTTATACCAATATTCTTCAAGTTGACAAAAAATGGTAAAATTTTAAGAGGCATTGCATTTTAACGATAAATTTACAGTAGTCTAAAATTTAAGCCAGCGAACGAGTTTTGTTAGTTTTTCTTAAGAAAGTTAGTTCTAAAAAAATCACAGTGAAACGAAGTGAATTAATTGAATCTTTTCTTTGGCTTAGTTGTGATGTCACTTTGAGTGGCATTTAGAAAGGATGATACTTGAAGGGTGCCAGAAGTCAGTCTGAGTAAACAGTTTCATTTTTGTGTATGATGAAAAGGATCCCTTTGTATATACGAGTCTATAGTGTAGCTTATCAATCTGTAAAGAATGCATTGTTTTTCTGTATAACAGTATAAATAAATAATAATAAAAATATATAAAATGACTATCGATAATTTTATAATCTACTACCTGGAAATTTTTGCCAATATTGACCTTAAATAAAAGTTTTGGCTATTTCTTGATTCAATAATGATATCATATTAAAAGACATTTAGATAGGATGATACTAAAAGCCTTCAAAAAATAAGTTTGGGTAAACATTTTCATTTTTATATGGAATGAAAAGAAACCCTTATATTTCTTAGTATACAAGTTACGTTTTTTAATCAGAAAATATTACAATGTCCTTCTGTATAATAGAATAAATAAACAATGTAATGATCATCGTTAATTTTACTATTTACCTATGCAGGATGTAAACTTAGAACAACGTTGTCTCAAGAATTTTTAGGTTGAAACAAGGGTATAAAAAGGTTTTGTCAAGGAATTGTACTACATGGGTACTATCTATGGTGGAAAGCACGGAATTGTATTGGAATCCAAGAATATGAATGACGTACGAAACCAAGTTAGATAGCCAACCTAAGAAATTTTAAAAACACAGAGAGGCATCTAATTTTACGGGGATGAAAAAAATGAGGAAAATTTGTAAGGGGATGTTTCTTTATAATATTAATGAAACATCACCAAAAAGAATCACGAGAATATTCAGTGACATTAACATTTAGAATATAATTTAAATCGAATTAGATATTAGAGTTAAATTGAAAATGAAGTATTTCTAGCAATTTTACACGTGTTAAAAAAATTAAATTTTAGAATGCATATTTTAAGAATAAATTTACAGCGGTTTAAAAATTAAACTGGCAAATAAATTTTGCTGTTTTTCTGGGATAATATTTCTTTGAAAGAAATAATAAAACTTCATAAAAAACACAATGAAATGAATTGTTTGTATCTTTGTTGGTTTATTTGTGATATCAGTCAGTGTGATATTTAGAAAGGATGATATTTGAAGGGTGCCAAAAATTAGTTTGTGTAAATAGTTTCATTTTTATGTGAAGACCTCACACTTATGAATTCTGCGATTAAATAAAGTGAAAATTACTATTTGGAAACAATGGTAACATAAGAGGGTAAAACTTGGCGAAAGGGTAAAACCCTATTATACTAGTCTATAGTGTAGCTTCTCAACCTTTAGAGAATACATTGTTTATCTGTATGACAGTATAAATAAATAATAAAAAAAATATATATAAAATGATTATCGATAATTTTATAATTTACTTTCTACAGGGAAAGCAAGAAGTGTTATTGGCTATTCAGCTAAAATATCAGAAAAGAGAGTGAGAGAGAGAAACCGTTATTAAACTGACCTGGAAAATATTCTTGGAATTAAATTTGAAACCTGGGAATTTTTGTCAATACTGGCCTTAAATAAAAGTTTTGGTTATTTCTTGATTCAATAATGATATCACATTAAAAGACATTTAGACAGGATGATACTAAAAGCCTTAAAAAAAAAAAAAAAAAAAAAAAAAAAAAAAAAAAAAAAGGCTTGAGTAAACAGTTTCATTTTTATATGGAATGAAAGGAAACCCTTATATTTTAGTATACAAATTACGCTTTTTTAATCAGAAAAGATTACAATGTTCTTCCGTATACACTGTAAAAAAAAATAATGCCAGTTTTCCGGTAGGAATCAGAAAAATAGTTGCCCTTATCGTATCGGAATAATTTCCAACCCAGCTCGGAATAAAATCCGTAAAATACCGTTTTACTGACTATTTCCTTATTTTTATGGATTTTATTCCGAGCTGGGTTGGAAATTATTCCGGTACGATAAGGGCAACTATTTTTCCGATTCCTACCGGAAAACTGGCAGTATTTTTTTTACAGTGTAATAGAATAAATAAAAAGTATAATGGTCAAGGTCATCGTTAATTTTACTATTTACCTATGCAACATGTAAACTTCATGACTTTCCGACCACTGATATTTATTTACTTAAATATATTTTTATTGATTTAAAAAAATCAGAATTGATTAAAGTTTAAAAAAAAAAATCATCACATAATGTTTTCAAGAAACTAGTTAAGTTCTTCACACTGGTATATATATAAACTTTTCCAATAATAACCAATTAAAAAAACACACTACTTTAAAAAAAAATTAATTGCTATTAGTTTTGCCATTTAAAAATTTAAATTAATATCGAAATTTATGTTCATATTGAAAATTTATTTTATAGGCGTGAAGAATTTTTCCGTTTGCAAAGTGGACGCATGAAATGGTTCAAAAAATAGATTCCTTCATCTTCATAAATAATAATCTAAAAAATTATTTGTATGGATAAATAACTATCACATTTAGAAGGAAATTTAAAACTAAAAATAACTATGTGCTTACAAATAAAATGTATTCGGTCTCAGTATGACTGGTTTGACACAGCCTTTTAATTTTAAAGTTATAGGGTAATCCGGTATAGCTTTGTGATTAGTATTAGTGCGTTAAATTTCAGCACGCGTCGACTGATTCTATTGCATGATGCCATCTCCCCCTTCCGTTAGAATTTTATCCTACTAATGACAATAAAAAGTTTTTTCCCTTTTTTATGACCTTTTCGAATTTCTTTTATTTTTGTATGTACAGCCGGCCCCACTTAATCGGGTAACGGATAATTGCATACCCCGCTTGTATGCATAGAATGCTGTGGAACAGAAACGTTCCTCATAAAGTTAATGTTAAATATACTCGTTTTATCGCATAACAATCTCCGGTTAATTGCATAAATATCTCCAATCTACTAGTAGTAATCCGGATTTTATGAATTCTTGTTATAGTGATAAATGGAAAAAAAGAAAGAACTTTTTTTTTTCTTTTTTTTTTTTTTTTTTTGTAACAATGGTTTGTTATATTTACAATCGAAGAGCAGAAATCGTCGTGAAAGATAACTTATTTAATTCTGGAAACTTATGAGAGCGTTGAATTTGGACAATTGTGTTTTTCTTTTAAAGCGTACACAGGGACTCAAGGTGCTGGGGGTACTTTTTTGACAAATTCTGGAATCGGGGGGAAAATAGAATCGAGACGGTCAAGAGAATTAAAGACCAATATTTAACGCTGGAAGGGGAGAAATGCAATGTCGAGATATGAAAAAAAAAAAAAAAAAAAAAAAAAAAAACAGGCAAATAATTGAAAAATAAAAAGAATTTATGCAGAAACTTTTATTTTCAAAGGTATGATTTACAAACAATAAATTATTTATTAATGTGATTAATACAATAGTTTTTAATTTATTAGGTAAATAATTATCGTCCATTAATATTTATCATATCTGTGGTATATAATCAAATGATAACGTATACTGATAACATTAATTACTGTCCTTGCATAAATGCATACCCCGCTTAAATGCATACAATTCTGCGGAACCAATGCAATTAAGCGGGACCGACTGTATACTTGTTTTTCCGTTTCATTATCACTAAAACGATAGTAAATTAAAAATATAATTTATTGAAATTTCTAAATTGTAGTAACCTCTTATTATTATTCAGAATATACTACAAAATAGTATATATATGTCCCAAAAGATAATAATAATAAAAAAAATGCAATATTATGCCTTGTAGCAGAAACTGTGCAGCACGGCAGCAGCACTGCAGATTATTTTAGAGCTAGCAGATTAATCTACCAGCTTAATAATAAATACTGGGATTAAAAAATTCACTAAAAATTTGCTTTGTTTTAAGAGTTGTTGTATTTCTTATTATATTTTCTTTGTGAAATGCAATTTTTGCCTATTTTATGGGTTAGTATAAGTATTTATGATGGTATCTTGGTTCAGCATTGTTGGGTCGCAGATAAATTTTGGGTTGTTGCAGATGGATACCGAAAATTCTGCCTACTGGGGTGTTATATTCTTTGGAGATTCTCATTAAGTGATTATATATAAACTGCTAAAAATTTTGTGCAGAATTGAACCAACTTTGTAGCTGCAGTTGCAACCATTGATGATGAAATTTCGTTCCAACTCTTAGAACTATGGTTCAACCGGAGCTCCAAATTTTGGGAGGCAATTTCACAATCTTATGGTTGTAGCGACTGCAAAATCAAAAGTTGGTTTAACACAGCATAAAATTTTTAAATGTAGATATTCCACTGCTAAATCGTTTTTCACTATTTAAATTATTTTTCCTCCTTTATTTTAACTGTTTTTTTTTTTCATTATTTATTTATCATTACATCATAATTTTTTAGTTCAATTGTCTTGTCTATTTCAGATATCATCGATTTCGTGAGAAATACAATTTATCTTCCATAATGAAAACTAAAAAACTTTGTGATTTATGTATAAAATATTCCATCAAACACTGCGATCTCTTTCTACGCTACTATCGGTACCATTTACGATAAAACCAAATTTCTTATCAGATATTGGACAGAAAAGGAGTTATGATCTATCAGAAAACCATTTAAAAATCCGTAGAGAACAACCTTTTTGACAACGCCGCAACAGGGTAATTATCAAAATCTCATCAGAAAACAGGCAAAGACCTCTAAAAAAGTCCATCACCTTGGCCAACACCCATAACATTTGTGCCTTTGAAAATCTCTTCGATATAAAAGTTTTATAACAATCAATTCGCACAATAGGAGAAGCTTGACTTGGATATGAGGCGTTCCCGCTGCCTCAATGGAGGTGTGGCACTGCGAGTTTAATTTGTCCAAGCTTGATAAGATCTGGTGACAGGCAGACAAACGGGGTTAGCAGATTTGTTTTGTTGTTGTTTTACACAGTAGAAGAAAAAAGGTAAGCAATAAAATTGTAATAACAAGGGATAGATGTGTAGGAGGTCTGATGGTGACCACCAGTTGCTGCTGGATTGTTGGTGGAAGGGTTCATGGCTATAGTTCGATAAGATGCGATATGTCGGATAAACACAGAGGCAGAGGATCATCATGGATTACTATTGCACCGAGCAAGGTGAGTCGAATAGGTTACATCTTTATGATCAAATCTAAATGCGCTTTGTTTTGTTCATTCCGGTCGGAATGTTTAGGGTTTAAGAGAGAAAATGCGCTTGGAAAAGTGAAGTTTCTTGATTTTCAGTAAAGCTTAAATATCAGAGATAGGGAGGAGAGGTAAATTTAAACATTTTTTGAATCATGGATTACTATTGCACCGAGCAAGGTGAGTCGAATAGGTTACATCTTTATGATAAAATCTAAATGCGCTTTGTTTTGTTCATTCCGGTCGGAATGTTTAGGGTTTAAGAGAGAAAATGCGCTTGGAAAAGTGAAGTTTCTTGATTTTCAGTAAAGCTTAAGGGTGTATTCCGATCCAAACTGCTTATTTTCTGATTCATTTTAAAGTTCGTTTTTGCTCTCAAACGCATCAAACTGGGAAATTCTCTTATTTAGAAACTACATAATGTGCCGTGCTTCTCGATTTTTTGATAAATGAGGAAATTATTGTAAAAAATGCTGTCAAAATCGGCGTTTTGAACCGAAATTTCCGGAAGCGGGTGATCTGGGGATGAAAAAGATGGTCATACTGAGAAAATAATTGCTTAAAAATCAAATTCTAATTAATTGAGCGAAAAATGAAATCACACGGCACCTTATACAACTCTTCAAAAATCACCCCAGCAAGTTTCATGTTTTTACTTTTAAAAATGAGTCTGAAAATGTCTCGAGAAAATTTCGAGATGTTGAGGGTAGAAAAATATTTTTTCGAATACACCCTTAAGAGAGAAAATGCGCTTGGAAAAGTGAAGTTTCTTGATTTTCAGTAAAGCTTAAATATCAGAGATAGGGAGGAGAGGTAAATTTAAACATTTTCGGATATTTTACACCGCACAAGATGAACTAACTAGGTCTGATTCATGGTAATAGATCATTTTACAGTTTCGTGATTTCATAAAAAGGCATTTTACTTTGTTTATTTCAGTCGGTTGTTTTAGAATTAAAGAGGGAAAGAAATATAAAATTAAAAAGCGAACTCTTTTGTTAAAATCAAGAAAAATTATAGATGAAAAAGAAAATGATAGAAAATCTAAGTAATTTCTCAAATCAGCACAGAACAAAGTGAGTCAAGTTACATCTTTTGATAATATTCAAGTACTCTTTATCTTATTTATTCGAATCGGAATATTGAGCATTTAAGAGAAAAAGAAAGATCAAATGCAAAACTAAAATTTCCCGATTTTTAATAAAATTTAGAAAATTTATAAATGTAAAACATAATAATAGTAAATTTGAATAGTCTTTTCGAGTTACACCAAGCAAGGGAAGTCAGATAGGTTGCATCTTTTGATAAAATCTAAATGCGCCTTGTTTTATTCATTCGAGTCTGAAAGTTTTAAGAGTTTCCTTCTTAATGCAGAATGCAACGAAATATAAAATAAATAAAAAATTCAAAAGCAAAAATTCTTGATTTTTAAAAATAAATATATAAAAAATAAAATAAATAAATAAAAATTCAAGATGAAAAGAAAACGTATTAACAGTAAAAATAAGAATAAAATAGTAATTTGCACAATTTTAAGGTTGAAATCAAAGTGAACATATTGGAAAGTGATTCGAATGAATTATTATATCTTTTGATAAAATTTAAACGTTTTTTTTTTTGTTCTGCTTATTCAAATTGAAATATTACACATGTAAGAAGGAAAGACATATCAAATGCCAAAGCAAAATTTTATAAAATGTAAGTGAGCTTTGTTCTTTTTGCTTGAATTTTTAGTATTTAAGGGTTTCTATTCTTCATACCAAATGCATAGCCGAAATTTCTCTATTTTCAATAAATTAAAAAAATTCAAGATAAAAACTAATTATTGTAAATTGGAAAAGTTTCTTGGGTTTAAGCCGAACAATGTGAGTCTGGTAGTTTACATGTTTTGATAAAATCTAAATGCTCTTTGTTTTGTTTATTTCAGATATAATATTTAGCATTTAAGAGTGAATACGAAATGAAAAGAAATGTAAAAAAATAAATAAATAAATAAATAAAAAATAAAATAAAAATAAAATAAATAAATAAAAGTGCAGTAACGAAATTTTTTGATTTTCAATAAATTTAAGAAAAAAAAATAAAATTGAAAAAGAAGAGGAAGTAAATCTGAACAATTTTTGAGACTCAAGGTGAGTGGGAGGTTTGTAGAATAGGTTACATGATTTAATGAAATCTGAATGCACTTCATTTTTTCTTATTCAAATCGGAATGTTTAGCATTTAAAAAGAGAAGAAATATCAAACACAAAAGCAATTTTTTTTTTTCAAGAAAAATTCAAGATGGAAAAATATTAATAGAAAACTAAAATTTCTTCAAGAAAGTTGACATATTTTGATAAAATCTAAATGGTGTCCTTTTTGTTTATTTCAGTAGGAATTTTTATCATTTAAGAGTTCCTATAAATTACAAAGTGGTGTAAACGAAATGAAAAGTACAATAGCAAAATTTTTTTGTTT
The DNA here is from genome assembly GCA_963932465.1 of Maratus speciosus. Taxonomy (NCBI): domain Eukaryota; kingdom Metazoa; phylum Arthropoda; class Arachnida; order Araneae; family Salticidae; genus Maratus; species Maratus speciosus. The sequence goes on along the minus strand of OZ010786.1, from coordinate 505,446,754 downwards.
TTCAATAAATGTAAGGGGGAAAAAATATAAAGAAAACTCAACTATTTCAGAAATTAGAGGGAGTGAAATTAATCAAATTGTAACATTACTTGATAAAATTTGAATGCGTTTCATTTTACTTATTCGAGAAGCAATTTCAAATTTCCATCACAAAATGTCATTCTAAGCAAAAATCTTTCACAAGGAAAAAAGGGTAAGTTTCTCGTTGGGCTTAAATTTTGCTTATAATGTAATATACATTTTTTGAATAAATAAATAAACAAAAGTTATACTGTTAGATGACGAAAAATTATTAATGATGAAATGTGAGCACTGCTACATCGCCTTCTTTTCTCCCCGTAATTTTCCCCATGAACAAATATTCTTGTTTTAATATTTGTTTAATAATAATAATAGTAATGATAAATAATTCATTTTGCGATTTCAAGAAGTTTTATTATAGCGGCTTCGAGGATTATTAATAATAATTATGATGTTGACTAAAAAAAGTTAATAATTCTGCATTAAGATGAAACTTATGCTAAAAATGAGTCCTTACACTTTCTTTTAAACAAGAACTGTTTATTTTATATCATATTTTTATGAAACTACAATGTATTATTGAGTTACATAAAAATATATATACTTTAAAAGGTTTCTGAATTATTTCCGTTTTCAAAAATACATTCAAATACACATCGAAAATAAAATTAGCTATTTGGAAGAATTTTTATGATTTTTTTGTCTCTTTTAATACAATTTATTGGTGCAAAAGTTTTGTACAATCCAGATTTTCATTTAAAAAAAAATAATTTCATTATTTATTTTACTAGCGAAAAATGCTAATATAAGTTGTTTATTTGCATTGAATTTTTCGGTATTAATCTGTGAAAAAATTCATCGAAAGCAAATATTAAATGATGAAATTTCTTTTAAAATTACAATGGCACAATTTATGCAACTCAGAAAACATTTTAGGGAAGTATTAATTTCTAAAAAATTAACTTTCGTCGTATACTTTATTTGTAATAATAATAAAAGAAGATTTCTAGTAAATTCATTTTAATGCTTTATCCTGTTAATTTAAATGTAATTTTTCTTTGGAAAATGGGCGAAAATTGGTTTCTGTTTGGGATCCGTTCACAAAATTCCACTTAATAAAAAGTGCCCTTCAAAAAATCCCATTTAATGAAAACTTTTCCCTCACACAATTCTCTTTAACATACCAGCACCCTTCACAAAGTTTCATCTCTTCAAAGTTTCAGCTCAGTCTCAAACAATCTCTTCGTATTTTTTTTTATCTCGTTTATTATGTGGAAATTTTCAAACAAAGCAAGTTCACAGAAAATAAATAAATAAATAAATAAATAAAAAATATAAATAAATAAACTTTTGAAGGACGACTTTAAAATAGCTAATGTTAATTAATTATTGGTTTAGATCCAATTAACTGTATTTGAATTTTCATTAAAAAAATTTTTTTTTCACAGAAATTAATAAATTTCACAAAATGGGGACTAAAATAAAAAAAACCTTGTATCGATCTCTGGAAAAACATGAGAAATTTAACTTTATATCTTCTCATCATTCTGCATATTTTGAATAAATAAAAATAAAACTGTTTGTTGTCCTTATAAGTTATTTCTATAATCTTGATTCCATTTTATAAAATTATCTTCAAATTATAATAAATGGGAAATACATTATACACATTTATGCTCTAAAATTCACATCATTAAAAAATAAAGATTCCCGTAAAAGGAAAAATAACAATACGATATCAATTTTGTTCTTTGTAATTTAAATGGCAAAAAAGTGACATCATTTCTGTCACTATTTTAAGTGACTACTATATTCATGTCAAAACATAGATGATATCTATCTGAGTAACTATTGATTTTTGAAGCAGTGATTTCCTGAAATTCTGTTTTTTTTTATTGGTTTTAAATAATTGTTTTTTTTTTTTTTTAAGCATTAATTTTACAGCTCTTCCGTAGCACGAAACATATTTACTGGAAGATAAACACGTTATTTTATGGCGATCATGTCATATATACTTCACATGATGATAGCTATAAAATAAAATTAATGATCCCCTGGGGTACATTATTTATATCACTTAATTTAAATCAAAATTTGTACTAAAATTTTTGAATCAAATTTGTTTTTATATATTATAATGCGTTTTTTAAAAGTGCATTTATTAATTTTCAAATGAACTTGTTCGTTTATTCTGGTGAATTTTGAACATTACACCAACAGAGCCTCGGAAAAACTTAGAAAGACATACATGTTTAGAGTTTTATGAATCTTGCAGGAGTAAAATGCTATGTATAACCTGATTTATTAAAAAATACTAAACCATATATTGTGATAGTGATGAAAATAATAAAATTCATTAGTAAAACGTATTTCAAACTTAATCAGTGTTTTAATGACATTCATAAATTGAAACTAATAAAAGCAAAGAAGCAGATAGATATTTATATTATGAAGTAAAAATATATGCGTAAGATATGCTGACGTCATACTGACTGTGACAACACCTGACAAATAGATTTTTCTTTTACTGCATTTTTTTTTTTTAACATCGCACTATTTTAATTTTTACGGCATTGATTGGTATGAGAAAGGTTCTTTCAAATGCAATTTGTTTGAAAACTCCATCGCAGTTTATTGATTTTTTGTGGTTTTAGAAATGATTTTAAAATATGATAAAAAAAAAATCTGTCTCTATAGCGTGCAGCCTCATTACAAAAGATTTAAATAGTTTGTACTAAAAACAATAAAAATATTTCAACTTTTGTTCCAGGCTAATATTCCAAAACGAAATTAAATCTTTACCAATAAATAAATAAAATAATAATGTAAATAAAACACAAATTTAACCAGGTATTTTTTTTTTATATCTGTTTAAGGAGATATCGAGTTCTTTAAAGGAACGTTCACAGAATTTTTCACTTCAAAACAGGGCCCTTCACAAAATTTTCTATTCAAAACAGGACCCTTCACAAAAATTTCCATTTCGAAGCAGGACCCTTCACAAAATTTTTCTACTCAAAACAGGACCCTTCACAAAATGTTTCATTCAAAACAGGACTCTTCACAAAATGTTTCATTCAAACCAGGACCCTTCACAACATTCTTTGTCTTAAAAATAGGCTTTTCACAAAAATTTTCCATCACCAAACTGAAACTTTCACAAATTTTAATCGTTTAAAAATAAAATCTGACCTGTCTCTTTTACATATCAAAAGAAATTATTTTATGTACATATATATTTTTAAAAACGTATAAACAAAAATCTGAACATAACGATAATTTCAAATTCCCCAAATTATGACTAGATTTTTTTTTTTTTTTTTTTTTTTTTTTTTTTTTTTTTCACAAATGTAAAAAGCTGTTCACAATTTCACACAAACAGGGCCCTGGAAAGAAAGCCTGGACAGACGATACTGAAATTATCAGACTAAAAAAGATGACTGTAAGTAGCAAAATCATTGACTTTATATATATATCTATATATATATATATATTAACGGCTGGCACGCGGCGAATATTAAAGTGTCTTTTTTAATTAAATTCAAATTTAATTTTAATACTTAATTTTTATTTTTCATACAAATAGGCATTTATATGTTAGAGATCAATATAAAAAAATATATTAAATATAAAGAACAGTAAAAAAAAAAAAAAAAAAAAAAAAAAGTTTTTCATCTATATTATGTAACTCTGAAAGCCAAGGTTGGATACCCTAGTATATATTAATAACTATAAAAATACTCTCATATAGTAATTATTTCTTTTTCCAGAAAAATAAAAAGAACTAAAATATATGTGAAAGAGGCGACTATTAAATGAAGATAGATATATCTTCCTATTAAATTCCTCCCGTCGTTATAGCACCTAATTAAAAGACAAGGTTTTTGAAATATTTTTTAAAACAATTTTTTTTTCTTTTTTCAATGTTAAAGAAGCATGTGAGAATGCTCACTCTGTCATTCTTACAATGAATCACGTTGATGTGGTAGGTCAACATACTCAATCACCCACCCTAGATGTTTTAATGCTGCTAGTGCAGGTTTAATGTGAGAGTTGTGTTTTACTCTATAATTGTGATATGTTAGTAAGTAACAACCGACTCCTACTCTTTTTTATTTACTTTTTTTTTTCTCTGTTGAAAAGCAAAAGTATTTATTTTATTATCTCATATTCTTTAAAGAGAAAAAAAAAAATCTCTTTGGATGCAGTGGAATGTTTTTCTTTTCTTTTGTGTAATTGTAAAGAAGAGAAAGCTGTTCATGTGTAGTAATGTGTATACAGTCAACTCTGTGAAATCCTCAGACTTAAGGACAGACAGTTTTGTGGATTATATATTTTTGCGAATTACAGATCATCCCTTTGTTTAAATTTTTTTAAATAAAAATCTGACTATAAATTAGAAGCAACTGCACAAAAATTACAATTGAAAAGAAAAACATAATGTAACATTGGTTTTTAATATAATTAATAACTAAGTTAATTTAAAGAAAGCTTAAATTATTTGACTGATTATTCACCATTTTAAACTTTGACACAACAAAATGGTAGTTTCAGTTTTGGTTTTTTGTCAATAATTTTTTTCTGTAGTCTATGACCACTTATTACTTCTTGCTCCGAGATAAAAATTTTGTAACTCAAGGAAATTTAAGTATTTATTCATTGTAAAATTGATAACTGAAAAAAAATATATATACCAAATTTAACTTTATAAATTTAACTGTTAATGACAATTTTCACTGTTTACATTACAACGTGTAGTGCGGGTAATAGACGTTTGTGGATTATACATAGGCGGATTTCGCAGAGTTGACTGTATATATGTATGAATGTAATTGTATGTGTATACTTATCCGTATTTAAAACAAACGAATGAAGAATGCGATATAAAACTGACGCTTCAGATTTTAAATAATAATAATAAAATATACCGGGTGTCCCAAAAAGGACTGACTGATTTTAAAATTCAATAACTTGCAAACGGTGACAGATATTAAAAAAATTCTTGCAGAAGGGTTATGCATAAGGTCAAAAGTTTTATTACAGTGATTTTCAATTTTAGTTCGATTTACAAACAATAGATGGCGCTGTAAGCAATAGTCGCTAAATACAGGCTCGATTTTTGGTCCTTTATCTTGTTCCATGCAGAAAAAGGAGATGGAAATGTATTATCCGGGCCACGAAGTACCAAAAATTGAGCCTGAATTTAGCGACTATTGCTTACAGCGCCATCTATTGTTTGTAAATCGAACTAAAATTGAAAATCACTGTAATAAAACTTTTGACCTTATGCAAAACCCTCCTGCAAGAATTTTTTTAATATCTGTCACCGTTTGCAAGTTATTGAATTTTAAAATTAGTCAGTCCTTTTTGGGACACCCGGTAAATGCCTTTCGTTTTAGGAAGCCCCCCCCCTTCTTCCCCTTTCCTTGTTACATTTCAGCAGTCATTTCTTCGTAATAACAAAACCCCACTATGCAAATTTCATTTCATAAAACCACTATTTTTATTGTATTATTATTATTACGCAAAACTCTGAAGTTTAAGAATTTTGCCTGTTGGGATTTTCAATCACATATACGCTTACACACAAAAATTTCAGTTGAACGGGAGCGGTATAGAGGGGGGGTGGGGGGGGGGGGTGTTGTTATTAAATTTAGTAATACACAGGTCGGCCAAAGAGCCAAAGGTCGGCCAAACACTCCTTCTATTTTAACTACTAAATTATGTCAGAAAAAAATCCGGAATAAGCCATTCGAATGAAAATCATATGTATTCTTTCAATTTATGTAAAAAAAAAAAAAAAAAAAAAAAAAAAAAAATTGTGAGGGTTTGTACTGAAATTGTAACGAACTCAAAATTTTTGAAGTCAAACACATAACTCAGATTTGGATTTTTCTGTAAATTTCTCCTTAGGATACCAAATGGGAAGTTATTCGGTCAGGTGGTTCACAGAAGTGCAGTAAACTTCCGATTATCTGTCACTTACGCGACCGATGGCGTGGCGGATAATCGAAATAGATGGATAACCGAAAGGCAGTACAAGAGTGTAGCTAAAATTACATTTCTATATTTTAATTTATAAATAAGAATAATTAGAAGATTTTTTTTTCATTTATTGTGTACTTTCATTTATAAAAAGAATAACTGGTAATAAAAAATCTATTTATGAGAAAAATTTAGAATTTTACTGAATAAATATGTAGTATCTGTTTTCATACAAAGTAATCCATTATGTTTTTTTGTTTGTGCTTTTACCACAGCAAAATTACGAATTCTACATAATAAAAGTTCTTGAATTCATGCACTTTCTTTTGCATCTGAAATCAATTAACACATTTAGTCTATGACTGACTCCTGGAAGATCATTCCCAGATTCATCACATTCGTCCGCTCCAGGTTTCTCTGATTTAAAAAAAAATTGAACAATTTTTTTGATCCGTTAATTCTTCAAAACCAATATCCTTCTTGTCACAATTACGCCAATATGTGATTTTATCCGCAAAAATGCTTTCTACACTGTAAAAAAAAAAAAAAAAAAAAAAATCTGTAAAATTACTAAAGTTTTTCTAGGAAACTGGGATTCCTTGAACTTTTCATGTAACGGCAACAACAAAAATTCCTGTAACAGACGCTGTTACAGGAATTTTTGTTGTTGCCGTTACATAAAAAATTCTAGGAATCCCAGTTTCCTAGAAAAACTTTAGTAACTTTACAGATTTTTTTTACAGTGTAGCTGCTGTTTCTGACCTCAGAAAGTCTTTTACTTAAAATAGCGCCGTCTCACTCGGGTTTATGTGCATTTAAATTTTCGTTGTTCGTTTCTGATTAAAAAAAAAAAAAAAAACAAGGGAAGGGGGGGGGGGGCAGTTAATCGGAAGTTTACTGTAGTAGTTTTTAAAGCATAACTAAAAGCCTACTCGGTTGAATGAGATCATATTTTAAATTCGCATATTTGAATCTTCCAGGTTACACTACATATTTTTTTTCTAAATATTAATTGAAAAATATATAAATTATGCTGTTAATATTAAAGAAAATATGTATTCTAACCTATAAAAATTTTAACAGAAATCGTTTCTATAAACTCCAAATCTCTCTCTCCCCTCTCCTCCCTGGCTGTTTTTATTATTATTATTATTATTATTATTGATATTATCGGTCAATTTCATTTTTATCTCATTTAAAAGATTACAAATTCTCTTGAACTATAATTTAAAATTCTAATATATCAAGGTAAAAAAAATTGATGAATTCACGACAAATTTCACTTAATACACTCATGTAACTTATGTACCTATCTCAAAAGTTGTTTTTTCATTCTTCTTTTCCACATCCTTATCTCATAGATAAAGTTTTAAGTATTTTAGTTTTTCTGTAATTTCCATTGGTATTTTTTTTAATGCTTCGTAATAGTTATGTGAACTTGAAAGAATATATAATCTTTGAGTTTTGCATGAAATGAATAAATTTAGAAACCATTTTGTAACGTAGACACAATATGTCATTCAGCTAAATTATCTATCAATGTAATATACTAGTATTTTGATTCAGTAGACGATCCACTTTACAAGGAATTTTTAATTGAATGCACATGGAATGCACATGATATAGTGTGTGTGCATTATTATTAATACGTTCTCTTTTTTTTTTTTTTTGTCTTATATTGCCCTCAAAACAAAACTGGCTACTTTCGTTATATTCATGAAGTCACGACTTCGAATTGTCGACATTTACTTGCATTCTTATTGAAATACCAATAAAATCGAAGAGTTATTTCATTTTTCTATGAAGAAAAAAATGCTGTAAGAATTTTCGTTTTAAATCGATATTTCGCACACGATAGTCAAGGAAATGTCATCATTACGTAACAATCTATTGTAATTTATCATATTGAGAGGAAAATGAAAAACTCTATTCGATTTTTTAATCTTATGCGTACAAAATTGTTAGTTGTTCAATAAAATCGAAGAGGTTTTTTTCATTTTTCAGTGAAGAAACTTTTAGAAAATGCTGTAAGAATTTTCGTTTTAAATCGATATTTCGAAAACGATAGTCAAGGAAAAGTCATCTTTAAGGAGCAATCTAATAAAGTTATCATATTGATAGAAATATGAAAAACTCTATTCGATTCTTTAATTTTATGCATGCAAATTTGTTAGCTGTTTTAAAAAATCAAAGGGTTTTTCATTTTTCTGTGAAGAAATTTTTAGAAATTGCTGTAAGAATTTTCGTTTTACATCTATTTTTCGCACACGATAGCCAAGTAAAAATCATCATTACGGAACAATCTACTATAATTTATCATATTGATAGGAAAAGAAAAATTGTTTGATTCTTTAATTTTATGCATACAAAATTGTTAGTTATTTGAAATAACTTTAAGTCTTTTGTTTGGAATCTAAACAGAATAAATTAACAACGATCTTTGTTTTAATAATAATTAAAAAAAAAGTTCTCATTTAACAAAAATTACCTTCAGGGATTTTTTTATGCGTATCTTGCTAATGTATTTTAATTTTGCTCATTCTGAAATATAATCTAATTTTCATTTAATCCGAAATATCTGTAAATATCATTCATTTTCATACGAAAATGATTTCGTGAAATATGTCAGAAAAATTTTAACATTTTTCAACATAGTTGAAAAGTGTTTATGAATGTAGTTTGTCTGGCAGTATTCCATCTGGTTGTGTTCTAACTCGCGTATACTCGAAATGACATGCAAATTTTTTATGCTATTGAGGTTTACTATCTAATGTTTGCAATCCAGAATGAAGTGTGTAGAATTTACGAGTGTGGTTCAATAATTATTGTCCTGAGTGTGTATAAAATATTTGTACTGCGATGGATGATCTCGATGTGGAATATTGAAGTCCAATGTCTTAGATACCTATATGCTTAATTTTAGAACCGTATTAAGGCTGTTCTTAACTGCTCTGCTCAACAAGCGCAAAACGTTTTGACACATTTACAAATTCATTTTTTAACGGAAAGGTATAAAATTGGAAAGCCTGGCTATGGAAGCGATTTGGAATAGAACTGTTTTATCCATTTTTTGATCAATCAATTACCTATTGAGTTATAAGCGAATTTGATCACGTGACAAACACGTTTTTCACCCGCTCTTGAGTGCTTTTTCTTCCTTCGGGCGAAAATTCGGTTCAAAACGCTCACTTTGGCACTATTTTCTGAAAGATCTATTGCGTTTGCAAAAAAATGGAAAAAACGGCTCAATTACATAGTTTCTGAACAACAACACCGGCTAGTTTAATGTATTTTCGATCAAAAATAAATTAAAACTTATGTCAGAAAGTTGACCTTTTGGATTTGAGAACAAACACCCTTAACATTTTTTTTTTTCGTTTTATGTGTGAGAGGTGGCACCTAGCTTGAAAGGGGGTGGGGGTGGGGAAGCTGGTTTGGAGCTTATGGTGCTAGATTTGTGACAGTGGATGAGACGTGGCTACATCAGTAACATCTCAAATCCAAACGACAGTAGACACGTCTCATTCACTATCACAAATCTATCACAACTGCTTCAGGTCTGGCCCCATAAGCTACAAACCAACCTCCCCCCCCCCCCCCAAGCCTTCCCCTTTTCAAGCTAGGTGCCACCTCTCTCACCTAAAATGAAAAAAAAAAAATGTTAATATAGCATCTTACGGTGCTGAAATTGAGCATATAGGCATCTAAGACATAGGTTTCAATATTCCACATCAATCATCGCAGTACAAATATTTTATACACACTCGGGACAATAATTATTGAACCATCCTCATAATTCATTTAAAAGGCCACATAAAAGTATTCCGTTACATTATGGTCTACTGTGGAGAAAAATTACTCGCTTTGCATTTTATTTAAGGCTGTTCTCAAATCCAAAGGAGCTACTTTCTGACACATTTCTGAATACATTTTTGTTCAAAAAACGGATGAAATTTCCTGGTGTTTTTATTCAAAAACAGTATAATCGAATAGCTTTTTCCATTTATTTGTAAAAACGAAGGATCTTTTAGAAAATACAGCCGAAGTTGGCATTTTAAATCAAATTTCCGGACGCGATAGTGAGAAAGGGAGTAGAGGTCTACACGGGCCAACATTTCCAGGCCCGGTCCCGGGCCCGGCCCGACTCAGAGAAAAAAAAATTCGGCCCGGCCCGATCCGTACAAAAAAAATATTGGCCCGGCCCGGTAAAAAAGTTAAAAGTTCGGCCGGAGCCCGGCCCGTAGAAAAAATTCATTGGCCCGGCCCGGTATAACAGCTAAAAGTTCGGCCTGAGCCCGGCGCGGCCCAAAAAAAAGTTAAAATCTTGGCCCGAGCCCGGTCCGGCCCGAGTGAATTTCTACAAAACATTGATTTTTACGTCGATTTGGTTAAAAATTTGTCTCATGCGAGGAGTTCAGGCAAAAATATTTATCTTAACTTTTCTTTTCATGTTTATAATCTTAATTTTTATAGAAGTGCCGCAGGGTGCGATATTTATTTTTTTAATGAATCTCTATTTCTTGTATGTAAATGTTTAAGTTATCATTAATACTGTTAATCCATATTCCATGTATTGAAGTGTTAAAAATCTGAAAAATGCTATACAGTAAAATCTAAGACGGAATTGCATAGAAAAGAAAAAAAAAGGCGTTATAGACAAGTTCCTTTATTATGAAGTGTAAATGTGTTATATATTCTTTTCTTACGTAGTATAGTATATTAATTTTGCATGGATCAACACGTTTTTCAGTTTAAAACAACATTCCGTCATAGGCAGGTTCTTTTTCACACGTCTTACTATATTTTAAGCGTAGAAATCTACTATTCTTTAAAAAGAATGAATTTGAATGTTTAATTGTAGAATAATGGCGATTTAAAAATGTATGCATTTTTTGAAAAAAAATTGTGCCAAGCCAAATTTTACTGACCTTTGAACAGACCAGGCCACGCCGAGACGATGATTTTCATACCGGCTGGGTCAAAACTAGGAATGAAAATTTTGGGTCGTGAAGATTATGGAATGAAACCAGTACCGGCTCTATGCAGAAAAAATAAGTTAGGCCCGGCCCGGCCCGGCCCGAACTTTCAGGAAAAAAGTAAGGCCCGAACCCGGCACGGCCCGTAAAGAGTAGTGACTAGGCTCGGCCCGTCCCGAGCCTTCAGAAAAAAGTATGCCCGGGCCTGGCCCGGCCCGAGTGCCGTGAATGAAAATAGGCCCGAGCCGGGGCCGGGCTTCGGTCCACGGCCGGCCCGTGCAGATCTCTAAAAGAGAGTAAAACCTATCGTCACGGGACAGCAATCGCGTATAAATCGATAAGTAATTTATGTAGGAAGGTGATGCACACTGTAAAAAAAAAATCAGCTAAAATACGGAAATTGTACTGGCAATCGAGACGACAGCACTTGGAAATTTAAGGAGATTTTTCCCCGTAAATTCCAGAAAAGCGGACATTTTTCTGGAATTTACGGGAAAAAATTTCCTTTAAAATACGGAAATAGTACTGGCGTCTCGATTGCCAGTACAATTTCCGTATTTTGACGGAATTTTTTTTACAGTGTACAAAATATTAATTTATTGAAGTATTCGAATAATAACTGGATCTTGAAATGGTTAACATTTAAAACATATAATTTATACAATATCTCTAGAGAAGTTTTATCAGCTTTGCTTTTTTTATATTTTCTGTGTCAATGCTTCATGAATGATGAAAAATTAATCTAATTTTTAAAGTCTGAAGTCCTTGTGCTCGTGATCCGTGAATGTGAATTTTGCTTTAATATCTCAAGCTTTCAAATCATGGACAATAATAATTATCAGAGACTTAAATGATTTGATCCCGTACGTCATAAGTGAAATAAATGATGCTACCAAAATTTAAATTCTACAGATATTTATCAAAAAATAGAAAACGACATTCGATTCTAAATCGCTTCATTAGTCAGTCCTGCCAATTTTATACGTTTACGTTTATAAATGCGTCAGAAAGTTAACCTTTTTTTGAGCAGGGAATTTGAGAATTGCAATAAATTGCCTATTTAGATATCTCATTTCATTGTAAGAAAAAATAAAATTTCTTATTGATATTCTGTTATTTTTGGAAAGAGTTTCGAAAATTATGCCTAAAGCACGGTGTTTATTCTTGTTTAATTATAAATAATATTTTCTTAGTGCTGGAAAGTGTTTCATTATTTTCTACTCAATTGAATTGATGAATTTCCGTCCTTGTTTGCTGTTGAGCGGGGGAGGGGGGGGGGGTATCAGAGAAACCTTAAATATTTAAAAAAAAGTATATGAATTAAATTATTAATAATTGATTCATTTATAAACCTAACAACCGCATGTTCAATTTTACTTGCAGAAAACCCGAAAAGTTCCGTATGTAACTAAACTTAAAAGCAACTCTTTGTTTCCGAACGTAATGAGTGTTACAGTCCCTCTCTGTTACTGGTTATGAAGGAAGGCTTTCAAGCACTGACAACATACACCTGTTTGAAGTAGAAACATTCTTCTTTTAAACACTTCAGAACCCACAATTATTCGCTTTCGTTTTTCTTGGGTTTTTTTTTTCCTTACAACCTGGTAACACTCAGCTGGTAACCGCAACAGTTGACAGATATCCGTTTAATATGAATTAAGGAACGAATATTATAATTTATTTTTCATTTTTAACACTTTAAAACATAGTTGAAAAGTGTTTATGAAATCTGTTTATCTACCCAACTATACCTGCTCTAACTCGCATAAAATTAATATACTCGCATTGACATGTAATTTTTATATGTTAATGAGCTTCGCTATAGAAGAGGTGTAGCATATAAAGTGAAGTGCGTAGCATGTATAGTTCGTTTTCAAACACACACAAAAATATTCCGTTACATTATGGTCTATGGGAAATATGAAATTTCTTAATAATATTCTGTTAGTAATGGAAAGAGTTTCATAGTCTATGCCCCCAGTAACAGAAACTGTCCAGCATGGCAGCGGGCGCTGCAGATTATTTTAAACCTTGCAGATTAATCCACTAGCTTAAAAAAAAAGGCTGGGCTTAGAAAAAAGCTGAAAATTACTTTTAAGTCTCTAGATTTATGGTATTTGTTTCATAATTTCATTATATATATATTTTTTTTTATAAAGACAAATTTTTCTTATTTTTTTGGGATATTGTTGTTTTAGTAGGCTTAGTCTAGCACCATTGGGTGGCAGATAAATTTTAGTACGCTGCAGACTGACACAGAAAATTCTGCTTCTGGGTCTATGCCTAATGCATGTTTTTTTTTTTTTTCCTTGTTTAATTCCATAGTTGCTTGGGGGAAACTAAACTAACTAAATTGAAACTTGGAACTAAATTCAACATAAATTACTAGTATGTAAATAATCTTCTATAATGACCTTTATAAAGATGAATTTTTAAATTTGATCTGCATAACATTTTAGAATTTATCAAAGCGTAATTTTGAAAACTGTTAATGTATGTTTGTATATATTTTCTTTTACAATAACGCTCTCTAAATTGTTCTCATGCGAATTCTTATAAAAAATTTCACGAAATTCTGTATATATTATATCCCTCTACTCATGTTCTAAATTTTGTGAAAATGCTCAAAATACCTAAAAAATTTAATATGTTATTCAAGTAAATTACAACATACAGTGAAACCTCCCTGTACGACCACCGCCATTAAGCGACCACCTCCCTGAACGATAATTTTTTTCATGGAACGAAATTTATTCCCATAGGCTCAATACTAAATTTTCCTCCATTCTGAGACCATCCAGATGAACTCCCGCCATGAGCAACCAATTTCTTTGAAGAAAATGAAACAAATTATGTTTTTTCCTGGTCACTTGAAGAAGGTTTTATTAGAAAAAATAATTCCGGAGGACACATTATTCATTAAACTTCTGAACTAAGTTTAGAGGGTTTTTTTTTTTTAATCCCGGTAACTTTTAAATGCTTAAACCTCTTTGTGCCTTTTTAGGCAATGAATTTAACTCTGATGACGAATTAACACCGACGGTCTCTAAACTCCTCCGCCCTATTCATTTGGGAAACTCTCACAGAAATAGTTAAATTAATGAAATCGTCATTATTTATTCCCGTCCAAAAAAAAAAAAAAGAAAAAAAAAAGAAAAAGAAAAATGTATTTATCTACTGAACTTCGAAAGGACTTGGAAATTAAAGTTATGAAAGATAAAATCGTAAAATAAAAGCAAACGTCAATATATTCAGTTGTTAAACTCTGCGGTAATTAACTTTTGTTTTAATATTTATTTTTATATTTTTTCCTAATGTGAAAAATACATTTTAGTAACATTGTTACCTTTTTTCAACAATTAAAATCTAGATTTAAACATAACCTCTATTAAGAGATCACCTCTCGAAGCGACCAATTTTTATTGGAACGGAACGTGGTCGCTTTAAGAAGGTTTTACTGTATTTCCATTTAAATTTATATAGTTTTTAGGGTTCCGCACGTAAAAGTAAAAACGGAACCATTATAAGATCACTCATGTGTCTGTCTGTCACAGCCATTTTACTCGAAAAATATGGAACGTGGAAAGTTCAAATTGGCGGAAGAAATAAAGGTTTTTGAACCACATATTTATAAATTATTAACCATTCCCAAATATGTTTAGCAAAAAAGAAGAGGGGCCAATTAAGCTACTTGAAAAAAGAAAACTTTTCTTTGTATATTGTGTGGGGAATCGTGTGAAAGCTTTCGTAACGCCGAACTCAAAAATGTATTTCTTTTAATTTTAGGTATTTTATTTTTAGAAATATTGACGAAAATGTAAGGCAAAAATATGTTGTCCTCCCTCAATTTCCGAATCTACTGAAACTAAAATTATGAAAAAATTAGGGGTAGTAGAAGTTAATTTAAACCTTGCAGGAAAACTATAGCGATTACCTTAAATACCACAGTTTTTGAGAAAATCGCGGAATTTCGATTTGCGACGTTCAGCAAGGGAGTTGAGGAGCGCTGGAGGTACCTATCGTCGCAGAAGTATAAAAGGATTGTTAATAACGATTTTCGAAAAAAATTGTCTGTAATTAGCCGATATATTAACTCTTAAAGACACGGACTGTTTGCGGGTATACATAAAGACACGGGCGGCGTGCTCTATGCGCCATTGGCTTTTAAAGCCTAGATAACAACTTTTAATGACATATTTGCGTAATGCAATGCGCATTTACTAATTCATATATTTATTGTACGGAACCTTCTGTACGCAAGTAATACTCGCACTTGAGAGGTTTATTTTTTTCTTATCTTCATTTATATTATCTAATGCAGTTAGTTCCCGAATTTTTATGCCCCACGTACCCCCCAAGAAAATGCACTGGCAGCGCCCTATTTTTTAACTTGTAAGACACGCGAGTAAAAAATAGAAATAAAGAAAACAACGAATAGATGTAAATACACATAACTTTAATTCTATTCTTAATTTAAGCTTTATAAGTAACAATTTTTTTTAATTTGACGGGTTTACAATTTCGCCCTTGAGTATTTCTTGCCTATTTAGTCAGGTATCAGTTTAGGAAAAATTTGAATCCTTTATAGGATATTTAACAAAAATGTTTTTAATTTAAAACAGGACCCTTCCCAAAATTTATTATCTTAAAAAAGGACTCTTCACAAAATTCTCATCCTAAAACAAAATTCTTTGTCTTAAAAATCTATCTTTCACAAAACTTTTCCACCTCGAAACTAAATCTTTCACGAATTTAATCATTTGAAAATAAACTCGTCACAAAACAGCTGAACTCGTCAAAGAATATATTACTTAGAATTTTTATATATATACAGGATAGATACACATAAGTCTGAATATAACGATAATTTCAAATTCAAAAATTTATGACTAGAATTTTCGCAAATATAAGAAGAATTGTGAATAGTTTTTCAAACACAGGAAATTAAGAGAAAAGTCTGAACAAACCACTATTTGTGTTATTTTGCTGCAGTAGCGTCGTAAATAATCTTCAAAATTAAGCGTATTTTTTATAATTTCATTTTTAGAATGGTCCTATGTGTACCACATTTTGGTTAACCCAAAACTAATGTACTGTATACAGTCCTATATAAATAATAATAATAATAAATTAATAAAGTTACCCTATATAAATTCTGTCTCAAATCATCATATGAAAACGTGACTGTGTAACAACCGATTAGTAATAAAGACTATTAATTAATGCGATACTTAAAATTTGCTTAGGGGTCGTCTACCTATAGAAATAGCAACAAACTTTATAATTTTCAATAAGAACCCGTAATTTTCACGTTATCGTGTTTGGATTTTTCGGTAAATATTTCTTTCGGACACTAAACAATAAGTCGTTCGTTGAAGTAATTTGCAGGCATGAAAGAGTACCTCCTAAAGGAGGAATTCCACCATTTTTAAAAGCAAATTTGAACTTTCTATGGATTGATGCAAAAATGCAAAGAAAATATTAGAAGCATATGGGGGAGGTGGGGGGGGAGTCTAGAAAACTTAATAATTAGACATTTTGTCTACTCAAATCCTTGGAGTTTGTTTTCTGAATTTCTGTACTATCAAATCAAAGGCGAGTTTTTATTATAAGCATCTGAGAGTCATGTAAATTAAGTTCTTAAGCTAGGAATAGGAAGTTTCCATAAGATTCTTTTTGGAATAGAATATTTTATTCTATTCATAAACCTGTATTGGTGATTTCAGTGATGCATTTTTGGAAATGTATTTCTGGAGTAAAGATCAATTTAGATTGTATATATTTAGCATAAGGATTTTTTTTAGTAAAGTTTTAAACAGTCAAATCATTTAAAAATTAATCTCTGTACTTCACTCAAGTTCATTAGATACATATGGATGGATTTATACTTTTAGCAAACTGTTTCCAATTTTCTTTTTTGATTTAATGAATTTATACATTTATTGTTATTTTTTTCCTTTTAATATTTTCTAAGTTACAAAAAGAGAATAACAGTCATATGTACAGTTATAATTCATTTATTGTATGAATAACTGTTAAAATGTGTCTAAATTATACGAGTTTGGCCTTATTGTATAGATGGAAAACATTTTTTACCTTTTTTCCCATTTCCCATTTTCATGCCTGAATTTAGGAATTATGCAAGTATAAAATTTGGAACTCCTAATATGTAAAACACATTCCGTGGATAATCTATGAATCATAGCTCAATAATTACTTTCCGAAATAATAGCTTTCTTTTAACTGCTTGCGGCAATTTTGGATTCGCATATTTGTAGCTTTTAGAAATCGATTTTTACTTTTTAAAAGTGATACATTGCAATTATTATATAATTTTTTGAACATTAATTTCGAAAAAAAAAATTTTTTTTTAAATTAATTTTCGGAAAAAATAGGAATTGTAACCTGTAAATTTTTTAAACACAAATCGATTTCTAGAAGTTTCGAATATGCAAATAAAAAGTTACAACTCATTCTGCAAATTAGATTTTGAGTTACGCTTAATAAATTACCCGCATTTGCAATTATATTTACTAATTTCGAAAAAAATTTCTTTTTAAATCAACTTTCGGAAAAAATATGAATTGTAACCTGTAAATTTTTTAAGGGAAATCGATTTCTAGAAATTTCAAACAACCATTAAAAAAAAAAAAAAAAAAAAAATACAGCTCATTCTACAAAGTAGAGTTTGAGTTATGCTTCAAAAATCACTCGCATTGCAATCTTTTTTGCAGTGATTAAAAATTAATTTAGCATTATATTGGGAGTTCTAATATTTGTACTTGCATAATTAAAAAACAAATGGACAGAAAGACTTCTCGTTTGGTATCCGATGTTAAATAATTACCGAAAAAAATCTAAATATGATGTTGAAAATTTTGAAGTATCGCACAATTTCTATACGTAGACGACTCCTTAGGCAGTATAGGTACGCATTAATTAGTAGATGTTATTACTAATTTATTAGTACTAGTTACAGTTTAATTGGATGATTTGAGGAAGAGTTACTATGTAGGCATCTTTCTCTCTCTCCCTTTTTTTTTTTTTTTTTTTTTTTTTTTTTTTTTTTTAGACTTCTACAGTATGTTATAGTCTGAATAACACTAACATATTTTAAAACTGATGTTACATTAATTTAAAGTTTATATACAAAAGTAAATTTTATAAAAAGCAGAATTTTGTGCAAAAATTGTCACTATAGTGTTGAACAAGGAACAATTAATTTTCAGCATAAAATGAAAAAAATAAAAATAAAAAAGAACATCGATAACAAATAAAAATTAAATTTAAAAAATGAAAAAACTCGACTGCATAAAAAGCGAACTAATTAGTTATTTCTCATCAATGTGAAACTATTTTTTATATTACCTATTTTTTTTTTTTTTTTTTTACTTGTATTGATGACTTTTAAGTTGTGTTTAATTGTTAGTTCCTATCTATAAATACATTTTGATGAGGTCTATGAAGTTTAGAGTTTCAGTAAAGCTAGACATCCTACCCACACAACTTCCAGGTTATGTAATATTTAAACGGAGCTTCTGACTGTAAAATAGTCAATGAAACATCGTCTTCATTTTGAAATACCTATCCAATGATATGCCACTCAATAGGGTGCGTAAAAATATTTTTTCATTTCTACCGCCATTTTGTATTTTACAGTTGCCATTTTGAATTTATAAAAACAAATTCTAGCCTATTATCATCGGACGGTTAAGACGAGTCGATCGAGACCTCATTCATTAAAATCCATCCAGCCGTTGGGATGTTTCGAGTGTATAAAGAAATCCACATACCCAGATACGCGTCAAACACATAGCCCTTTTTGGCAGTCGGGTAAAAAGAAATTAAAACAGGAAAGTTATTTTCCAAAACAAAACACTAAATGACTATTGTTATACAATTAAATAGAAATATAGATTAGTATTTCCTTTTTAAATAAAACTGCTTTTCTTACTTTAGCTGTTAATTAGCTGTTATGCAAAATGTAAATGGCTTCCTATAAGGCCAGACATCTTCTCACACATTTAATAGGTCATAATTTTCAATTGCAAACACATAAAATCTGTAGTCGATCTTTGTTCAGATGCCAAGATTTCGAATAGCTCTTTCGCAGTTTCCATATAAAGGCAAAAAAGATCACTCAAAGACTGATGTCAAACTTAGCCTTTTAAGTCAATTTCTAGGACACGGCAGTCCAAGAAAGGTTATAATGGGGAGCAGTCAATTATGTCAAATTTATAGGAAAATGAAAAACGTTGTTCGATTCTTTATAACTTAAGTAATGTCTGCAAATTTCATGCATTTACATGAAAAAATGATACCGTGAATTTACTAAAATTATTCGTGTTGTAGAGTGAAGGAAAAAAAAGGGGGGGGGGTGGGGGAGACACATTTAAAGTGTCGAATTAAGAACTGTTATGGCAATATGACGAAAATCAAGGTCATCATTTAGGTTACCTTAAAGTCTGTAAGATAAATCTAGACTTTGAAACAAGAGGAGTCACGATGTAAAGAAATCTTTACACATGTTGTGTTATGTGTTTTTATTATATTTATATTTTTTTAGTCTGTCTAGTTTTTCTCGAAATGATTTCTGTGGTGCGATCACAGCATCATTAAATGTAAATATCATCCTTGAAATTTTAACTTACACACCGCAACATATACATACATATTACACACACACACACACATGTGTATAGATATATATATTATTTTTCTCCCCTGAATTTACCTAGGAGAAATAAAAGAAAGACATCCTCAAATCAAAAGGATTAATAAGAACAAATTACTGCGTTATCCGATAGTTGTCTAATATTTGCTTATTGTTCTGAAATTAAAGAAACATAATACATATATATATATATATATACATTTTATTTTATTTTTATTTTTATTTTTTTTTTACTCTAAAAACTTTGAAATGTTGTTTTGAATAAGGCAAAAGAAAACATTCACATTGCAGAATAAAAAGAAATGCTGCTATATAAGTAAATTATATATATTTCTTTTAACCCATTAATTCTCGATCCCGGTGTCTTTTATTCAGATTGTTTGATTCACACCAGTTTTATGAAATACTGTAACTGGCTTTATTATGGAATCATTTTACTTGTCATTATTAAATAAGGTGAATATTTCGTTTTCAAAAAAGTTGTGCCAATAAGCAATTTGAATTTTTAAACCGTAATTTAATGCGACCGTTAAGGGGTTAAAATTATCCCTTTTCGATGGAAATTTTTGAAATTTCTTTCTCAAAAGACACGGTTTATTTTTATGCTTAATCGGGCTTTTGTCCCAGTCTTTACAACTCTGCTTGTAGTACAACCTTAATATATGGGACATTCTTACAATCTTTTAACTTTCATGTCCCTGAATAATAATTTTTTACTTAATACACATTTTTGTGGGTTTTTTTTATTTCATATACTTGGGAACATCCCATTGCATGATTGCTCAACAATATTAACGAGATAAATAAGTTTTGGACGATGTTGGGGTGTCCAAACACATGGAAAACTCATCTACCATCCCGTGTCCCTGATGCTTATTTTGAAGTTTGGAGCTGTCTGGATAAAATTGTTTCAATAAAAATAATTCGATGTAATTTTTTTCTGAAACTGGAACTATTGTTTTATATAAATATGTAGCTAAAAATTTACCGGCACACATTTTCAGGGTTGATATTATTTTTTGAACTCTGTCCCTGGGTTTTAGATTTTTTACCAGCCCTCTTCTAAAATTATACAGAAAATCACTTCAGATGCAGCGACAGAATTTTTTTCAAGTTTTTGCTCATGCAGAAATATGCTAGAGAAAGAATATCTAAAATTCTTTGACAGGAAATTTACTGCAGAATATAAATCAGCATTTAAATATCAATTTCAAGCACCGTGGCTTTATTGGTTGTCTTACCGTCCCCAAGGTTTATTCCTGCCCTTTTCGAGGTAAAAAAAAAAAAAAAATAATAATAATAATAATAATCCAATTTTAACAACTGTTTCGAAAACTCAATGAACATTGTGGCTATCACTTAGTCTTAACATGATTTTCCTAAAAAAAGGTGGTAATTTTCCTTACCGTTCCATCCTTACCGTCTCATTTTTTACCATTTCGTCCCTTTTTTTACCTTACCGTCCCTTCTTTAACACCCCTTTAAGACAATGTTATACAAAAATTCTGTATTAAAAGTACTACATTTGTATTATTTCTTATTTGAATGTCCTGTGGGTACTATGCAAATTCATTATAAGTAAAAATTTAGAAGAAAATAAAAAGTTATAGGGTTTAAATGGTAAGGAAAATTAAACTCACAAGTTAAACCTAAACCTCAGTTAAATAAAAAAAATTTCGCTGCTGACCATTTTTTTCTTTATTTTGAATCAATAAGGCTTTCGTCTATCAGATTAAAATGTTATTTTAGCAAGTTTAATTTCGCCAGATTTTTTCCCCCAAAAGTCAAAAGATTGTGAGAATGCCCCATATCAGTATCAAATCGATGTCACGTCCCTGAGACTTGCTCATTTGCCGTGTCAATGTGGCTACTTTTGGTATGAAGACATTCCAAAATCTGTGTGAAAAATTATTTTTTTACTAAGGGATGTCTTTTATCAGCTATGTCTACGCTCAGAAAACTGTCGTTAATAATAATAATAACAATATAATAATAATAATAATAATAATAATAATAAAAGCGTAAGCAAAGGCTTCTTGTCACTTAAGGTTCTTATAGTTTGGTACTGAATTAGAAACTTAGATGTCCGGGGCACCTATACATTTGTAGGCTTATTCAATCATTTTGATATATTTTAATCGAGTTATTAAATGTATTTTCAATTAGGGGACCTCTTGATGGTTGGAATTCGCGGGCCTGTGACTTATTCCTCTTACTATAAATCCGATTCTTCTAGCAATATGTTTTTAGCTTGAAAAATAAAACAAAGAAATATAAAAAAGCGGGGGTGGGGGGACACTTGAAATGCATGGTACCAGTTAGAAGAGTTAAGAGTATGTATTATTATTTTTATTATTTGTTTTCGGAGTCTATACCTACCAGATAAAACAGATAATAAAACACCAGTACACGTCGTTTTGTTTATAATACACATAGTTAATCGCTAAACAAGTAAATAAATATACAAACAGAAAACAAACAAACAAAATTCGAAAAAATATACAAACAAATAATAAAACAGGTTGGTTTATTTTAAAAAGGAAACAGAAGGAACAGAAACTTGGTACAGGGTGGTAGCTGTCACTCTATGAGAAGATGTTAAAAGTTGAGCTGTAGCAGGTGCAAGAAAAATTATGGTCGAGACAAAAATTATGGCTACGTTAAAATCCTCTGTAAGCACTTAGGGGTGGATTTAATGCCGAAGAAATACATTGCCAGAACATAAATGCTTTCATCGGGTAAGGTGTCCGCTTTCAGCTTTTTAGTTAAGAAGAGAAAAGATAAAGGAAACCTTTACACACATATACACTATAAGTCATTCAAGCTAACGGCACATTATCTTCTGGAGATTTTTAAGGTTTTTTGCGATTTATTTAGATCGAAAACTTATTGTAGCAAAACTGTTTTTAATATAAAAGATCGGTTATGAGAGTAGATCAGCCGTGATTCTTTGTTTTAACCGATTTAATACAGAATGCAATTTTTTTTTCCATAATTTTCGTTTTTGTAATAAATATTTCCAAGCAAGCTCAATTTATTCAGCAAATTTAGTAAAATGTCTTAAAAATAAACGAATAAGATAAATCTGAAGTTACATTTTATACATGAACATTAATTATCGTCATTTTTTAAATGCTTTTCGTTTAATTGAATTGTAAGAATTAACTTAGTTTGGAAAAACATGGTGTAAATTTTGTAATTTTTTATTTAAAATTTATCTCAATGTTTGTTTCAATTTACGCATTTATTTATTTATTTATTTATTACTCTAAAACCTCTAATGTAACAATACATTTGTATATAGTAAATGTACCGTATTTACTCGCATATTTATTTCTCATTTCGCTTGTGAAAAAAAGTGAGGAGAGCGGAAATTATGAGAGTTTTTTTCACAGAATATAATCTTCTTAGTGGAAAATTTAATAATAAAAGAAATACATGATTACTTATACGATTATACCATTGTAAAGTATAAATAATTAATATTAAACGAAATATTAAACATTTGTTTGGAACAATTGAACATTTTATCATTTTACTGTTTTCACTTTTTTTAATTTAACTGCTATATTCGCTTATAAATTTAATTACATTTCTCATTTTTAATTTTATTGTAAACGATTTTCTGTCTTTATTTATAATTACACTTATTCTTATGTAGTTTAGATTATAGTTAGACTTTTTCTTTCTTATAGCTTTCTATGTTTTAGAAATATAGATATTTTTAGATAGTACTTAAATTTGGTATCTACTAGGAAGAATATAAAATGCCTAAACTGTTCGACTGTTCAATATGTAATAGTTTAGCTTAAAAAATTCGGAGGTAGTTTTTGAACATGGAGAAAATAATATCGTTAGAATTTTACCATAAAATATCAAAAATAAAGTGTTTTACATCGGCTAAAAAATATGCAAGATGCAATTTATAAAGCTTCTATAGAAAGTTTTGGTTTTGAAATATAAACAAAAGTAATAATATTTATTTTCTTTTGAAAATGGAAACACTTTAGTACACATACAGAATCATATGGTGCTAACGATCAGTGCTATAAATTATACAGACGTATATGGTGCTAAAGGATTCAATTATAAACAATAACGTGTACAATAACAATATTCAATTATAAAAAATAAAAAAAATTATATGTAAACCTCAAAATATTAGTATACATTTAATTGTTTTGCATAGCACATCATATTTTTTATACACCCCTTCCCTCCGAATTCTATTCTATCTGCCTTATTACTATTTCTTCCTCACCAACGCAGTAATAAAACGCATTATTATATTTTATTTCTTCCTTACCAAAGCATTAATAAAACGCATTATTTTATTTTTATTGACGTAATTTTCTCATTAAAGTTGGAAAGATAAATTACATTCAATTTGAATTGTGCACAAATAAAAACATTTGTTTATATATTCAAGTTTAATGGATCAGTTTATTCTACAAAAACAAAAATCGCCTGCCGACATATTGAAATTTAGACATAACTAGGGGATCGTACCCGGGCTTCCCGGGTAAAGAATATAGGTAAAAGGATTTTTTTTTATTGAAAACTAATATATATATATATATATATATTTTTATGCAATAAATTTTTTAGATTGTCCACTTACATTAAAAGAGCATTTTTCGTATGGAAAATGCGAATTATACAATCAAAAAATTTTTTTTGAAATTTAATCAAAAGCGATATTTTCATATTAAGCGCATGCTAAGAGTTATTTGACATAGATTTTGCTACTTACGGCATTCTTTTATATTCTGATAATTTCAGAGCTTATACATGTCTGTTAAATTTGTTTTATTTATATTATTTTATTTATTTATGCATAAGGAAGTTTTTTTTTTTTTTAAATGGATATTAGCCCTAAGAAAATGATGAACTCTTTATTTTGTTTTAAGGGCAAACGGATTAATCTTTCGCAATCGAACTCCGCGCGATATAGATAAATTAAAAAATATTTCATGCTTTAAAATTGTTTTTAAAACCATAGACAATCAGTAAACTGTGATGAACTTTGCAAACAAATTCCATTTGAGAAAAAAAATCCTACTGTGTGATCTAAAAATTTAAATTGTACGATTACAAATATGTTAGATTTGTGTTTTTCAATACTATTCTTTTATTTGTTTATAAAAGAAGTATTAATTTCGTTAATTTATCTTTCACAAATATGTTAGATTGGTGGTTTTTTTAATATTCTTTTATTTGTTTTTAAAGGAAGTATTAATTTCGTTATACAAAAATAATCAGAAACAAATGCTGAAAAATGTTTGTTGCTTTATGTGAAAAATGTTTATTATTATGTATTGAAACCGGCACGTGATAAGATAAACTTAAAAAAATTCATGCTTAAAAATTATTTTGGAAAATATTACATCATTCAATTAAGATACAGTTTTTAAACAGATTGCATTTGAAAATAATTTTTTTCCCTATGCGACGAAAATTGAAAATGTACGATGGTCAGAAGATTAAAAAATTGCAGTAGCGAAAATTTCAAGACCGAAATTTGATCGTGAAGTGGTGCCATTCGCAAAATGACGTCAGCGTTACGAACAGATACGTTTGTTCTTTATAATATAGATACTTAATCAGTAAAATATAATAAAGATGAGTTATTAGGATGTGGTTATCAATTGAGAAGGAAAAACAATATAGAAAATGTATGAGGAAAAATGCGTGTTTTCAAAAGCAGTGTGTCATTTTCCGTTATTATGCCTCTAATATATATTCTGCTCCTAATGGAATTTTACGCCACTAAACCCTATACAATTTTTATCAACAATTTTGAATTTTTCTCTGAAAATAGCATGAATAAAGATAAAATACCTCATTATTTCTCTTTTCAGCAATAATGAAAGCTAACTAATTTTCACCATTTTGAAGACATTTCATAAAATGCTTTTAAAATTAAAATATAAAAATGGGGATATTTAAAAAAACAGATGGTGCTATCACATCTGCAAATGAAGAGCTTTCAGTTTAAAAAAATATATATTAGTAAAATTGGTTCAGCAGAAAGGTCAGGGCAGATGACTAAAAAACACTTGAAATATATTGATTATATAAAATTAGGAAAAATTAAATTCAGCAACTTATGTTATTTTGATAAAATTATAGTAGAATGTCCTAAACCATAGCATTAAAATTTTATTATTCGAGAGAATTTTGGACAAAAATTTCAGGAACATGATATTATTTTGTTTGCTTGCCTAACTCATCGAAGCAAATCCATACAGGCGAGAATCATCAATTTCTGTAATATAAATCGCTATTATTTGCATGCCACCTCTTTTATAAAGACCCTCTAATTTTTTTGCAAAACATTGCGTTTTATCAGTGTGTGATTTCGATTACATTATTTTCAAAAGTGAAGCAGTTTCACCTGTGAAGAATTTCGAAGCAGCTGGGCTGTGAAAACGACGCACTTCTACAAAACATAATTCAGGTTTAAGAATTAAAATACACTTTTTTTTATAAAATGACGTCATTTGCATACACTAAATTAATTCACTTTTACAATCCAGTCATAAATTTTGTCGGTAGAAAAGTATGCAAATGACGTCATTATCACGCAATAACTGACAATATTCTTGACATAGCCCATATTTTAATTTCAACTTTTTTCAGGTTTTATGAGAAAATGGCAACAGAAAGATACAGTATCTCCTATTTTCGGCTATTTACCGTTTACTTTCAATAGAAATGGGGTACTTTTGTTGCCACGATAAGAAAAATGGTATTAAAAACTACAAAATAATTAATATCTCAAAAATAAATTGAGGTACAGCTTTCAAACAAATTGCATTTAAAACAGCATTTTTTTCCTTATACGACAGTGTAAAAATTTAAAATGTGCGATATTTAGAAGTTTAAAAATTTGCAGTAGATAAAATTGCAAAACCAAAATTTCATTTCAAATTTCAAAGTGTTGCCATTCGCAAAATGACGTATGCGTTACGCACAGATATGTTTGTCCTTTATAATATAGATAGATTTTTCTGCTTTACATTCAATTATGGAGGAAGATTTAAGCTCCTTGCATTTAGGTGGACCATTACTGATCCCTATTCAGAAGCATTGAATTTGAAGAAAAAGTATAGTATACTATTTTCAATTAATTATCTTTGTAGTTCGTCATTTTCATCCCACCAGCTCCGAAATTAGAAACCAAATCCTGAAATAATAGTATATTTTTGACAAATGACAATTTGCATCGACGTCACGTAATCTGAAAAATGTAATTTTCGAAATTTGTCAAGAAACTTTTAATTCTTAAAACTCAAATATGTTTTGTAAAAATGTGTCATTTATTTTAATTAAAAAAACTAAAATATTTTTTATAAGTTCGTCATTTTCATCCCATCAGCTCCGAAATTGGGAACCAAATCCTGAAATAATATTATATTTTTGACAAATGACATTTTGCACCTACGTCATGTGATCTAAAAAATGTAATTTTTTTTTTTTTTTTTTTTTTTACTTGCATTGTAAGTATGATTTTTTTACTTGAAATTTAGAGTTTAGTAAAATTTACGTTAATTTTTTTTTTTTCCAAATGTAAAATAATATTGGATTTCGCTTTTCCCCTCTCTTCCGCAAGAATCTAGTGTATACATATAATTCGCACTAATTATTGCATAAAACCTTGTGAAAAGAAAGTTAGAGAAAGACAGAGATAGAGTGATGAATCCTAAAAATATGCATGGTTTATTTTTCAGTGGATTAATAACATATATTGCACTTAAAATATATTTGAAACTAATTATTAAGAACATATAATATTGAATTTTTAAAATATTCTTACCTTTATTACAAATGACGATGATATGTTTGCAAGTATACTAAAAATTATTATTTAGAGTTATTAAATAGTTTTCTTGTGATAATTTAAACTTTGTGATGCCTCACCACAAAGTAGAAACTCTAAAAAAACGAGTTTTTTTGTTTAGAGCCAAGAATAAAATTTCTTTGAGAAAGTCATCTCTCGTGCAGAACAGAAAAAAATCCCTGCCGGCTCGGGCCTACAGGCGGAGGTAGATTTCGATGTTAAGTACTAAATTCTACAATAAAACTTAAATCAAGATTAGAGATAAAACCAGTTTCTTCACAAAGAGCGAGCTGTAGGGAGCTAAACTTTTTGTGAAAATTGTAATATACACGAATACACACACACATATATGTGGAATAGGTTTAAAAAATGGCTACAAAAAATTCAGAGAACCTTAAAGTGTTAAAATATGTTAATATTTCCATAGTCGGGTTTTTATCATGTTTTAATACGTTTCTTCAAACTTACATGGCGCTACATATTCACCTGCTGAGGTCCATTATATTTCCAATATGACGCAATATACATATTTTTTTAATTCGTCAAACTATTTATTTTGAGTTTTCATGCTGAAATCTTGCTCTAGGAAACTTATGACGTAATATTCAATTTGTTTTCAATTTGTCAAACTATTTAATTTTACACGTGAAAATTTTGCAAAAGAAAAGTAATTGTTGTGGTGAGAATTTTATTATTTGTTTTTTTTTAATTGTTGGCAACTGCTATAAAGAAAAACTTTTATTTTTTTCCTGCCATTGTTGTGTAAGAGCTGGTTTTATTAGAATCATGTTAAGACAGTATTCAAAATTTTGAACCCTCCCCATTTCCACCCTCTTGGGCCGATTTCGCCCATTTCCAATCCCCGCCGAGATATTAGCCATCTCAAAGTTGTTGGCGAGTTTGAAGATGATTCGTGCATAATTGCGACTTTTATCGTGCGGACAAAATTTAGTACATACATACATACATACATATATATATATATATATATATATATATATATAAACTTTTTAGGTGGGGGTGGTTTTGGGTTCCTGGGGTCCTATAATGAAAAGTTATGAAGGAATTTTTCAAAAGTCGCACCATAGTAACGACTGCAATAGGTAGTATTTCTTACGAAATCTACCTAAAAGGCGGATTAAAATGTAAATACGGAGTAAAGCCGAATTTTCCAATTGAATAGGAAATGGCTCCGCTATCTATTGCTGTATTTTACAAGCCTTTATGAATTACTACGTTTTTATGATAGAAAAATGTAAAGAATATGTACAGTTCAATGAGAGTAGTTACATTCTTTTATTTAACTTAACTTGGTTCAAGTATGTAAAGACGGAACTTTGTAATCAATTTTCCATTCACTTCCTCATATGCTGTGATATTATGCTAGAACAAGGGTTCTGTTTAGGAAAGATTTGGTTTGGGTCCTTTATAGGACTCTTCAAAAAATGTTTCCTCTCAAAACAGGACCCTTCACAATTTTTTCATCTCAAAACAAGACCCTCCACAAATTTACTTGTTTTTAAAAACGACCTTTCACAAAACTTTTTCATAACAGAAATGAACTCTTCATAAATTTATGCATTTTAAAATCAAATTGTATCTGTCCCAAAACAACTGCAATCACCAGAGAACTTATCTAGATATATAGCCCATCTGGCTGTGAAGCTGCAACAATGAAATTTTTTAAACACTAAAAAGCTGTTATAACTTATAAATAAAAAAATAAAGGGTGTAGTATATATTTTTAAAAATACACCTTTTTTCCGTATGACCTCATATGTGGTTTTCATACTTTTAAGAGGATTAAAGGAAATTCATTTATTGATATGTTTATTTTAAAGTTTTTTTCTATTATGTGTGCTTATTTTAATTGTGACAATCACACAAAAATACTATTTTGATTGATTTTTTTCTTTTTTATTTAAACAAAGTTGTGTTTTATTTTGCAGCAGCCAAGAAAGTCAACAGGGAAGTCTTTCAAGTCCAGAAACGCAAGGTGACAGTGGACAAACATCACCTCACTCTTTAGCATCAGAATCACCCACATTACCACCTACACTCACCACAAATGGTAAGTGTGCTCTGAATATGAATACTACCTGTATTATTATTATTATTATTATAAAATATTTCAATTACAATTGGTAAAAAAACAAAGGGTACTTTAAAAGTTAAAACTTACTCTCACTGTTTTTTCGTTTTATATAACCACATTAGACCACTAATTGTAATACAACAATTCTGTGTAATAATGTAACTAAATAGTGCAATTACCTATCCGGCGTTTACTTGAAGTTCCATTGCCACCGACCTTACCTTGAGCTGTTTCAGGTATAATAGACCAGATGTCATTATCAAAAGTTTGTCTGAGTGAATTGTCCAGAACAACTGAGTTGGTAGGTCCCTGGTTCAAATCCTGACCTAAACACCTTTTCACTCAGTTCGAAAAGTTCGTACCATATTGGACCACTCAAGAAAAATACCGTAAATTTTTTTAAAGCTTTAACCCTCCAGCCGCGGGGAACGCTATTTTCGCGTTTCAGTGGGCAACTTTTTAAAAATTCAGATTGCTTGATTCCCACCACCTTTTTAAAAGCGTATAATTCGGCTTATTCTCGCATTATTTAATCTGCAATTAAATAAATTGACTATTTCTACTTCAAAAAAGTGGTGGGAATCAAGCAATCTTAATTTAAAAAAAAGTAACCCATTGAAAAAGTCGCCCGCGGCTGGAGGGTTAAAGGCATTAATTATAGGGGCATTAACACATTTAAAAAAAAATAATAATAAATTATTTTTAAGTAATTAAGTTTCAAGCTGTCCCATTTTCTTGCGGATCAATAAATTTGTTACTAAGAAAGGTTAAATAAACGCGTTTTGAATGAGAATTTTTATTTAATAAATGAAGTGAAATATTTTATGCTCAAAAATAAGCTATATCTTAATAAATAAAATTTCTGGTTAGAAATATGTTTATCAAGACATTCATTATAAACACATGCTTTCTCGTGGCGTGTCCCTTTAAGCATGTGACCAATAAATATCATAGTTATGTAATATATATAGTTAATCAAATAATCAAAAATATAAATTGTAACCTATGGTTTTTTTTTTTTTTTTTTTTTTTTTTTTTAGCGGAAATTAGTTTCTAGAAGCTTCAAATCCTCGAATCTAAAATTACAAATCATTCAGCGAAGTAGTTTTTGAGTTATGCTTACACTAGCAATTACGATTTGTTTTACAACGATTAAAAATGAATTTAACATTAGGAGTTCCAAATTTTTAACATTTATAATTCCTAAACTACTTGATAAACTGCTTAATTTTACAAGTTTAATGAAGAATCCAAATATAATCTCAAAATTGGGTGTTCGTATTGAATATTCTAATTTGTTACAATTTCTACATGTAGACGTCACCCTAAGCCAAATATAAGTACATACAGCATCAGTACCAGTCACATTTGTATACGATGATTTGAAACAGAGTTGATAGGGGTGGAGATTTTTTTTCTTTCCTTCCAGGGCTACAAGTAAATGAGTCTGATTTTAGTTTTTCTTTTCTTTGGTTTGGTACTTTTCCTAGTATAGGGTCCTTGGCGAGATTAAAAAAAAAAAAAAAAAAAAAAAAAAAAATGGCCTTGGTGAGAGAAGAAAATTCTTCATGCATATTTTTTGGCAACCTATTCACTGTTTCATATACGCAAGCAATTTTTCAATATTTATAAAATTAATTTAATATAAAGAAGCCATTTCTTTGTTTTTATACACAAACAGAAATAAATTGTTTATATAAAAAAAAACAATAATTATGTATACATAGATAAAATGTTTTATATATATATATAAATACATATA
Source organism: Maratus speciosus (assembly GCA_963932465.1). Taxonomy (NCBI): domain Eukaryota; kingdom Metazoa; phylum Arthropoda; class Arachnida; order Araneae; family Salticidae; genus Maratus; species Maratus speciosus. The sequence goes on along the minus strand of OZ010786.1, from coordinate 505,415,398 downwards.
TAAAGAAGCATAAAAGGTCATCAGTTCTTTTATAGCTGTTTATATCATTCAGGAACAAATCTTATTCTCTGAAGCCTAATTGCGACAAGCTTTTAAATAAAACGCCTGGAAAAGTACTCCCACCCACCTTTTTCTTTTTACTAAAATTGTATATTTCCATTACAATCTCCCCCCCCCCCCTTTGTCTTATGGTGAGTCCATACGTCAAACTCATGTACTTCATTAAAAATCTAATTTGATCGTTAAAAATATCCTTAAAACACAGTGAGAAAACCCTAAAATGATTAAATACTATTATAAAATGTACTTTGTAGGTGTCCTAACTTCTATGGCCAGTCCGAATGATTCGCCGTCGTACAATTCAACTTCAGCCTGGGGAATGTGCGGCAGCGAACCAACAGGTAAATATATTAGTTTTTGAAAGTTCATTATTCTTTCTTTAATACGTTAAATGAAAACAACAGCATTTTAAGCACTGAATGATTTTTTTAATTTGTTTGATTTATGCATGTTATATGTTTAAACTAACAGCATGTCTTTAATTAAATTAATAAAATGAATAATTTTATTGGTGTTAATTTTCGTAATTATTATTTTTTTAATTTAAAATTTTATCTTTAATAACATATTTCATAACACTTCTTTCATTAAAAGCATATTATACAAGATTTACCACTTTCGTAAAGATATCAAATAATGTACTGCAAATTTCATATTTTTAAAATGGCTAAAATGATGTAGAAATCTAGTCTAGTTAACATTAATAAAAATGAAAAGTATATATCTACATATTGCCATTTATTTTTTTTTTAAAGAATTATGTAAATTTTAAAGTTTTTAAAGTCATTTAAATCACAGTAATATAAAAAGGGACTTGGATTAATTCCTGAAATAAAGCAAATAAATATTTGACAATACTTAAATATTTTTGTGTATAATTTCTTTTTCTTTCATATACGTAGAAAATGAGACTAATACCTGAAATAAACATATAAATTTTTAGTAAACTCTTACAATACTTAAAGAATATTTTTGAGTATATTTTCTTTTTCTTTTATTTACATAGAAAGGGAAAACGTTTAATAAAAAAATAACACCATTTTTTTTTTTTTTTTTTTTGGTTTCAAAAAAAAAAAAAAAAAAAAAAAAAAAAAAAAAAAAAAAAAAATGCTAAAATGAAACTTTTAAAAATAATAATGGTATACATATATATATTTTTTTAAATGATGCATATTTCTAAACTTTTGTTTGAAAAAAAATATTAAAATCATGTATGGACTGAAAACAAAAAGTTAGTAACTGTATATCTTAAGTGATCTTTATATAATAGAAAAGAAAAAAAAATTGAGAAAAATATTTATTAAAAATACGATCTAATGATATTAAAACCATATATGGACTGAAAAAAGGTTAATAACTGTATATCTTAAGTGATCTTTGTATAATATCAATAAAAATTTTGAGAAAACAAATATTTATTAAAAATACGATCTAAAAAGTCCTCAATTGCACACAAAACAACCTGAACCGTCTTTTTCATTTTGTTTTTTTATAGTTAAAGTTGAGCAATTGGCCGGTGCCGACGGTTCCGGTTCTCAGCTCGATTCTGGATATCCAACGACGGAATCATTAGCCAATTACACAGGTATAAAGCCATATTCTTTAAAACATATCTCATAAATGCTTTACCTAAGTAATTCACCACCTTTGAAAAAATTGACAACAGTTGCTGCGTCAGTGGGAAATGGAGGGGGTAGGGGGTATGTGGTTTAAACTTTTCCTAAACTCATTCTGTAGACTAGGGATATATTTTTGCTTCGTTATTGTAGAAAAATTATAAGAAATGTTAATGAATAATAATAACAAAAAAACAGGCGTGGGTGTAACATACTTGGTACTTTTATGAACACTTAACAATCAGCGAAGTACGTAATATAATGATTGTAATTTACATTATAAAAATTTAAAGATCTTTTATTTCTTCTTTTGAGCAGACACATTTAAAGTTAAAAACCCCACCTTTTTTTCTCTCATCCCTCTCCCCGACAAAAGTATGAAGACCTGAAATATCATTAAAAGCAAAATCGATTAGCTTAGTGCTGTAGCTATAGTGTTATATTTTGCTGTAAATAAATATTTTGTTAAATACGGCGTGCTTATAAATAAGATTACACTAAACCTGCAGTAAAACCTATTCGAAGAAATATATAAAATAATTGAAACACTCTTGGTGTATTTTTTATCGAAAATAATCAAAACAAAGAACACATTATTAATTTATGATAGAAATAACGAAAACACTTTATCCATTGCCAGTGGACTCGTGTAATGAGATATTCACCCTGCAACCCTGCAGTCTTTGAGATTATTAGCCGATACGTTTATTCATTAATTTTTAATTAACTGCATTTTTTAATCACGTGTTTTAATGAAAAGTGAGAAAATTATTCAAAAGCCTGTTTAAAAACCTTTCGTATAAAATCTCTTTCATCGACGTGCGTTTTGTATGTTCAATAGAAAAGGGGATGTTGACGTCATAAGTAATACATATGATTATCATCTTCTAAAACAAAATTTTTTTGGAATTTGAGGATACGTATAATACAAGGACTGTGCTTTGTATTCAGTTTTAAATGGTCTTGTTCTTGCATTTATGATTGAAATGGTTGTCTAATAAATAAAAAATAATATTTGAAAGAGTTCGTGAGAAAATCTTTATGAATGAGTTACTAATTTTGTTATCTAAAACCCCCAATATTGCAAAAAAATTCGTGTTCGACAGTTTTATAAATTGGATAAACGTTTAGACCTTTTAGATCTTTTCTTAAAGCCAAAAAACTTTCCAATTTCTCAATATTAAGTACTTTTTATTAGTGAAGGAATCATATGGGATAAGATTGCTATTATATTTCTTTATTGTTGATTAGCAGGGTTTAATTTCCTTTAACTTGATAACCAAATAGCTGTATCAAACAAAGTATTATTTCTAAAATACATCACTACAAGAATGAAAATATAATTATAAAAATGATATTGCAAAATAAAAACGTAACATCACTTGTTAACTAAGCATCTTGCACTTCAATCTTTGTACTTTGCATGTGGATACTAATTATTGCATGTTTTATAATTTTGTCTTGATTAAGAATGCATTTTAATATTAACATACAAATTAAACTAAGATTATTACTATTTAATAAAATACCTGTTTTGCAAAATAATATGTATTTATATTTTTCTTTAATGTAATCAATTTCAGGTGATATCAGCCCAAATAAATCAGCACCAACATTGGACTTTCCAGGTTCCTATCCATCAGCCTATTATAGCAGGTAAGAAATTTTCCACCATTTTCCACTAAAAAACATTCAGACAAAAGGGAATTTTCCTTTTCAAGATTAGCGATTCTGATCCATGTATTTTACAAAACTCTTTAATTGTCGAGTGTTAATTCTAATATGCGGTCACAAATCCCTTTTGATGTATCACCCGTGCAAACGAAATTAATGTAAGCAGCGCCTATTGTACAGTCAGATAGATTGTAGAGATTAAGCTAGATGCTATAGCTATTATAGATAATAGATTTAATATAAGATAAATGTACATATTATAATGAAAAAGGCTATTGTAGCCCTTAAAATGTCCACTGATACAAAGTGTTTTTATGCAAATTAAAAATACTAGCAGGAATGACCGAGCTAAGCTCGGTCAAAATTAGCTTTCTCTTTATCTCGATATATTTTTCCCACTGGATCATTCTTGCTGTTTTAGATACAATTAGCTAGACCGTGAAACATAGTGACCCAAAATGACCCACTAATCGAATTTTTTCGAACATGCGACCTATCACAATGCTCTTCTCGAGCCTGAAAACGATGCAATACAAAATTTGGTGAAAATTGTTAGTCGTTTTCTAGGTAAAATAAGCTTGATCCACGTTGATTCAAAAAACCACTAACCGAAATTCATCGACAGATGTGAGCTATTCCAATGGTCTTTTTGTACTGTGAAACGGTATAACAAAAAAATTGCCAAAATTGTTTGAATCTTTTTGAGATGCCGTTAGCTTGACCCCGACCCATTATCACCAAAATGACCCACTAATAGAATTTTCTTGAGCATGCGACCCAGCCCAATGGTTTTATCTTGTCCAGAAACGGTGTTGTACAAAGTTTTGTCAAAATCTTTTGAGCGGTTTTTTAGATACAGTTAGCTTAATCCTGATCCATTAGGACCCAAAATGACCCATTGATTGAATTTTCTTGAACGTGCGACCCTGCCGAAAGCTCTTATCATGCCCGGAAACGGTATTATACAAAATTATGTCAAAATGTTTTGAAGCGCTTTTTAAATACAATTAGCTTGACCCTGATCCATTGTGATCCAAAATGACCCCCTAATCAAATTTTGTTGAACACGCGACCTAGCCCAATGGTCTTCTCGGGCCCGAAAACGATAGAATACAAAATTTAGTCAGAATCGTTTAAGCCGTTTTTTAAATACAATTAGCTGAACCCTGCCACATTGTGACCCAAAATGACCCACTAATCGAATTTTCTCGAACATGTGACTTAGCCCAATTCTTTTCTCATGCCCAGAAATGGTATACGTAATGTAAAATTTGGTCAAAATGTTTCGAGCATGTTTTTAGATTCAATTAGCTTGACCCTGGCCCATTGTGACCTAAAATGACACACTAATTGAATTTTCTCGAACATGTGACTTAGCCCAATGCTCCTCTCATGACCAGAAACGGCCGTATATTAAAAAATTTTGTCAAAATGTCTTGAGCTGTTTTTTAGATATAATTAGCTTGACCTTGACCCATTACGACCCAAAAATGACCCACTAATCGAATTTTCTTGAACACGTTACCCATCCCAATGGTTTTTTTGTTGCCCGAAAATGGTTAGATACAAAATTTAGTCAAAATCGATTGAGCCATTCTCTAGATATAATTAGCTTGACCCTGACCAATTATGACCCAAAATGACCCACTAATCAAATTTTCCCGAACTCGAGACGAATCCAAATTGTCTTTTCGTGCCCGAAAACAGTAGGGTGAAAATTTCGTCAAAATCGTTAGAGCCGTTATCTAGATAAACTTAGCTTGACCCACTGTGACTCAAAAATGACCCACTAATCGGATTTCCTCGAACATGTGACTTAGCTCAATGGTCTTCTCGTAATCCAAAACTGTAGAATATAGAGTTTAGTGAATATTGTTAGAGCCGTTTTTTAGATAAAAATAGCTCTACCCACAGTGACCCAAAAATGACCCACTAATCGAATTTTCTCGAACACATGACCCATCCCAATGACCTTTTCGTGCCCGAAAATGGTTAGATACAAAATTTAGTTAAAATCGATTGAGCCGCTCTTTAGATATAATTAGCTTGACCCTGACCCATTATGACCCAAAATGATCCACTAATCGAATTTACTCAAACACGAGACCCATCCCAATGGTCTTTTAGTGCCCGAAAATGATTAAATACAAAATATAATCAAAATCGATTGATCCGTTCTCTAGATATATTTAACTTGACCCTGACCCAAAATGACCCACTAATAGAATTTTCTCGAACACGAGACCCATCCCAATGGTCTTTTCGTGCCCGAAAATAGTAGGGTGCAAAATTTCGTCAAAATCGTTAAGGAAGTTATCTAGATAAACTTAGGTTGACCCACGGTGACTCAAAAATTACCCACTAATCGTATTTTCTCGAACATGTGACTTAGCCCAATAGTTTTCTCGTAATTCAAAACTGTAGAATATAGAGTTTAATGAAAATCGTTAGAGCCGTTTTTTAGATAAAATTGACTTGACCCATAGTGACTCGAAAATGACCCACTAATCGGAGTTTCTTGCGCATGTGACCTAGCCCAATAGTTTCTTCGTGTCGAAAAACGGTTGGATGTGAAATTTGGTTAAAATCGATTGAGCTGTTTTTTAGATATATTTAGCTTGACCTTGACCCATTACGACCCAAAATGACCCACTAATCAAATTTTCTCGAACACGTGACCTAGCCCAATGGTCTTATGCCCGAAAATGGTAAAATACAAAATTTCGTCAAAATCGATTGAGCCGTTCTCTAAATATAATTAGTTTGACCCTGACCCATTATGACCCAAAATGAACCACTAATCGAATTTTTTCGAACACGAGACCCATCTCAATGATCTTTTTGTGCCCGAAAATGGCTAGATACAAAATTTAGTCAAAATCGATTGAGCCGTTCTCCAGATATAATTAACTTTACTCTGAGCCATTATGACCCAAAATGTCCCACTAATGGAATTTTCTCGAACACGAGACCCATCCCAATGGTCTTTTCGTGTCCGAAAACAGTAGGGTGCAAAATTTCGTCAAAATCGTTAAAGAAGTTATGTAGATAAACTTAGCTTGACCCACGGTGACCCAAAAATGACCCACTAATCAAATTTTCTTGAACATGTGACCTAGCCCAATAGTTTTCTCGTAGTACAAAACTGTAGAATATAGAGTTTAGTAAAAATCGTTAGAGCCGTTTTTTAGATAAAATTGGCTTGACTCATAGTGACCCAAAAATGACCCACTAATCGAAGTTTCTCGAACATGTGACCTTTCCCAAAAGTTTCATCGTGTCGAAAAACGGTTGGATGTGAAATTTGGTCAAAATCGATTGAGCCGTTTTTTAGATATAATTAGCTTGATCTTGACCCATTACGACCCAAAATGACCCACTAATCGAATTTTCTCGAACACATGACCTAGCCCAATGGTCTTATCATGCCCGAAAATGGAAAAATACAAAATTTCGTCAAAATCGTTAGAGCCGTTTTTAAGATAAAATTTAGATACACACACAATTTTTGCTCGCATTATAGTATAAGATTTAGTTTCTTTAGTTGTAGAAAAGTACACACTGTAAGAGATAAGGAGGGGTATGATATTACAACAAAATCTGCTGTCAATTCAATTCCAGCGTTTTCTTCTGTAAAATTTTGCATGATTACAAGTATTTTTAACGTAAAAACACAAAGGAAAAGGTATTGCAAAGCTTATGATACATTCTGGTGTGATTTTATTTTCTCCTTTCTTTCTTATAGTTCATGTCATTTTAATCGTTATTTTTAAAACTGAAGAAGCGAGTAATAGATAATTTCATATACATAGTAAGTTCAAGGGGTAGTGATTATAATATCTCTAGGCATTATTTTTGTATACAATGTGTGACGATGTGTCATGCGCATACTTTATTATACTTTTGATACCTTTCATTTCAACAATATTTGATAAGCCGTTTTAAACACATTATACAATGTCATTCATGTAGCGTTTACTTCGCATATTTGAGATTCTAATTAATTAGAAAATAGGGGATTTTTTAAAATTTAAAATAATGCTGAGTTAAACATCATGCAGTTCAAATAAAAGTACTTAATTATACAGAAAATGTAAGATAATCATTATGTAATTGATTACTATATTATTATGATATCCATTACTGACATATAGCGTTTTGTTTTGCATCTCTTTCAGCAGTATGCAAGCGTATCAGCAATTCGGTTCCCAAAATCCAGCGTATTCCATGCCAACTGCTTCCAATTTATACAATCCAGCCAGCCAAAGCCCAGCGTACAATGTCCTGTCACAAGCATATGTATCAGGTAAATTTTTTTTCACTTATTGCCTAGTATGATGCATAATAATATAATTTATTTACTGATTGTCTGGAAACACCCTTAAGCTTATTTAAGAAGTAATATTTACAGAATTAATTATTGTGTTTATGAAAAATCTGCTCTCAACATTTTAACCAGTTGCAGAAATAGAGCAAAAGAGGGATCAAATTTTGAAGCTAGATAATTAAGATCGCGTCTCTGATTCCTCTCACCAATGTTAAACCTATAATCATAGAATGCATTCATATTTTTCAAATATTTCCCCACAAAATTAATATTTTTAAACTTCTGTTTTCTGTATACTCTTCTCAAAGGATGTCCCCCTTTTTTACTTAACCACTTAATTGTTTTGCTTTCTTCTTTCGTAAAAGCTGTTGGATACCACTAACTTCTAACTGTAATCTTCTCTTTATTAATTTTCAGACATTTTTCGATTGTATAAAGCACATATTTGAGTAAGGAAAAAGTGGTGTTTCGCCCATATTTTTAGTTAATGTTGTCAAAAAAAAAAACTTTAGGGGTTAATAAAAAAACATATAAAATGTATCCTTAATTTACTATTTTTTGTGTATTAAAATCTTAGCGATGTTGAAAAGCTGTGAGAAAGATTTTAACATTTCAAACAAAATTAAGTATATGTTTTTTAAATATTTTCTCAACTAAACAAGAAAGAAACGTGAGTTAATGTTAATTATCGATCGGGCATTTTAAAAACAATATTACATATATATATTATATAAATATAATATTTTAATTATATATATATATATATATATATATATATATTATATAAATATAATATTTTAATTATATATATATATATATATATATATATATATATATTATATAAATATATATATAATTAAAATGAGATCACAAATCTATGAACAAGTTGGTAAAATACTAAAGATGAACAAAATAGGAACATTGGAAACCAGAAATGTATAATAAGAAACTATGAATAACCTGCATATATCATATCACAAGACATTTTACTAAAGAAGAAAGCAAAATAGTTAAGTGGTTAAGTAAAAAAGGGGGACATCCTTTGAGAAGAGTATACAGAAAACAGAAGTTTAAAAATATTAATTTTGTGAGGAAATATTTGAAAAATATGAATCACATATAACATCTGTGATTGTATTGAAATAATATGTAACAACTTTGTAAAAAAAATATCAAATCATTAATTTCATTACTTATATTGTTTCTGAAATCTTGAATTAGATATTTAAAAATCATAATTTTTTTAGGTAATGGATGAAAAAAGAAGAGAAAAAAAATTCTATAACGATCTTAACTGTAACCTTTTTTGGTCGAATCACTAAGACAAAATACAGTATAGAACCATTTATCCAGAATTGTCAAGACATGTTATATTCTGGATAACTGACTGGGCATCATAGTAACAACATTCATTTGATAAGTTTGTAGAGTATACGTGATTGTGCCGTTGTTTCTGATTTTAAGTTATTGCATTAATCAAATTAAGATTGAGATCTGCATGCAGGGAAGGCTTGGTCTGGCTTTTCTTCCAGCCATAGAAGGCTTTAGTTTTTACGGAATATCAACATTTAATGTATGTAATTTAATCTATTACGTTTAAACTGTGAATTTAATTAATTCAAATAATTTAATTGTTAAGATATGTTCTTAAGTGAATAAATTGTAAAGATGTCAGAAAATAATACTAAATTAATTATGCAATATTTGCATATTATCCCGAGAGGAATTTGATAATTCTGGCTAGATCCCTTGATCACACCCAATCATATTATTATAAAGCTCTAGTACTAATCGGTAAAGATAAAATTAATCGTAGATGTTGATTCATTTAATAAAACATAACCAAATTAGAGTGTGTCTAGGTCTTTTCAGCTAGATTCAATCAATATCCAAGTTTAATCAGAGTTTGAAAGAGAGTAGTTTATGGGGATTCCTTGAAAACAATAGTTTTGTATAGAAATCAAAATTCTCTATATCTTCCATTACTTTGCTTCCATTTATAATAATTCAAGATTTCGGCATTATCAGGTTATGCCATGCATGTGGTAATGTATAAAGCAATGCACATTGGATACCGTATGACATTTATTTTTTATTTATTTATTTATTTATTTATTTTTTTTTTTTTTTTTTTTTTTTGAAAAAACTCTGAAGTCAGTCAATTGGATTGGAAATACGATTATGGATGACCAGTTTTCTAGTTAACGGGTTTCCAGAAAAACGGTTCCATTTTGTAATATATTTGTATTTATTAATTGAGCCTTTTGCTTCCATTTCTAACCCAAGATTTCGGCATTATCACGTTATGCCATGCATGTTGTAATATATAAAGCAATGCACATCTGAAATAGATGATACTGTGTGGCATTTTTTTTTTTTCTGGGAAGACTCTGAAGTCAGTCAATTGGATTATGAATTCCAGTTTTCTGGTTAACTGGTTTCTGGATAAACGGTATCATATTTTAATGTGTTTATAGTTATCAATTAAGCCTGGCTTCCATTTCTAATCCAAGATTTCGGCATTATCAAGTTATACCATGCATGTGGAAAAGTATTAAGCAAAGCACATGTCAAAGTGATACTTATATGGCATTTTTTTTCTGGAAAGACTTTGAAGTCAGTTAATTGGACTGGAAATATTATTATGGATAACCAGTTTTTTGATTACCATATTTTATGGAAGAAACGCCGCACCCATCGTAAGCGCCGCACTCCTCAAAATTGGTCTAAATAAGCTTAAAAATATCGTAAACGCCGCACCTGTGGGAAAGCTACTTTTGTCGACAGTGTCTCATTGACCTAGCTTTAATCAAAGTTTTTGAACAGTGTAGATTGCCTCATTTTTAATAATTTAAGATTCTAAAGTTTTATTTAAAATATTTAAATCGGGTTTTAAATATTTTTATGTAATTTTTTTAATTAAGGAGACGTCAACTGGCATTAAAACCATCCAGAGCGCGGGACGCGGACCCTCTCCGTAGGCGCGCCACATTTTTTTAAGTGACCGTCGCAACTTAGCACGCTTTTTACGTCGCATGCACTTTATCCCTTTTTTAGTTTCTACTCGAAACCCTCAAACTCTGAGTTGTCAATATCTGAATGGAAGAGTAGTAAATTTTCTTTATCCAGTTTCTTTGTTCTCCAGTTCTTGGTTCTTTGCTATGGTTCAGTATCATAATCCGAAATGCCACAATTTTCATAATCGGTAAAGTCGGAAAGTTTCGCGTTGTTGAGCAGGTGACTTGAGAACAGTCTTATAATAATATATATTCATGGGATTAATGAATTTTTATTTTATCCAAATTTTACGCGCACGAAAAAAGAAAAAAAAAATCGTAAACGCCGCACTTGTCAAAAAATTAACTTTCAAAATCGTAAACGCCGAGGCGTTTGTTCCATAAAATACGGTAACTGATTTCCGGATAAACGGTTCCATATTATAATATATTTGTATTTAACAAATGAGTAGTTTTCAACCAAAAAGGATCAAATCTTCCCCTTTTTTTCGTTCAACCGAGTTTGAGATCAATTTTTGCTCTTTTGAAAATATAATTTATTGTAACAAAGCAAGTGCTAGGCTGAAAATTAGAGCAACAAATGACATTATTCTCCTGTTGTTAATACATGAAGCTCGTTAAGTTTAAAATCCAATATCTCTCGAAAATGATTGCGTAAGAAAATACCGTAATTATAAAAAATAAAATAAAATAAAATAAAATAAAATCGTACAGTGTTAAAGTAGTGTACAGTTGTTCGTTTAACTGAAAATTCTTCGACATGTTATCCAAAAAATTAAAATCTAAATCATGCATGTTAAAAAGTCTGTTAATTAAACATTAAATGTAATGAATCTAGACTAGTTTGTACATCATTTTGCACTCCTAGAATTGTGTTTCATTTTGCACGATTTGTCAATCGCGTTGCTTATGAGACTTCATAAATTTAGATTTTCTTCCTTTCCTTCTTCTTCGCCTTCTATCTCTTTTGAAAGGGTTGGAGACGGGAGCATATGTGTCAATGTATGGAATAAAATTTAACTATAAAAATGGGATAGCTTCGTCTGTAAGCTCAGTATCTGTCATTTATTGTGTTCTCACTGCTTCATAATAAATTCAATGTTTAATGAAAGATATAATTTTTATTTATTGATCAATAAAAGGCTAATAAAAATTAAATAAAATACTAATTGAAATATCTGAAACATTTAAATTCATAATAAAGTACAATACTGCAGAAAATTTAAAAAGTTGTACCGAAAGTAACGTGATTAGAATTTCAAACTATGTAGAAAATATGGAAACATGAATACTTTTAATTTTGTTAAATTCCATTAGTAATTAAATTAGTTTAGCGAATACTTCTGCTAAAACTTAAAAAAAAAAAAAAAAAAAAAAAAAAAAAAAAAAAAAAAAAAAAAAAAAAACCTTTTGCTCTAACGGGCTAAAGAGACCGGCTTAAAATTGATTTCAAAGTTGACTCTCTGTATTAATTCTTTGATACAAGTTCGTAAACTTTTGTTTGAAATTTCTAACACGTTGTAATATCTTCTGTTTTACAGGAAGTCGAAGTCTCAGCCACCAGACAAATAAAAGTAACAGTAGTTCCCTACCACAATCCCCTTACCTTAATCCCTATGGGTCACATTTTTCCACGGGGAATTCAGCACAAACTGCACAAAATCCTTACGCATATGGTAAGTGTACTTTTTAAATTTCTTAAAAGAAAGAAAACTATTTTTGAGTAACCTTAATTAAGTGTCATGTCCCCAAAATTTGTTTAAAATGACAAATTTAATCTCTCTTTTTTTCTCTCAAATAGTCAAATTAAAAAAGAAAAAAAAAAAAAAAAAAAAAAAACAGTTTTTTCAAGTTTGCTTAATATACAACATGTCTCAAAAAACATTGACACATATTAGAAATTTATATAAATATAAGTACATAAGATAATTTAAAACTCAAATATTTGTTATATTGATAGTTCGTCGGCTGTATATTTTTCGTGGAACGAAAGGTGCACACACTGGAATTAATAATCATTACAAAAATAAGTAAATAGATAAGTAAAATAGCTTCTTGTTATATCGCAATAGTCGAGAGACAAGAGAAAAAGCGCAGTATATCCAAATGCGCAATATACAATATGTATAAAATTTTAAGGAAGATTATAATCTACAAGTAAGCGTTTTACATTTATCTCCAAAATGCTAATTCCAATTGCGTATCCTATTTTTTTTGCATTTAATGTAACTGATATTATATAAAGTTATTTATAAGTGCAATTTAAGTAGAACATATTTTTCTTGAGGGGAGACGCAAGAAAACTGCAATATATCCAAATCAGCAATGTAACAAGAAGTAATATCTGGAGTGATTACTGTAAATTTAATATACCAAGTAATGTATCGATGAGTTTTAAGTTCTAATCTCATGCACATATTTTTATAATAATTTTTAAAATGGACCATGGTTTTTTTTTGAGACATTCTGTATATGAAATTCTTATTTATGCTCGTATGAAAATGATTTCGTAATTGTGTCAAAACACAATACTAGCGTCTATAATAACAAAAACTCGTTTTGAGGAATAAATATTTTTCTTTCATGTTTAACTGAGAGCGGTGAGTAGCGTTTTACCATTTTCTTATGCAAGGCGACTAACAAATTGTATCTAGTATTGAGAATCAGGGCGTATAAAGAAAGAGATCATTATGTTAAATTTAAGTGACCAAAATGAAACATTTCACAGGGAGAAAAGAAGAACACAACGCTGCCTTTTACTAACATTTTTATTATAAGAAAAATGGACTTTTAAAGTAAAAAAATCTAATGTTGTAAGCTATAAAGTATACAAAAAATGTTGTAAATGTAAATTTTCTCCTAAGTTGATTGCCACATTATCGTTCAGCAACTCGTGTACAAGTGTCGCTAGCTTTTATCATAATTATATTTTCAGAATACACGTGTATGATTTCTTATCTTAATTGAACTTAAGTGAAAACAAGTTAGAAAAATTTCTCCTAGATTAGCTTTTCAAAACGTTTTCGTAAATGTGTGATCTTCTTCTTTATGTGTCTATAAACTTCATTTATCTGCTTTAAGACGGATCTCAGAAAACAATTATAAAAAAAAAAGTGTTAAAACAGTAAATATGTAAACATGATTACCGAAGAGATTTTAAATGGAATTAAGTTTTTCATTTTTCTAGAATTATAAATCTTGAATCAAAAGTGATTGTTGTCTTATGACAATCTTTCACGGGATGTCGTGACCGAAAATTCAAAATGCTAACTATTACAGCATTTTCTGAAAGATATTTTGTCTTTATCGAAAGTTGGAAAAATGCTATTCGATTCTATAGTTTTTGAAAAAGAACAGCACCAGATTTAAGCTCTTACCAGTAAAATCCAATTCAGGAATTCAAAAGAAATTATTGATTAAAATTCAAGTGAGAAGCTGAGGATTTCGTTCTTAAGTATAAATCAATTAAAAAAATTAAACAATAATTTTACAAAAGGAATGTGTCAAAAAGTAGCCAGCTTAGATTTGAGAACAAACAGCCTCGAAGGTACCCGAAATTCTCAAAATCACATCCATTTAAAATTGTCACATTATTATTTTTTTTTTAATTTAAAGGTGTCCATTTTGTAGCAACAGATGACCTTTAACCAAGTTATATACTTTTCATGCTAAATATGAGATATTAGAAAATAAATTTCCTCTACAAATTTCAAGATTTAAAAAAGTAAATTTATTATTTTACAGCCTGATTATTTATTACTTATTTGCTGTTTTTTGGTAACTGTAAAAATTGGCCATCTGTAATTGAGAGGACAGTAAATGCTTTCAGTTTATCTTACTTTGAAATCAGAGTCATACCAGATTATTTGATAATAATCTGATAATAGCTTGGCTAAAATTTCTTTTCCTTTTCTTTTATATTTATTTGTTTTGATTTTTTTTTTCAGAAAAATTATAAAGTTAAACATTTTCTTATATCATTGAATTAAGAATTTATTCAACGACATTATTGATTAAAATTCATGGGAGGAGCCGGTGATATCGGTTTTAAGTATAATTCAATTAAAAAATTTAATCAATAATTTTTCAAAAGGAGGTGAAGAAGAAAAATAAAGAAAAATTTAAAAATATCATGTATACTGATATCCAAGGTTCGAAATTACGTGAAGGCGTTTCAATTTACGCCTCTGAAATTTCAATGTATAAGTGCATGAACATGATTTTTCACTATAGCTCTAATAACTTCAAAGGCTTTTAAAAGCATTATTTTTTTTGTTCAAAGAACATAGTACTGTTCACCAAAACTATTTAATAGCTGATAATCAAATCTTAATTATTAATTAGCATTAATATTTAAAATAAATTTGATCTAGATATTATTTAAAATAAATATTCCAAATCAAACTTTAGTAATTGATGAACGGTAACCGAAATTCAGTATTTTCTAAGCGGCTATATCATCTAACAAAATCATTGAATGAAATTTTAATCTCTTAATAATCGCTCTAATGCAGTATAATATTAAGAATTCTGAAATCTAAACTTACTACTTTATGTCGCATTCACAAAAGCATTTTAGTTTATAAATACATAAAATCTTTAATATATCTTTATTCAATTATATTGTTACTGGAGATGACAATATTATACCTATTCTTTTCGTATTCTATACGTCCTTTTCTTTCTTCATGATGAAAAAAATATATATAATTTTAATTTCGCATATTCTTATTCCGTTACGATAAACGTAAAAGCGTTTTGTATTTTCATATAAAGACAAAGGATCTTTAAGAAAATGTTGTCCAAGGTTGGTGTTTTGAATTGATGTTCAGGAGGCGACAGGATGGAAAGGGTCACCAAACTAGGAATATGGTCCCTTAAGAGCCTACTTCAGTCACGCGAAAAGACCCGTTCGCTAATGATATTCCTATGGAAGAAATTTATAAAGATATCTCGGTCACATTTCAATATTTTTAGATGATTTTTTTTGCAGTGGCTAGCTGAGGTCGATCTGTAAAAAGGTCGTTTTTTATTTTTTCGATTTTCATTGGGGATTTTTTTCAAGAAGATGCTTTCATTTTAGGAACCGGTTCTGAAAATGAAAGTTCCCTGATTAAAAATACCTGTAAACGAAATTGAAAAAGTATAAAACGGCCTGCATACAGATCGACCTCAGCTAGTCACTGCAAAAAATTCATTTAAAAATATTGAAATGCGACCGAGATATCTTTATAAATTTCTTCCATAGGAATAGCATTAGCGAACGGGTCTTTTCGCGTAACTGAAGCTCTTAAAGAACCCTTCACATTTTTTAAAAAAAATATTAAAACAGGACCCTTCACAAAACTTGTCATCCCAAAACAGGATCCTTCACAAAACTTTTTACCCCCTTTATTATATAATCTTTGACTTATAAATAGACCTTTTATCTTCAAATTGAATATTTCTCAGATTTAATAATTGAAAAATAAAATCTAACCGTAATAAAAACAACTGAACTGATAAAAGAACATATTACTTAGTTACTAACGATAATTTGAAATTTACAAAATTATGACTAGAATTTTCATAAATATAAGAAAAACTTTACAATTTCAACAAAACAGGAACCTATGAGAAAAGTCTGGACAAACAACTGTTATCTCTTATAATTTAAGATATATATTGCATTTACACTAAAATGAAAAGTTATATTTGATTCTTAGGTAATTAACTATTAAGATATGCAAATTTTATGCATTTATGTGCACAACAAAGGGGGTGAATGCAGGAGTCGCTTCCTTAACCCATTTGCATCGTTAGAGAAATTTATTTTTTAGTCAGAAATTTTGAATTCATACTAGAAATTCTGAATAATAATTTATGTTTTATTTATTGACACGTTTCGTGATTACATATGTAAAAATTCTTGCGAAATTTCCGGTATGGATTCGGAATTTCTGAATAAAAAAGAAATTCTCGAAATGTGAGCATATGTGCACTAATGATGCAAATAGGTTAAGTGAAGATAATAAGAAAAAATCGGAACACCCTTAAGAATATAAATGGCTTTGTAAATAACAGAAAAACACATGATATACAATCTTTGGAGACCTTTAGGATCTACCCTTGATCCGATATAAACTATTGTCTTTATAAACTGACACCTTAAAATGCCCTCCAAGTAAATTTTTTTCATAGGTTCACTTAGCTAGATTTCACACACATTGATAGAAGCATTATTTTTTTCCCGCTCGGTATTCAAAGAAATCCCATCCTTGAGTGATTTCACAGCTCTCTAATTCGAAAAGAACAAAAACAACGAAAAATCTTTCCCCGCCCACTTAATTAACAATGAGAATTCACAACCTGAATGCATTTATTCAATCGAAAGACTTTTGTCGCTAAACTACTTTTGATCTTTCTTCGCGCGACATTCAAAGAAACTGGAACATAAATTGCATAAATTTATTTCCCTCACACATTTGACATTTTAAAACAATTGAACGCATTATCCTTTTCAGTTAGCAGACAAATGAAGTGAAAAATTAATTTGACAGTACAAACGATTCCTTTAATTTCTTTCAGCATGATTGCTTTAATTTGGTAACAAACGAAGAATTTTCCCCGGAGCTTTTTGTTTTTCATTTTCTTTCATCGGGCTAGTTGAGAAAGTTTTCTTTCTTTTCCCTTTATTTTATTGCTGCATAGTTCAATGTTTTTAATTTTGACTCGAAAATTTTCAAATCATTGTGATTTTTGTGCCAGAAGATAAAATTCAAAACTGTATGAGTTGAAAATTAATCTCATAGTACAAACCTTTATTTATTTTTTTCGGAATGAATTAAATTTAACTTGGTGGAAAACGAAAAATCGCCCCCCATCCCCCCGAGCTTTTTTAAAAACTTTAGTTCATCGGCGTAGTTTAAAAAAGAACTATTATGAGGGGAAAAGTTAATCTGACAGTACAAACGATTCCTTTAATTTTTTCCAACATGATTGCTTTAATTTAGTAGGTACGAAACAAAGAATTCCCTCTGGATCATTTATTTTATTTTATCCTTATTGTTGTGAAAGCTTTTTTTTCTTCTTTCCTTTGTCGTTGCGTATTTCGATGCATTTTTTTTTTTTTTTTTTTATTGATTTTTATTCATTTTTAAATCAAGAAAATATATGAATTATACTTTCTAATCAAGATAATGTTTTAATTAGCTAATTAAATTCTGAAATGATATATAATATATGATCTTGATTAAACAATTGTTCCAGGTAAAGAGAAAAAAAGAAAAAGTTTTCACAACTATAGGGATAAAATAAAATAAAAGCTCCAGGGGGAATTCTTTATTTCGTACCTACCAAATTAAAGCATACGCATAAGTGATACAGAAAGATACATAAATCATACCGAAAAATAGATAAATTATATATATACATAATATAGAGAGATGCGTACACCATGCATACATTATACATCGCATAAAAAACTTTCACAACCGTAAAATTGTGAAAGCCTTTTTTTTTTTTCTTAATCGTTGCATATTTTGATGTATTTTCATTTGAAAATTGACTTTTATTCGTTTTTAAATCATGAAAGTATGTGAATTATACTTTCTAATCAAGATAATGTTTTAATCAGCTAATTAAAGTCTGACATAGTTCATAAAAGACCTCATACACACATATATCTTACAAAAAATGTGAAAGAAATCACATAATATACATCAGTCATACAGAAAGACCACATAAATCATACAGAAAAATATATAAATCCTATAGAAAAATACATACATCATGCATAAATCATACCTTGCATAAAAAGAAAGTGGAACGTAAGTTGCATAACTTTATTTCCCTCGCATATTTGGCATTATAAAACAATTGAAGCATTAAACATTTTAGTTAACAGACAAATGAAATGAACGATTCCTTTAATTTCTTTAAGCATGATTGCTTTAATTTGATGACAAATGAAGAATTTTCCCTTCAGCTTTTTCTCTTTCTTCTGTTTCTTTCTTCGGGATAGTTGTGAAAGTTTTGTTTACTTTCCCCACTTTTTTATTGTTGCATATTTCGAAGGTTTAATTTTTATTCGAACATTTATTTATTCTAATCACCATGTTCTTCTATCTTACTCAGCTAATTAAATTCCAAAATATTGGGATTTTTGTGCAAACAGATGAAATGCCTCAAAAGAGAACTATAATGAAGTGAAAAATTAATCTAACATTAAAAATTCTTTTAGTTTCTTTCAGCATGATTCATTTTAATTTGGTAACAAACGAAGAATTTTCATCGGAGATTTTCGCTTTCGACTTTCTTTTATTGGTTGAAACCGGATCCGAAAGTAAAATTATCTTTATTAAAAATATCTGCACCCCAAATGGAAAAACAAGAAAGGGTCCGTCTAGACATTGACATCAGCTATTCGATGCAGAGAAAGAAATAAAATTCGTTTTAAAATATTAAAATAAAGCGTGACATTTGAAAAGAATACTTCCCCATAGGTTTAACATTAGCTTGTGTGTGTCTTTTCATAACTGAAGAGCCCTCTTGAAAACCGAAATTTGAACGATATTATCACCAAGTTTCATTGAAACATGCTCAATAAACAAAAAATTCAGGCCAGCTACAATTAAGGGGGCTGGTCACCCAGCTTCCGATTTCCCCTCACTAATGTAATGTCTATGGGCATTTGATGCATTCCTATATTTGAAATATCTCCTCGGGAAATTAATATTTTTAACTTCTATTTTTTTGTGTACACTTTCTAAAAGATGTCTCCTTTTTCCTTAGTTTTAAAAATATTTCTAAAGTATAGACTTAATTTTATAGGAAGTGTTAAAATCACAGTTCGCCCGCATTTAACACATAAAATATTAAATTCAGCATAGATTTTAGAAATATTTTGAAAACTAAGAAAAAAAGAGACGTCCTTTAAGAAGAGTATACAGAAAAAAAGATGATAAAAATATGAATTACCTGAGAAAGATATTTTAAATATTAGAATGCATCAAAAGTCCATAGACTTAACATTACGGAGGAGAATTCCGAAGCTGAGTGACCAGCCCCCTTAACGTTTGATGTAGAAGAAATAATTTAGCCTTCAACCCTTTATATCTTGACGGTACTTTCGAGTACCAGTAAAGAAAATTCAATGCAAAATTTATTTAAGGCTGTTCTCAAATCCAAAGAGTCAACTTTCTGACATAAGTTTTAATTCATTTTTGATCGGAAACGCATGAAACTAGAAGGTGTTGTTATTTATAAACTATGTCATCTAACTGTTTTTTCCGTTTTCTTGTATACGCAATAGATCTTTCGAAAAATACTGTCAAAGTTGACATTTTGAACTGAACTTCCGAACGAAAGAAGAAAATCCAGTCAGTAAGGGGAGAAAAATGCCGTGTCACGTGATCAAAATCGCTTATAACTCAATAGGTAATTGATTGATCAAAAAGTGGAAAACAGAGTTCAATTCCAAATCGCTTTCATGGTCAGGTTTTCCAGTTTTATATCTTTCCGTTAAAAAATGAATTTGTAAATGTGTCAAAACGTTTTGCGCTTGTTGAGCAGAGCAGTTGAGAACAGCCTTAATTCTTCTACTAATAAAAGTAGATTGCACTTTTCATACAAAATAATTTGCTCAGTCATATTTAGAAAGCACAGTGAAACAGTCGAAGCTAAATATTTTTTAATGTGGTTATTTTCTCAACTATTTACCTAAATGTAGTTCTTATCATAAAAAGTATTATACGAAAAATTTGCAACTACAAAACACTTCTCTCAGATAGGATCACTATACATTTATTAACACTGTTCTTATAAGAATTGTGAGATTTCCATAAGAGTATTTTTTGTGAATTAATCTAATTATTCTTGTAAATATTTTGCAAAAATAGCTCTAACTACCGATTTATTAAATCAGTTTTAATTAAGGCTGTTCTCAACTGCTCTGCTCAACAAGCGCAAAAGTTTTGACACATTTACAAATTCATTTTTTAACGGAAAGATATAAAATTGGAAAACCTGACCATGAAAGCGATTTGGAATCGAACTGTGTTTTCCATTTTTTGATCAATCAATTACCTATTGAGATATAAGCGATTTTGATCACGTGACACGGCCTTTTTCTCCCCTTGCTGACTAGATTTTCTTCTTTCGTTCGGAAGTTCAGTTCAAAATGCCAACTTTGACAGTATTTCCTGAAAGATCTATTGCATTTACAAGAAAACGGAAAAAAACAGTTCGATGACATAGTTTCTGAATAACAACACCTTCTAGTTTCATGCGTTTCCGAACAAAAATGAATTAAAACTTATGTCAGAAAGTTGACTCTTTGGATTTGAGAACATTCTTAAAAAAATCTTAAAATCTAATTATTATGATACATGCTGTTCTGGATATCTTAGACCAGGGATGGCGAACCTTTTTGCGTATGCGTATGCCAAATATATCAGAATCATTATGTACCACCAATTTAACGTGCCAGAGACATTTTAACTTAGATAAAATCAATAACTAATTATTATATAATTTATACTTAAGTATTTTTACATTTATATTAAGTTCGACTCCTAACGTACTTATTATGCTGAGTATTCAATAACATAGCCATGTAGAATTGAATTCCGTATTTATAACTGCTAAAAATAATTTTTCCTTATTGTATACGTCTTATGTCGAATTTTATACATATTATTCCATTTTTAGTATTTCAAGTATAAGCATGTTCATTAGGTACATTATTCTTTAAGGATTTTTTAAAATTCAATTTTCAAAAGCAAAACCTAAAATAACTTAAAACCACGAGCCTAAATAAAATAAAAACCCAATATGAAGCAGAAGCGTGTTTATTATGTATATTATTGGTTAAACTGTCTCTTTAAATTCAATTTTCAACAATAAAACATTTAAAATTTGATAGAGGAGCAAAATGATATGGAAAAAAATATATTTAGAATGGTTTGGCAAGAAAATAATGCTACAGAGCGCTTTCACAGCTATATATATTCACTATAGCGCATTAATTCATTCAAAAGTGACTGGATGTTTTTAAATTTATGTGTCACAAAACCATACTTCTTGTGACATAAACATGAAAGGGAATCCGCCTCATAAGCTGAATAATGTCTACGTTTTCCGCGCGCCAGAGAACGTTCTTACGTGCCAAGTTCGGAACGCGTGCCATACGTTCGCCATCCCTGTCTTAGACATTAACGTAAATAATTATTCAAGTGAAGCATTTTTTTAATTCAAAATTCAGGATAAAGGGTTAAACTATAAATGTAAAAATAATCGCAAATAGTTTGTATCATTTGAAAAAAAAGAAAAAAAAAAACAAAAAAAAAAAAAACATTTTGCATCATTTGAAAACTTTAAAGGAAAAACCTTATTCTAAATAATATTACAGACGTACATTAGCCTAAATGCTATTTTTCGCAAATCTCCTGTGCTTTTTAAAGCATGAGGCAAAATTCTAATTAAATCCGAGAGTAAACTCTCTATTAGTTCCAGGCAATTAGACTCCATCCGCGAGAGGGATATACTGTTTGTGGCAATGCCAGCATATTTCCGACTTCAGGCGTGAAAAACGGCTGATGGATAACCTAAACGTGGAAACACAGTTTACCGACAATTCCTACAGTGGCGAGGATTTATATCCTGTAAAAGTGCCGCTGAGTGTTTATTTTAATCAAAGTGATTGTTTTGCTTAATTTTTTTGTTTATTTTTTGTTTACGTGTTTGTTGCTTTAAGACTATTTTTTTTCCCCTTGGGGTAAAAATGTACGTAGCTTAAATACTTCTGAACGGAAAATGTTTTAAATAAAAATCAAGACTGATAAAAGATTCTGTTTTAAGCTTTCTTTAGGGCTCTTAAAGAGTTATTTTTTATAATAAGTGACAGTTATGATGTCGTTTTTCTTTGAAATTTTCTGAGGTCTTCATTATTGGGATATCTTTTTCAGCTTTATGAAATGCGATGTTAATTTGCGAATTGTTTGTAGCATCTTCGAATTTCTGATAATTCAACATGAAATTTAAATTCATAATTCAACTTACATTAGTGAAATTGTTAAGTAATGATGGAAAATGTGTGAAAAAGTCGATACTGTCGGTTTTCCAAAAAGTTTCTATTCTTAGAATTAGCCCTGCTATAAAGAATTTTCGAAGTCATTTTTGACTATGGGGAAAATAATTTGGATATAAAATTGGTTGAGGATATACGGAAGTTCATAGATTTATCCCTGCTATGAAGGATTTTCGAAGTGATTTTTGGCAACGAAAAAATGATTGGTTAAGGCTTTATGCAAATCTATAGAATTATCCCTGCTTTGAAGAATTTTCGAAGTCATTTTTGACAATGAAGAAAATAATTGGTTAAGGCTATACGCAAATCCATAGAATTATTCCTGCTATGAATTTCGAAGTCATTTTGAAAATGAGGAAAATATCTAAGGTATATAATTGGTTAAGGCTATACGCAAATCCAAATTTAATATTTTCTAACATATCCACGAAGTCATTTTCTTTCGTAATTGAATGATATTTTCATATGTTTTTATTAAGATACCAAAAAGTCGAACAGCATTTCTCATTCTCCTAAAAAGGTAACTATCTTTCCAGAAAATGGTTTCAAAATTCGTCTTTTCAGCTGATTTTTGGGACACGATTTAACGATACGTTCTTATGAGTTCCCTAGGGAACAATCTATTATAATTCCATATATATGCTACATTTACAGGGAAAATTAAAACCGCTGTTCAGTGATTTGTCATTTTAATAGTAATTTGCGCAAATCCCTTTCATTTATGTCCGAAAATGACTTCCTGAATATGTCAGGAAATATTTTAAATTCAAATTGTTGAGTGTTTTTTTTTTCTTTTCTTTTTAAGGCAAGGAATGCTTATATCCATAAATGCCTCTGATTAAATATAAGTGAATGTGTATGTATGCATATCTGGCAGTTAGTTGTTTGGACATGTGTGTTTAAGAGAAAGAGCAAGTTTTATCAGTCATGCTGTGTTACTTGCTGGAATATGTGTGTGTGTGAGAGAGAGAGAGAGCTTCATTAATTGTGCTATGCTACCTCCTGAAACATGTGTATGTGTGTGTGAGAGTGAAAGAAAGCTTCATTAGTCGTAATGTATTCCTTGCTGGGACATGTATGCGTCTGTGTGTGTAAAAGAGAGAAAGAGCTTCATTAGTTGTGTTGCGTTACCTCCTTGAACATGTGTGTGTGTGAAAAACAGAAAACTTCAGTAGTCGTGATGTGTTTCTTGCTGGAACATGTGTGTGGGAGAGAAAGAGAGAGGGAGCTTCATTAGTAGTACTGTGTTACTTACTGGAACGTGAGTGTGAGAGAGAGAGAGAGAAAGAGATAGCTTCATTAGTAGTTGTTATATTACCTGCTGGAACATGTGCGTGTGAGAGAGAGAAAGCTTCATTAATCATGATGAGTTACTTCATGGAACATATGCATGTAATGCATGTAAGAGAGAGTGAGAGCTTCATTAGTAATGCTGTGTTACTTGTTGAAACGTGCGTGTTTGTGACATAGAGTGCTTCATTAGTTGTGCTGTGTTGCCTCCTGGAATAGGTATTTGTGTGTTTGAGCTGTGTTACCTCCTGGAACACGTGTGTGTGTGAGAGAGAAAGAAAACTTTAGTAGTCGTGATGTGTTTCTTGCTGGAGTGTGTGAGAGACAGAGCTTCATTATCGTGCTGTTTTCCTTGATGGAACTTTTATGGGTGTGTGTGAGAGAGAGAGAGCTTCATTATCATGCTGTGTTCCTTGCTGGAACATGTGTGTGTGTGAGGAGATAGAAAGCTTCATTAGTCGTGATGTGTTCCTTGCTGAAACATTTGTATGTGTGAGAGAGAAAAGGAGAGAGCTTCATTAGTCGTGCTGTATTACTTGCTGAAACATGTATGTGTGAAAGAGAAAGTTTCATTAGTGGTGCTGTATTTCTTGTTGGAATATGTGCTAGTGTGAGAGGGAGAGGGAGAGGTAGAGGTCCATTCGTAGTGCTGGGTTGCTGGAATATATGTGTATGCGTGTGAGAGAGAAAGATAGAGAGCTTCATCAGTTGTGCTGTGTTACCTCCTGGAACATGCGTGCGTATGTGTGTGTGTGAAAGCTTCAGTAGTTGTGATGTGTTTCTTGCTGGAGTATGTGAGAGACAATCGTGCTGTTTCCTTGATGGAACTTTTATGTGTGTGTGAGAGAGAGAGAGCGAGCTTCATTATCGGGCTGTGTTCCTTGCTGAAACATGTGTGTCTGTGTTAGAGTGAGAGCTTCATTAATAGTGCTGTGTTCGTTGCTGGAAGCAGGAACATGTAGAAAGAGCTTCGTTAGTTGTGCTGTGTTACTTGCTGGAGTGTATACAATTAAAATTTATGGTTTAATTTTTATACTTTATTTTTTCAGGCAGCGCATATTCAGCGAGTGGTTATTCCAGTAATGCTGCAACTGCTCAAAGTTATTCTTCACAACAGGTATGTTAATACTGATTTATACATCTTTGAATTAAAATTTAAATTCTTGGTTTTCACAATTAAATCCTGTATATTGATTCTTCCAGTATATAATCAAATTAAAGTGAAGCCAAAGTATACCCAATAGTGATATCGAAACTGTTAACTTTTAAAGGAAGATGATCTGTTATAAAACTGAAGTGCTTGAGGAAAATAATGATATTACATTCTATCACCATATATATATATATTTTAATCAGAAAATTACTATTACAAGATATAATGGTTTCTCTAATAAAGCTTAACAACAAACAGAATTTTCTGATTCAAGCTCTTATAATTTAAGAGGTTTAAATAAATAAATCTCATAAAAGAAATTTTAAAGTAATCAGAAAGGCTTTCATAAATTTTCTTTGTAAACTCTATATTTAAAAGAATAACGATGTTACAAACGAAATTTTCTTTGTGAACTCTAGATTTAAACGAATAACGATGTTTCTTAACGAAAGTTTCTTATAAATAATTAGTGAAGACTTGAATGCATGCAGATTTATTCGTGAACTATCCTATTTCTTTAATAACTACCCTAATTTTTTATTATTTTAATTGTTAACGACAATTTTACTCTTTATTTATTTATTTTTATTTATTTATTTATTTATTTATTTTATTTTATTTTATTTTTTTTTTTTTAGTTTCATTTTAAAACTATGGAAATTTTAAATTGATAGTTATCACAAAAGTTAATGTAATATTAATTTAACTAATTTTTGTGCATATAACATTTTGTTGTAATATAAAGTAATAAGTAAATTTTGATTATTTTCTTCTTCTTTTTATTTCTGCCAGAGTGTTGTATAATTTGTATAGCTATAAACAAAATATACCGGGTAATGGCATTTATTAATGCTAATAACTATCATTTTGATTTAATACAAAGTGATAATTCCATTTTTACTGACGGAAAATTTTAATTTTCCTTTTTGTGTTGACTGTAGTTTTTACATTGGTTTATCTTCAATGTGGTCAAGGTGATTTAATGTATAATATTAAGTAATTTTGATAACCGACAGTTTGATTTAATAAAAAGTAACAATTACATTTTTTATAAGCCACATTCAAGGGATAAATTTCATTTATAATATTAATTATGTAATGTTAGTGTTTGTAATCTCAATTTAATACAAAGTATCTAGTTTTTTTCTTTAAAAAATGTAATTCCTACTATTTTCTTTTCCCTCAGAATGATGACTATAGTTCATATAGGGCTACAGTCAAAGTGGGTACCGTACTACAGTCCATAAAGCTACAATTATATGTCAATTTCAATTTCTTTATATTTTCTAGACTACAATCAAGAGATAAATTTCATTTATTAATTATGTAATTTTAATGCTTGTAATCTCATTTTAATACGAAGTATTATTTTTTCTCTTTCAAAATGCAATTCCTACCATTTACTTTTACCTCAGAGTGGCGACTATAGTTGGTATAGTGGTTACTGTCAAAGGGGGTTTCCGTACTGTTTTCCACCAAGCTACAATTATGTGTCAATTTAAATTTCTTTTAGATTTTATAGGGTAAATTCAAGAGATAAATTTCATGTATAATAGTAACTATGTAATTGTAATGCTTGTAATCTCAATTTAATATGAAATTTTTATTTTATTTTCTCTTTAAAAATGAAATTCCTACCATTTGCTTTTCCCACAGATTGTTTACGTCATTGTTCCCGCAGGTTGTTCGTATAACGGGTATGGTCAAAGTGGATATCTGTACTACAGTCCACAAAGCTACAATTATATGTCAATTTCATTTTCTTTATATTTTATAGATTACAATCAAGAGATAAATTTTATTTAGAATATTAATTATGTAATTTCAATTAAATACGAAATATTATTTTATTTTCTCTTTCAAAAATGTAATTCCTACCATTTGCTTTTTCTCAGAGTGTTGACTATAGTTCGTATAACGGCTGCAATCAAAGTGGGTATCCGTACTATGTTCCACAAAGCTACAATTTTTTGTGTATTTCATTTTCTTTTAAATATTTTATAGGATACAATCAAGAGATAAATTTCATTTATAATATTAATACGTAATTTAAATTTAATACGAAACATTATTTTATTTTCTCTTTGAAAAATGTAATTCCTACCATTTGCTTTTCCTCAGAGTGTGAGCTACAGTTCGTATAGCGGCTGTAATCAAAGTAGGTATCAATACTACAGTCCACAAAGCTACACTTATCTGTATATTTCATTTTCTTTGTCTTTTATACGCTACAATCAAGAGATAAATTTCATTCATAATATTAATTATGTAATTTCAATTTATTACGATAAATTATTTTCTCTTACAAAAATGTAATTCCTACTATTTGTTTTTCCCTCAGAGTGTTGACTATAGTTCGTATAGCGGCTACAGTCAAAGTGGGTATCCGTACTATAGTCCACAAAGCTACAATTATATGTCAGCGTCAAATAGTGGTTCACCTTTAGGTCTACCTTCATCGGCAAACGTTCCAACGACAGCGACCTACCAGCTAGCCCAACTCCCACCCTGTACGACGTCGGGTAAGATTCGTAACATTATATTTGTGCTTTTAGTCAATGCTAATGAAGTTTTAAAAACTCATTCTTAGAACCGACCAACTTGTTTGCTGAGTATTACTTACTTATGAATATTTACGTAAAAAGTGTCACTGTTCCAATTTTGTTTAACTAAGACGCAGTTCAACCGATGCAATAGCTTCCACGGCTCCATTTTAAGGCAGTTCTTAAATCTAAACTGGCTAATTTATGACGCATTTTTAAATTCATTTTTGTTCGCAATAGTATGAAATTGGCAGGTGCTTTTATTATGAAACTATGTAACTATTAAGTTTTTCAGTATACGCAAAAGATATTTTTAGAAAATACAGTCAGAATTAGAGTTTTGAACGGAATTTTGGGACTCTCCTGCACAGGTAAGAAAAAAAAAACTGTCTCTTGAGCCAAAAATCGCTTATAACTCAAGACGTAATTCATTTATCTGAAAATATAAAAAAATATTGTTCGATCACAAAACACATCAACCTGAAAATAACTTCAACCTGAATGCTTTTATGTTTAAAAATGGTTGGTTGGTGGTTGTATAGGGTTTTATGACACAAAAATCCCTTTAAAAACATGCTGCACCAAAAAAACCACAGACTAATAAAAAGTGAAACTAAAACACTGTAGTTAAAACATAGGTAAATACGAGAAAAATAAAAATAGAAAAAAGCAATGAGAAAAGCTATCTGGATGGAGGTTTAAAAGTCGGAAAATGTGTCAAAAAGTTTCGCATGTTGAGTAGGGAAAAGTATTTTTTCAAGAAACGCTTTTTTTCCCCAGTTTGAATGAAATTATCAATTTACTTGAAATATAAGCATAAAATAAAAAAACTATTTCTTTTTAGGCATTTTCTATTTAACTATAATAAATCTACCTAATATAAAATGACAAAAGACTGGAAAAACGTTCCGTTTCAGACTTCGTCTTAGAAGATATACAGTCTTTTGTAATTATATTGTATTCCTTTTCGCTGGGACCAGGAATTTTTTCCGTTTAAATCAGAATTCCTTTATAGACAAGTTCATTTTCATGAAAAAGATCATAGGTAGTGATTTACTTGTGTAAGTAAATCGTACCATAAAGTAAAAATACATGTTTATTTCATTTTAGGACTTTTAAAATTTTCACCGTCAATAATTTTGTGTAAAGTATTAAAATAAAACAAAATGAATGATAATATACTATGAAACAAATAAAATGAGAAACAATAGCACAAAATAAAGAAAGGCACCAATATGCATTAAAAACGTAATTTTACAAAACTATATATGAAAATCACTTGAAACTTCAAAACGAATTTAATATTTGCTAAAAGTGATAAACATACATTTACAAAGCAAATAAATACCTTTATTTATTCAAATCGACATGTTTCACAGACATTCTCAAGATTTATACTGATACAAATATTTTTGCAAAAAATTTTTAATTGAAAAACTGGTGAACAAAAATAACACGATATCATGCATAATGAAATTAACTCATTCTCAAAATTTATACTGATGCAAATATTTTCGCAAAAAAAAAAAAAAAACTAATTGAATGATATCGCGTTATTTTTGTTTACCAGTTTTTCAATTTAAATTTTTTTGCGAAAATATTTCTATCAGTATAAATCTTGAGAATGTCACCGTCAGAGCGATGAAACATGTCGATCTGAATAAATAAAGATATTTATTTGTCTTGTAAATGTATTTTTGTCACTTTTAGCGAATATTAAGTTAATTTTTACCGTAATTTTATTTAAGCTTTACATACAGAAATGTATTTCTATATTGTTCCGGCACTTCCGAAAAATAAACTAAAATAATACTAATATTTAAATATTAACGTACGTTACATGATTTTACCTTGTCAAACAATTGTAATAACAGAGACGCAGCTAAATTCTACTAAGTCTTAAATATTGCATAGTTAAAGAAAATTACATTTACTGTACCCTAACATATGCTCATTTTAACCCTTTATCTACTGACGGTACTTATAAGTACAATTAAAATAACTTATAAAGTTCATTTAGTACATCGATTAGTTGTAATATAGCTTAGAATGAGTTATAGATACATTACTTTATATTGTTCCAAAAGCATTATGGGTTACACAAAACAAAAATATTTTTAAAAGGATGATTTCTTTTGCCTTTGCATCTTTACAGCTTTCTTGGCGTTGGGAGGAGGGGGGGGGGGGGGATTTTTCAAATCGGAAATATTTCTATATTTATTTTGTAAGAACATTGCATTTGTACATTTCCTAATTCTACAAAATACTAAGAAAAATATTTAAAATAAATAAATAAATTTAAAATATTTTAAAAATATATATATAATTTGAGTGGGGTTATATAGTAGTGCACAAAATCCCTATAAATTCAAATTGAATGAATCCTTCGAAATCCGTCAATCCTTCTAAAATTTATTAAATGATTATGTAAATCTTCTAACGTAGTTTTAAAAAATCACGAAAAATGCTTTAGAAGATAAACTTTTCATGAATTCACAATTCAGTACATAAAGGGTTAAATTCTATCATTGCATGACATTATATAACGTATTTTATAATCAGCATTTTAAGAATTTTTATTGTGTTATTGTAATATTACTTTTTCATCATTGGGAAATGTTGTTATGTATAGGCAATACACTTAATAAAAAACTTTGTTGTTACTGCTCACTAAATAAAAACTAGGTACTCAAAACATAGCTCGAAAATCATCAAATTTGAGTTATTTATAAAGTTAAAAGTTCTCCATGCAGGTTACGCTGCATGCCGTTCCCACTTGAATCACTGCTATAATTAATGTATATAATGTATTTGTAAACAAAATTTAAGAACTTTAGAAACTACTGTTATTGATTACTCTACCAACATTTGTTTATAAGTTTCTTTCAAACTAAAATTGTTTTATTCTACCTTAAGACAGTTACTATGTACAGTGAAATCAACAGAGAGGTTCCCAGATTGATACATTATTATGGCTAATACAGACCTGCCAACTGCTACGAAAAAGTCGTAGTTGCTACGATTTGGGCCTATAAACTACGATGCTACGCAAATCGGTCTTAAACTACGATTTTTTGCAAAAACACACAAACGCATTTTTTTTGTTTCTAGTTGCGATTTTTATCCCGCACTGCATATTTTTCCGGAGTGATTCTGTTCCAAAATTTCAAAGTATTAATTTCCGAAAGTTTTAAAAAATTGGTCATTAGAAATTCGGATATAAATGGTCATGGGGAAAAAAAAAATCCGGGCTGCAAAACAAACTTCTTAACACAAAATCTTCTTTATGAATATTGACCACGAGTGAATTCTGTAAATTTATACAGAAATTGACTTCCTTAGAAATAGGGGTGCCATTTTATGAATTTCTGGAGGGGGGGGGGGTGTTTTTTTTTTTGAGGGGCAATGTTTGAAATAGTGCGCAAAATCGCCCGATTTGCTCACGGGAAAAGAAATTCCTGCATGATGAAAAATGCTGTACAGTATTTCCCTCTGCAAATTCTTCCACAGACTTATGGTTCTTTTTCGAGTATATTTTGAAATTTCTTGGAAGTCCGCGAAATTTTTTTTTCTTTTATGAAATTTCCCCAAATTAATTCGTGAATCGATCGCGGAAAAAATGAGAATTTCTTCAAATGATCGTGTAAAAATATTGGGTATTTCGTCAAGGATCTCAGAAACAAACAGTGATTTTCTTCAATTGGTCGCTGATTATAAATATCGCTAATTTCGCTAATAAAATCGCTAATTTCGTTAAGAGTTCAGAAAGAAATTGCGAATTTCGTCAAAAGAGTGCGCAAAAAATCACGAATTTCGATAAACTATCGAGGGAAAAATATTGCAAATTTCGTCAAAAGGTCGGGGAAACGAGTAGGGAATTTTGTTAATTGGTAGCGAAAAGATATCGAAAATTTTGCCGATCGGTTGCGATAAAGTATCGCGAATTTCGACAAATGACCGTGTAAAAAAAATTTCGTCAATTGGTCGCAGAAGAAAATAAATTTCGTCAAAGAATCATGGTAAAAACGTGAATTTTGTCAAAATTTCGCAGAAAGAAAACGCGAATTTCGTTCAAAGATCAGCAAGAAAATGCAAATTTCACCGAAAAATCGCGGAAAGAAAACACTAATTTCGTCAAAGGATCGTGGTAAAAAAACGCAAAATTCGTCAAAGGATCGCGGTAAAAAATACGAATTTCGTCAAAAGTTCGTGGTAAAATTTCAACAAAGAATCGTGATAAAAAAACGTGAATTACGATTGTGGGAAAAAAATGGAAATATCCTGAAATGATCGCGGGAAAAAAAGTTGCGAATTTCGTCAAAATTTACTGCACTGGGCACTGGGCTAGAAAACTGAAACCAGGCTCCTTTTACAATGTAAAAAAAAAAAAAAAAAACGCTTCGAAACGAAAAGGAACTCTAAAAATCGTATACAAATTTTCAGAGGAAAAAGTTTACTGTATTGAGTTTAAAGACTGAAGCCTTATTCCTTTTACGAATGTCAAAAGATGTCTGCGAAACACGAACACCAACCAACCAACCTCCAGATTAATTTTAATTTTTTGTGCTACGATTTCTCATTTTCAAAGGTTGGCAGGTATGCTAATAATGTTTTTATTTTTAATGTGAATAAATTAGTTGTCTAGTTTTTCAACAGAACTGTCCAGTATGACAAAAATATTAAAATTCCATTGCAATATACAAATATTATTTAGCTGCTGTAATTTTTTTAGTTAGTTTTTGAGAGCTCAATACCATTCCTTTGTATTAGAGTCCCTTTATACATCCAGATTGCTACATATGCACAGAGCGCATGCTCAGAAAGGAGATTTTTGTCCAAACTATGGCGATTCATACTACAGAACTAGATGATACTCTCTTAGACAAGTTAGAATAGTCGACAAAAAGCAGAATGATTATAAGGAGAGGCCTGATTTTGTCAAAAACTCTTGCGACCCATGAAATTTAATTCCTCGATTGTCAGTACTGTTACAGCGTCTAGAATATATAGTGTGCAAATCTGCTATCCAAACAGTGCTAAAAAGTTATATCCCTTAAATGTGAAATGATGCTGAAATCCAGGGAGCCGATCGCAGCGACATCTGCGGTATATTTTCAAATTTCAAAGTAAACACCGTATTATTTACAGCGTCTAGTCTAGACCAAATTGTCTTAGAGTTTTAGAAAATATCCTGCATATATCGCTGTGATCGACTCATTGGATTTCAGCATCGTTTGACATTTAAGGGATCCAATATTTTAGCATTTTTTTAAGCATTACTGGGATAGCCAATTTCCACACTATATATTCTAGACGCTGTAGTACTACAGCGCCTAGAAGATACAGTGTGGAAAACGGCTGCAAAATAGTGCTAAAAAATTGAATCCCATAAATGTACAACGATGCTGAATAACAAGATGTCGATTGTAGCGCCATCGTAGTGATTTAAAAACGATAGTCATTCTAAAAGAGACTCTTTAACCTATTTCACGTCATTCCTTAACTAAATTAGCTTATAACAGACCAAAATATCTTATATTTATAGTTTCCGATATTTAACATTCTATAATTTTTGAAAACAGTGTTTATATTGAAAAGAGTTACGAGATGGCGCTCGTATCAGCATATTGCCGCTGAGCATTGTTGGAGATTTATGGGATACAAGTTTTTAGCACTTTTTAAAGCATTATAGGAATAGACGTTTTCCACACTATATCTTCTAGGCGCTGTAGTAGTACTGTGATACGTAAATGTGTTGTACTTCGTACAGCTACAGTTTTCAAAACCGTAAAGATTTCATACATTCAAGTAATTTATAAAGTTTCTTTCTCGACAAAATAATAATAATAAAAATCTATATTATAAAGCAAAAATATGTTCGTGAGCAATGCTAGCGTCATATTGACGGTAGCAACACCCTACCAGTAATTTTCACGTTTACTTCACTTTTTTGAACACCACACAATTTTAATTTTTACACCGTAGAATAGAAGAAAAAGTTTCTTTTAAATGCTAATTTGTTTGGAAACTGTTTTTCAATTTACTGAATTTTTATGGTTTTTAAAAATATTTTTTAAGCATGATTTTTTTTTTTTTATTATTATCTATCTCTATCGCGTGCACCTAAAACACTATAAATAGTTCAGCATTTATTTCGGGCTAATATTCTAACAATGAAATTAAAGTTTCACCAATATACAAATAAAACACAAATTTAATAGGCATGTAATCAAATTACGAGCTCAATCCATCGAAATGCACAGAATCAAAAAAGCTGCCTTAAGTAGCAATTTTTAGTGATTTCTTCAGCTGTTAACTTCTGGCACAGGGTTTCCAGTTTGGCCTCCACTTTTATTTCGAAATTTCAAATTCACACAGGAAATTTTGAAAGAAGAATCTTTACTTTATGAAATCACAGGTACTACTTAGTTATCCCGTCGACCTAAAATCTATCGCCAAACTATAAGATTAAATGCCAATAATGGTTGATCGTAAATGACACATTCATTTGATTTTAAGCACGTTACACGTGTTTACGTCATCAAGTGATTTTTATTTCGACGTTTTATTTGTAGTTTTATTAATGTTATACTAATTTATTTGTTCTTTCGTTATTTAAAATAAAAATTACGTCAATTTGTATAATTTGGCGAGTGGTTTATCGATTTATATAATTTGGCGAAATCGGTCGACGGGATAACCAAGTAGCACCAAATCACAAAATTTCTGTCATTAATTAAAGCAAAAAATAGTATATTTAATTTCTGGTACGAATTCGGATTTTCTGAATAAAAATGGATGCCAAACTGGCAACCCTCTTCTGGCATGTGGCTAATGCGAAAGTATCACTTTAAATAAACTTCAAAACCTTATTTATTGTTGTAATTTTGTTGTACTTTATTTATTATATTTATTTAAAATTGATATATTATATATTTATATTACATAAATGCTTTTTAGTATTGATAGTGGACAATCTGAAAATAATATATTAAATGTAAAAGTTTGATTGGAGTTTTCAATAAAAATAAAATAATAATAATAATAAGATGGTTTTCAGCGGTTCTCTGGATTGAATACCCCTAGTAATAATAATAATAATAATAATTAATCTTCTTATGAAACTGAACGAAGGGTCAAATTATCCTTTTACGTTTCATCAACTTGGATTCTTATTTTATTTTACCACAACACGGTCTAGTCTTTTGTAAAACAAAGAAAAGGCGTTTAAACTATTGCCAACAATACGATTTATTTGCCTGATAACATTTTCGGATCTAAAACATACACAGCCTCTATATACAATAAAATCTCCACGAATGGATTCCTAGATTCATACTTTTTTGCGGCTAATTGTCGTCTTTTTAGTCCCATGTAAAGAAAATCTATCTTTCTGTTAACCTTGCTGCCTCTTTTTAAACCAAGTTTTAGAGGCAGACAGTAGTTAGGTTCTTTGCCAATTCACGGAGAAGCCAATAAGTCAGCTATTATTTTATTTTATATGGTGGAAAAATCTAATTTATTGCTCTCACAGAAAAAGATATTATTAATTTTGTTCATCATTTTTGGCCCCCCAAAAAAGTAGTTTTCTTTATTTAATTTATTCTTTCATTGGCTTGTTTTGAACACATATAAAATGAAAAGTATATTTTATATAGTGAAACTGTAGTTATGAAAGTGTATTTTATTACTATTACATTCTTTTTTGCCCTTCACGATTAATTAATGGACGCTCTTTGTCTTTGCTATTGGTTGTTATTCTTCGAGGTTCTTATTGTTGAGATATTATCTGTTATCTCATCTGGAATCTATTTGCTTCTGTTACAATGAAACAAAATAAATATTCCTCATTAGAATATAAATAACAAAGCCATTAATCATGAAAAAATAAAAGAACCGATACCTTACATAGATAACAGCATCCACATGCTCAGAAAAATAACTGGTATTGTAACACACGAAATCTCAGTTCTTCTGTCGGACTAGATGCTGAAGCAATCTACCAGTGTAAGCTGTCATCAAAACGCATTGGCGGAATCTGTCTTGCACAAAGGATCCGTTTAGTTCCCTGTTGGACTGAAAGTTGGAAATGGTTTCCAAGGAAAACACTAAGTGTTTCAAGCGAGTGACGCTGACTGATGTTGTGAGAAAAGGATGCGAACAGCATACTTTATGTGTTGGCCAAATAAATTCGCAAATGCAACACTTTATAACACGAAAAGGGGAGGACATATGTTGATGTGAAAAATTAGAAAATGGTTTGAAAGTCTAGAAATGGATTTCTTTACCTGCTCCAGAATACTTTGAAGCTGAAGAAGCAGCTTTATCATTTAGAAATAGCAACTAAGTTTTTATGCTGGTAAAATGTAAGTTTGAGGTGCTGATAGGTTGTTTAACTTCAGACAGTTAACAACTGTCCAACTGTTTATCTTAAGACAGTTTATGTAATTTATTTAAACTGGAGAAGTACTTTTCCTTTTATAAGAAGTTTCATTGACTTTTCCAAGATGAATTATTTACCAGAAACAATTATGTATCAAGAGATAAATACTAAAGTCAGGAAAATAGATTAATTGTTGAAAGATGAAATTGCCATAAGAAACAATTTAACGTAAAAAAAGCATCTGTTTTTAGATAGACTACGAGACATACCGTTTAAAATTTAGTGCTTATGTCGCTAGGTTGAAACAAATGTTGATACTGCAATAGCTGCAACCAAAAAAGTAGAAGCAAACCATTTTATATAATTAGGAATGTTTGAGAAAGGTAACTGATGAATTGGATAAAGTATGAAATGTATGCAAACATATTTTATGTGTTGGCCAAATAAATTAGTGAATGCAACCTTTTATAACTCGAAAAGGGGAGGATGTGTATTGATGTAAGAAATGAAAATGGTTTGAGTATCTAGAAACGGACTTCTTTGCCTACTTCAGAACTCTTCGGAACTGAAGAAGCAATTTCTTCATTGAGCTGGGCAGTTGGAAATAGCAACCAAGTTCTTAAGCTGGTAGAAAGTAAGCTGAAATGTTAGGAAGTTCAAAGTAAAGACAATTCCTGAAATTTATTTAAACAGGTAAAGTTTTTGTCTTTCTTTCTTTTTTGTAAGTTTCATTGACACTTCTAAAATAATTACTTTCCAGAAAAAAATGATGCATCAGCAATTAAATGTTAAAACCTTAAAAATTGATTGAACGTTGAAAAATGCAAACCCGCCACAAGAAACATTTTAATGGAGAAAAAAAGAGTGTCCCTATTTTGAAATTGACTCCGAGAGAAAACATTAGAATAAGAAGCATTAACCCCTTTCACTATAAAAACGTGAGAAAGACATGGTATATATTTCAAGTTCAAAAGGAGAACGTGATACATTTCGTTGCACTAAATTCAGAATTTGGTATCCAAAATGCAACGTATTTCAAAAACTGTGCATAAGATCCACGAGTTTGAGGCGTGAACAATTTTAGTAGCAAAAGGGAAATGCCTCTGTTTTGAAATTGACCCGATGTGAAATATTAGAACAAGAGGCAATAAACCCTTGAACCAACATGAGAAAGACATGACATACATTTCGGGTTCAAAAGGAGATATGTGATACGTAATAAATCGAGAGCTTGTGATGTACAAAGTCATTATAATCAAAGGTTAAAACGAAGGTGTTCTGAATCCTAGTAATGAAAACGAATGGCTAATGGAACCTAATTTAGTGGACATACGAGCTTAGAAAGTTGACCTGAAAGTAAAAAAAAACTTTTAAAAGTGTCCATCAGCGGGAAAATTGGCGCTGCATGTCGTATAAATCAGCATATCCACAAGATGAGATGAAAATATCGAAGATGTTGAAAATTAACAGATCGGGCCCTTACTTTTAACTTAGTTTGAATGAAACTTTTGTCACCCACAATTGTTTTTTACATTATTAAGTGGTTATCAAAACCCTAGCAGCGCCAATTTTACCATGGCAGCCACTTTCGGACCTTCTTTAAACGCAACCTTGTTGCAGACTTCTGGAGCTCTGAAATATAAGTACATCAATTTTGGTTCCATTTACTGCAATAAGTTCTCAGTAATCGGATTCCAAACACCTCTATCACACTATTTACCTGTGTGTGTACAAAGCATATTTGAGAAAGTACTATAATTTTGAATTAACTCAACACAACACTTTGAAGTCGCATTTCGATATATTTTGCCGTAATTTGTTTCTTACTTTTATTCAAAGTTATATGAACAATCTTGTCATGATTTTATAAATTTATCATTATTTAAAGTACAATGCATTTCTTTATTTAAGGATTTTTTTTTTTTTTTTTTTTTTTTTTTTTTTTTGTTCCAAATTAATTGTTATCATGTTTTAAATCTTAAAGTAGAAAATTATTAACACTACTTTTTTATTTTTATAGACATGTCACAATATGTTCTCGACAACCACCATACAAGTTCCATTCAAGTAAAGTTAGAAACTACCAACGGATCCGCGAAAAAAGGTATTTTGAATATGAAAAAATAAAATAAAATAAATGATAATAATAAGAGATTTAAAATTAGATTATTAAAATTTCAAAGTCACGATGGGGAAAATGTCAAGTTGATTTCAAACATAATTAATTAAATGTAATCAATTATGTTGGTTTTAACCGCAATTACTCTTCTTAAAATACAGCTGTTTCTAATAAAAATTAAAACAAATAAACATACACGCGCGCACGCGCACATATATATAAATGTATATATGGTATGTATGTATGCATAAATATACATATGAATTTTAAGAACTAAAAGATCTTCTTTAAACACCATCCAAAACTTTTAAATGCACTAGGCCTTTCGAAAGAACCGAGTCTTTCTTCGTCAGGCGCAGAGAAGACGTGCTTCTACTATTAAAGCAGCAGCAAGACTTAAATGAGAGATAAGGGAAAGGAAACAAGCTGAAGAAACAGCCAATAGGAAATCAACAGTCAAACTTCCTATTGGCATATTGGAATCTACTTTCCTATTGGCTGTTTCTTCAGCTTGTTTCCTTTCCCTTATCTATCATTTCAGTCTTGCTGCTGCTTTCATAGTAGAAGCTCGTCTTCTTTGCACCTGACGAAGAAAGACCCAGTTCTTTCGAAAGGCCTAGCACATTGTGTTTTAAGAATATCTTTTAGTTCTTATTGGTTCACACCAGTTTCAACTTATTTTCTTTTATATGAATTTTAGCTTTGTGACAGTTTCAAACAATTAAAAATATATTTCAATCACAATTTACGGAAAAATTTTATACACAACTCTGCGCGCAATCAAAATGTATCTGCTAAATCAAGATTCAAAGTAAGCGCTTATTTTTGATACAATCAAATATTT
Organism: Maratus speciosus; assembly: GCA_963932465.1. Taxonomy (NCBI): domain Eukaryota; kingdom Metazoa; phylum Arthropoda; class Arachnida; order Araneae; family Salticidae; genus Maratus; species Maratus speciosus. Next base: position 505,376,305 of record OZ010786.1, on the reverse strand, counting down.
TATTTTAAATGCAACTGTTCAATAAAAAAAAAAAAAAAAAAAAAAACTAGATAAAATTAAAAAAATACATAAATGAAATAAAAACTACTAAATAAAAAATCGTGTATCGAGGTGATTACCCTTTTGTACACACATATTTACAGTTTGTGATATCTTCACGTTGTCCATTTATTTCTTTATAGTATACAGGCACAAAATTTAATTCTCCCAATTTAACAAAGATTGTTGTTAAATTGTTGATTACTCTTTTGACTATCCAATCAATTCTCGTTATGCCTCTTGCAAATGTAGAAATCTACCGCAAAGATTATTAAGAAATAAATGGACAACGCCAAAATAGTACAAATTGTAAATATGTGTGTACAAAATTGTGCAGACAGCTGTTTAGGAGCATTTTGCCGGTGTTCGCAAGCCGTGAGCTACGTAGATCGCAGACTTCTATGATTTAACCCTTAAATGCCGGGTGTTGCTTTTCGGCAACATACCCAATTTAGGCTTCTAAAATACTATTAGAATAATATTGAAGCTATAATACCTAATGTTGCCAATAAAATACATTCTGAAATTATTATTAAATCGATTTTCAACATGTAGATGGCAACACTTGTGCTGTTTAAGAATAAAGATAGATTTATTTTTTCAATTGTTGCTACTTGTTCTTTTTGTTATGTTTGGAAGCTTGCGAAATACCCTATTTTGTTTTGCAGTGAGCAAGTAAAATTTATTTCTTATTATAGTTCCTAAAATTCTTGTGTGTTTAATATTATAGAATTTTATCAAGGAAAATAATTTTTTCAATTAAAGACCAGTATTGCCGATTAGTAACAAACAGTTTTTTTAGCCTTAAACCATACTTAAAACAAAATATGATTTTTTAAAGTATTTTTCCCATGATTTATTTTAAAAATGAAAGCCGAAAACATTATTACAATGGTTTTTGAAAATTCAGGCATTTAAGGGTTAAACACTAATTTTAACCTTTACACTAAAGCTCCAGAACAGCTGTTTGCACCCTTTTGTACACATACATTTACGAATTGTGCTATCTTCAAGTTGTCCATTTGTTTCTTAACATTTCGGTAACCAATCCTCCAAGCCAATCAATCAGTTCAATCTTTCCAATTTAACAAAGATTGTTTAAAAATAGACAGTAATCAAAAAAGTGAGAGTGCCGACCAATGAAATATATACATAGTTTTAATATATGTATATTAAAAAAAAAAAAAAAATGATTTATCTTTTTAATATCAGGCATGAAAGAGTTCCTCCTAAAGGAGGAATTCCACCTTTTTAAAAGCAAATTTGGACATTCTGTGGACTGATGCTTTAATGCAAAGAAAACATTAGAAGCATATGGGGGGGGGGGGGGGGGCTAGAAAACTTAATAATTAGACATTTTGTCTACTCAAATCCTTGGAGTTTGCTTCTGAATTGCTGCACTATCAAATCAAAGGCGAGCTTTTATTATAAGCATCTGAAACTCATGTAAATTAAGTCCTTTAACTAGGGAAAGGAAGTTTCCAGAAGTTTCTTTTTGGAATAGAATATTTTATTTTATTTATAAAATAGTTCTGGATAATTTCAGTGATGCATTTTTGGAAATGTATTTCTGGAGTACAGATCAATTTGGTGTCCATATATTTAGCATAGAGATTTTTTTTTTTTTTAAGTAAAGTCTTAAACAGTCAAACCATTCAAAATAATATATTTATTTTGAAAAATTAATCTCTGTACTTCACATAAGTTCATCAGATACATTTGGAGGGATTTATACTTTAAACAAATTGTTTCCAATTTTCTTTTTTGATGTAATGAATTTATACATTTATTTCTTTTTTTTTCTTTCTTACTTTCAACACTTTCTAAGTTACAAAAAGAAAATAACAATTATATGTACAGTTATAATTCATTTTATTGTATGAATAACTGTTAAAATGTGTCTAAATTATACGAGTTTAGCCTTATTGTATCGATGGAAAAAATTCTCCACCTTTTTTCCCATTTCCCACTTTCATACCTGTAATATACAGAAAGTACGTAAATTTAAAAATTAATAATTTATAATTAACTTTTCAAAAAATCATTTCATCATATCGCTCACCCACAAAAAAAGTGACACATCTCGACAAAAGTAAATTTCACAGGAGAGGCAAAAGGGGGAAGGGGGGATTTTCCATGATTTTACTGTCACATGAAATTATAGCACTTAGCTCTGCATGCAGAAATGAAAACATGCATAAAATCATGAAATCCTTAAAAATGAAGACGTAGGATGAAATTTGGAAGGTTGGGTAATTTTACCTCCCCACTGAATCCACCCCTCTTATTGTTAGCAATATTTAATCTTTGCTATCAAAAAATTCGCTTGATGTTCGATCTTTATTCTCAAAATTAATTATCTATTTCTCAATATAAAAAGCATAGGTAAGATAAATTGGGCTTACCTTATATTTATGTATATCCTTTTTGACATCTGGTATTTATCCTCCGGATAGAGTAAATAAATCTGTATCTTGCTCCTGTATTTCTTATTTATTCCGTATATGTGACTGATGGTCTGAACTTCATGTTGTTTAAAAAGACGCATATTTTGAGTGTCTTGTGAAGTTAAATTAGTGCCGAAACTTATGAATAGAAAAGTAAAATTACATTTAATAAGAGCTTTAAGGCATACATCTCTCAGTTTTGAGAGTTTGAGTAACAACTGAAAGTAGAGAAAAAAATACATGAATAAAATATTATTAACAATAAAGAAACAGGAAATTAATCCCATAAATCAGCATAACAAATAATTTGTATCAATATTTATATTTACGGTAATTTAAAATTAGAGTTAATAAATGTCTTATAGTTCTTGAGTATTGCAAAAATGTTTATAATAAAATATCTGTTTACGATTGTGCAATCACTTTTCAACCTCACTTCCTTCTTTCAGATCATAAACACTTTCGATAATTACTTTTGTAAATCACATTTGACACATGAAAAACAATTTACTTCGCTTGATTATTTTAATGTCCTTGTTTGGAGATTATATTTCGCAATATATCTGTCAACACTTATGTGGTCACAAATGGACATATAGCGCAATAAAATGATTTTCCGCATACCTACTCTTATGAAATTTTTTGTGTAGCAAGACGCACCTATGATAGACCTATTAGAGGAATAAAACTTAAAATGAATTTTTGCGAGATGTGTCACTTTTCTTTCGGGTGAGCGATATGATGTTTTAGTATTTTGATAATACATAAATCATTTTGTTTCAAATTGAAGATTATTCCTCAAGTAATGCATAAATCATTACTTTTTTCCAGTCTATATTCTATGTAAATAATTATTCTCTTTAAAAAGTACCCTTCTTAAATCAATATTTGTATAATTTTCTGCTCGAACTATTTGGATTCAAATTCTAAGTTCAAATGATTGAATAATGTTCCGGAAAATATGCAATCTAAAATTAATGATTAAATGTACTCGTGAGTTAGTTTTTTACATACTCTTAAACAGTTTCATGTGTATAAGTTTTTATGTGAGATATTTCAGATTGGATATAAATACAAGGTCAAGTCAATGACTATAAAAGTTATATTAAAATTTAAAAGTAGGACATTAAGGCTGTTCTTAACTGCTCCGCTGAACAAGCGAAAAACGTTCTGAAACGTTTAATTCATTTTTTAACGGAAAGATATGAAATTGGAAATCCTGACCTTGGAAGCGATTTGGAATTGAACTGTTTTTTCCATTTTTTGATCAATCACTTACCCATCGAGTTATAAGCGATATCGATCACGTGACAAACCCGTTTTTCGCCCGCTCTTGAGTGATTTTTCTACTTTCGCACAGAAATTCGGTTCAAAAGGTCCACTTTGACATTATTTTCTGAAAGATCTATTGCGTTTGGGAAAAAAAAAAAAAAAGGAAAAAACAGCTCGATGACATAGTTTCTGAACAACAACACCAGCTAGTTTCATGCATTTTCGAACAAAAATAAATTAAAACTTATGTCAGGAAGTTGCCCTTTTGGATTTGAGAACAGCCTTAATTCAGAAAAAAAATCTATAAGAAATTAAAATGTAACTAAAATATAAATTTTTATAAAAAAATATTTGTACATTTTTTCCAATTATATTTATTCTTGTACCTAAATAACCATGTAAGTATCATCATATCTGAATCATCATGCTGATAACATTGTTTGAGTTTAATCTAAAATTGCATACTCTTTAATATCAGCAATATGTAGAAAAAAAAAAACCAGACTTTTATAATTTTGTATGTTGAAATCATTTATAACTGTAACCATCTTAAACTTTGTGTTTCCAAGCAGGAGGCAAATCGGGAAAAGGCAGGGGAAGGAAAACCATCGACACAGCTTCAGAATCGGAAAATAACGACCTGGAGAGGGTGTTTGTATGGGATTTAGACGAAACCATCATCATCTTTCATTCTCTTCTCACAGGAACATATGCCACGAGATACGGAAAGGTAAGGTATTCTTTAACCCTTTATCTACTGACGGTACTTATAAGTACTATTAAAATAACTTGTTATAAAACTCATTTAATACATATCGATTACAGTCGTCCCCGTTTAAACGAATATTGACGGTTCCAGAAATAATATTCGATTAAGCGGGTTATTTGATTAAACGGGGATTCATTACTGTAATATTTAATGCGCAATAAAAAGGCAAAATAACCCTCTATGGTATATTTAATTAACAACACAATAAATCGTTAATAGAATAACATAAACTAAAATAAATACCAATGCTAATATAAAGTAAATACGTATTAATTTAATGTTAGTAGGTACATACATTTATATGGTTTACATCACATTTAATGCAGCTCGTTTGAATTGGGTCAAAACTTTGCTACTTCTAATTTACATTACTTATACTGCCTTAAAAAAAATCGTATAAAGTGGTTTGTTTAAGTGAAATTTTAAAGGACTAAATATCGAGTTATTTTCCGAATGAGTGCAAAATATCACAACTACCATCTCGAGTCTCCAAGTGACGGCCCATTGCCATTAAAGCTTGGTTAACAGTGATGGTGGGGAAATCATTTGACCTGTCTATTATACACCTGCCGGTCGAAATCATTGTAGGAAGAACTGAAAAATTGTTTTCAGCGTAAAGGAACTGAAAATGCCAAAAGGTGGATGAAAATTCCAGTTGAAACGTGCTTTCCGCGCCTATTTTCAAACATCGGTCACACAGTTGTTATTCGATTAAGCGGGGACGTTCGTAAAAGGTATTTGGTTTAAGCGGAGAAAAATAATATAGAACCAATAGAAATAAATTCGGTTCTGGAGAATTCTATTCGAATAAGCGAGGTATTCGATTATCCGTGACCCGATTAAGTGGGGAGGACTGTAGTTGTAATATAGTTTATAATGAGTTATAGATACATTACTTTATTTTGTTACAAAAGCATTATTGGTTACACAAAACAAAAATATTTTTAAAAGGATCATTTCTTTTACCTTTGCATCTTTTCAGCTTTCTTGGCGTTGGGGGGAGGGGGGGGGTATTTTTCAATTCAGAAATATTTCTATTGTAAGAACATTATGTTTGTGCATTTCCTAATTCTACAAAATACTAAGAAAAATGTTTAAAATAAAAGATTTGAGTGGGGTTATAAATATTGCACAAAATTCATATAAATTCTAATTTAATTAATCCTTCTAAACCCTTCAATCCTTCTAAAATTTATTTAAATGATTATGTAAATCTTCTAGTGTAGTTTAAACACTTCACGAAAAATGCTTTAGAAGATAAAATTTTCATGAATTAATAATTCCGTAGATAAAGGCTTAACTTTTGTTAACCCGTACGCACACGTGACTACTTTTGTAATGTTAGCACACGCGCGGGATAAATTTCACCCCCATTTCGCCTCCTCTTATATTTGTGGCTAAATACGTTTTAAAAACTAATCTACTGTTCTGTATTGTAAAATGCATCAGTACTACTTCTTTTTAGGGGAAAAAATTATTTTTTTTTTCATATTTATTTTCAGATTTTGTAGAAGTTTCTGTAAAAATCACGTTTTTTCCTAGAAAATATGCAAACGATTTGTTTTACCCCTTAAAACATGAATTATTTCACAAAATGGATATTAATTACATTTAATAAAATTTCATCAAGATATACAAGTAGCTTTTATCTTATTCTTTCATTAAAATTATTTTAGTGTGTGTTATCCCGTAAGAAAAGAACATATCAAAATGAAACGTTTGTACACGCACGGGATTATTTTATCCCCATAGCCATATTTCTCCCCTCCTAGTGAACAGAGAAAAGACATTTCTTCATCCACCCTTTCTCGACATTGACCTTGAACGGTACAAGGCAGGTCAGAAGCGTTTTAAAAAAAATTATCATGTTTTTTGAAGAAAAAATGAGAATGGGGTGAGATTTATCTCAGCGCGTTTGCTTATGGGTTAAGGTTGTTCTCAAATTCAAACTTGCCAACTTCGATAACATTTAATACGCCATTTTCATTCGTACGCACACGAGACTTGTAGACATTCTTACTCAGGTATCAAGGGATTAAATCATTTTTTCCCTTTTCCCCATAAAAGTAAAGAATCTTTTAGAAAATGCCGTCAAAGTTGCCATTTTTAACTGCTTTCCAGGAAATAGAACTGTCGGAACGGTAGTCATTGAAATGTATTTAGTTTTAAGTCAAGATGTATTGAATTTATTGGGAAATTAAAAACATTATTCCATTCCTAAACACCTAAATCTTAACACCTGAAAATAGGAAATTTGGAAGGAAAAAGGAATTGTATTATAAATGTGTTCAAAAAGATTCGCATTGTTGAACGGGACGTGGGAAATGTGTCAAATCCAAGTTACTGAGACGCCTATATGTTTCATTTTGTCGCCCCCTCAAAACTGACGTTAAAAGAAGTAGCAAATTTGTACAGTCTTTTTCAATTAATGCATTTGACCGTTTCTCAACTGTAAAGTGCACTGCTGTTACACAGAAGGTTTTATTTCTTAACGAAATGTAAAAACGTTTGTAGATTTCTTGAATATGAGTGAGAATAGCAGCAAGTTTTTACAGCGACACATTTACGGATAGAAATGATTTTGTGAAATTGTGGGAAAGTAAAGAGTTTGAGTTTGATTTTGCTTTAAATAGCGGAACTCGAAATGTGAGTCAGTTGTAATCTCAATAACACTTACATAATTTCTGTTTTTAATGTAAACCATAATATCATGTAATTTTATCTATCCAGAATATCCCCCCCCCCCCTATATAATAATATGGCATTACTGTGTAATTATTATATCTAATAACAGAGGGCAGCACTGTATCTTATCTAATTCATCATATTCACACTGTTCTCTTAACTCCTTGGCTGATTGCTGATTAAATAGTTTTATACTTATAATACTTCTGGCAACATGTGCAAATCATCACTGGCACTTTTTGAAATTTGCTGTGTCATTACCTCGGTCATTACTGCCTTGGATACTTTCTTCAGGAGGTTAATGCTTTCTTTAGTCCATTTTATTTTGATCTTTTGTCATTTTTGCTTCTTTTTTCTGGTTTTACTATGTACAGTTGCCCAGATATTGCATTTTTTGCTTGTTATGGTTTTATGCATGGATGAAATCGTACATAATTTTTGTGGAATTTAAGATAATTTGTGCCTCAGGATTCTGGCTTGGTTCCACAAATACTTCAATTTTTGCAATATCGCCAATATTTCTTTAATATTTAGTGTTTTACTGCTTTTTCAATTTCTTATTTCGCTTGTTATTATAATATGCTTTTGATATCTTTTATAAAGGATAAAACTTCATTTTTGATTTGCATAGTCACATTTGTAAACGATAATTTGTGTTGTTTTATAATGTTATGTATATATAACCATTATAAACCAATACAAATGATCATCTACAAAAGTGAGTATAGAAATTATAAAATCATTGTGTTTTCATGCACCTAAAGGTATGAAAACATGAAGGACTGGGAGCAGGAAAACACAATGGTAAACCTATCAGTCAACCAGTAAAATCGGGTTTGCGAGTGTTTTTCTCCAAGATATGACTTGGCAGACCAGTTGCATTTTAATATGCGAATAGAGTTTTAACTAATCCTGGAATTTCAGGCGTCAAAGCGATGAGGTGATGGTTTCTGTACCGCCTCCCGGTCTACAAGTTCATAGGTTTAACATTAGAGAGAGTGGAGAGGGGAGAGGCTGAATGGTAAGAAGCCTTAAGCATTGCTTTTTCATAACTATGATGTTATATCAAGTTAGCTTTATGTTAAACTTTTGATTACTTACCGAATAACAAGTTCTGACTGCTGACGATTTTTAAATGTATTTCCAAAGACATTGAACTTAGATGTCATAAGAGCTTTGAGCCTAATCTTTGCCAAAATGTAAATGGCAAAATGCCACATGTGATCATTACATTAGGCAAGAAAAAGTAAAAAAAAAAAAAAAAAATCTAGCAAACTGCCACTGAGAAACTTTTCCCACCCTCGCAAAGAAAATGACAAATTGCCCTCTGGAAAATAAATAATATGTGTAGTAAGTAAAGATGCAAAGCATTACGAAGCAACATAGGTAAATGGGAGTGGCCCCCCCTCTCTTGATAATCTGTTATCCTTGGTTTCGTCGATGACAGAAAGGGAAAGTATGAAATCTTCAATATCTAATTAACTGTAAGTTTGTTTGTTTAGGCTTGGTCGGATATTTACCTGTGTGGTTCTTTGTGAGGAGATAACGGGGAAACTTTTTGCTATACTATTCGGATATTTTTTAATAAAATTTTCGTTTTTGATTACAAGTTAACCGATCAATGCACCAACGTATAATTTGCATCTTTTCAGGGGTCGATCCAGGCAAAATTTGGGGCCTATTTAGGGCCCTTTTACAAAAACCTATTTAATAAAATAGGCCCCTTGTAGCAACTTGTTAACATTAGGTCCATTTTAGTAAATTAATTTTTGAGAAAATTAATTTAATAAAATGGGCCCCTTCACAAAATAAATTTAATAAAATGGGCCCCTTCACAAAAATGAACTTAATAAAACAGGCCCCTTCACACAATTCCTTTTAATAAAATAGGGCCCCTTCGAAATATTTTTTTTTTCATAAAAACTGTTTTAAAATGTGTAATTTGTAAATAAAATCAGTTCACGAAAAACAAAAACTTTAGCAAGGGGATTTAAAGAAGTTTTTGTTAATAAATTCTTGGTTCGAATTTGAGTAACTGGATTTCAACTTTCATTACAAAATGTTATTTTTCACAAAAATAAAATTCACATAAAATTCACAATAACTTTTACTTTCCACAAAATAGGCCCCAAGAATAAAAATCTGCATCGACCCCTGCTTTTTAGGTGCGTTCGTAAGTATATAAATACGTAGCACCTATAGTCGTCGTTCGGTCCGTCTGTCTGTCCGTCCGTCTGTCCGCATATAACAGAGCAAAAACTACCCAACCGAATGGTCTGAAATATTAAATATATAATTGTTGCAAAATTTTATCGAGTCATTTCAAATTTTATGAAAATCGGATGTATAGTTTAATTACAGGGGCAGTCAAAAGTTTTCCGTTTCATTACGGCCAATGGGGAAAAAAATATTTCAAGTGAATTTATTGATGTTATACAGCCTTCCGAATGGTATGAAATTTTAAATATATAATTCTTGCGAAATTTTGTCGACTCATTTCAAACTTTATAAAAATCGGATGTATAGTTTAATTACAGGGATAGTCAAAAGTTTCTGTTACATTACGGCCAATGGGAAAATATTATTTCAAGTGCATTTTAATGATGTTACTGCCCTTTGAACAGCATGAAATTGATATGAACTTATGAAGTGAACTAAAATATACATTTAGTACAATATGCGGTGCAAAATATCTATAAAACTAGTTATAGTACGAAAGCACCTCATTTGCCACGTTTGACAATCAATTTCCAAATTGTTAACATTTAGGTGCATAGCTTATAAGCATTATTATGTTTATTATGTTTATTATGAAAATATTTTTGGTGCTAACTTACAGGACAACATAACTTCAATAATATTAAGGCTGCATTTGGAGGAACGTTTGTCGTATTGTATATGTATTACGACATTTATAGACAAAATATTTGTGACACGGACTCACACGAGTACAATATTGGTCTGTTTCGTATGATAATATTAATCCTGAATTTAGAGAAACTTTTGTCATACCATTTCGTATTTATGAAGATATTTTGAACCATTTAGCTTCATAGCGATCCAGACTCTATATTTGAAGAAATCAATCATAATATTAGTGCATATAATTATGAAAATAGTTTTAAAAATAGATAAAGAAGTTTTTTAAAACTTAGCAAAATAATTTTATTTAATCAATAACGGCATTGCGCTGAGCTGTATATAATCTATGTATTAATGCGAATGCTTTCTATATGGAAAAAAAAAGATTTTGTTAAAATAAATGTATATATTACAAATATGTGCTCTTTAGTTAATTCATTATAAATAATACAAATTAGTAATAATTAATGTATCCAAAATACTACTTATTTAAATCTCTATTCATCCATAAAAAATACTTGTTCAGTCTTGCTTGCAGCGATACAAAAATTTGGAGAAAAGGAAAGGGTAACAGAAAAGAAGAAAGAGAGAAAATGGAACATCTATGAAGTACATAAATGTTCTCATTAATGCAGAAAATTTCTATAAAAGCGGGAAACATCTGTAGATAGATGGAAAATTATTTCATTATTGTCCATAAATTAAAAGATTTTGAATTAAAAACATTCTAAAACAACAATTTTAATCTTTTCACCAGTACAAAATACTTTTTCATTGCTCTTTACGTAAACACAAAAGGTTGCCATGTGCAAAAGAGAGGAAGGATAGGTAGTTTTCCCTAACTTCCCCTCCAAACCACACACAAAAATGTAACACTAATCATAAAATAATAAATAAATAAATATACCGGGTGTTTCAAAAGTTTGGTACAAAATTAAAACGCGATAAAAAAAAAAAAAAAAAAGATCTATGTATCGGAGAGACATGCGGTTTGCTGATAACTATCCAGCGTGCTACGGGATTTTGTTTGACATCAACAAAAAAATTAGTTCCCGACAATAGAGGGCGCTACTGCTGATTATTCCATGGAATATGATGTGTGAGCAATGTGGAATAATCAGCGGTAGCGCCCTCTATTGTCGAAATTTTGAATTAATTTATCTGTTGGTGCCAAACAAAATCCCGTAGCACGCTGAATATTTATTTGCAAACCGCATGTATCGCCGAGGCTTAGATCCTTTTTTACCTTTACGTTTTACCTTCGATCCTTTACGTTTTACCTTCGCACCGAACTTTTGAAGCACCCTGTATATATGATACGTATTCACAAGTATGATATAAACATATCGGTCTTAAGCAGCAGCCATACACTCGTTATCTTACTCAATCGAGAAATCAAAGTTTTGCAGTCGTAAATTCATGGTTAAGAGTGGAAGATCAGGCCGAAGTCTATTGGTAGTTTCTCGTAAATAATAACTGAAGCCTTTAGATTCATCAAATAGTTATTAGATGATCATAAATTGCACCAAACTCCACTAGTAATATGCTACGTCGTAAAATATTAGAACAACATGACGAAGAAACAGTAAACAAAGCTCATCATGTGACATGGGTTATTTAAGCAACTCAATAATCGTCAATTTCTCTCTCTCCTAGCCAGTGCAACAGGTTAAATACTTGCAAAAAATGCACTCGTATGAATACATTACAAGTGAAAGAACCAACCTGTAAAAATAGCGGTAGGACGCGACGAGAGGCAGGCTTACGATAGGAGAAGTGGGGAAGTACACGTGACATCGATGTGAACTCTTTAGTGTCGGCGTCAGATTAATAACGTAAACAAATGTTGGCGGGCTTTGCAAGGAATTATTGGAAATAGAACATCAGAGAACAAATGATATTAAAAACATTCGAAACAAAAAGAATTTAGTTTCAGAATAAAATGAAAAAATGTAATTTAATGGGTTTTATAAGATTAGACGAATGGATTTAAGGTTTTTAGAATAATAAAAGCATACGCATTTAAAGCATGGAAAAAAGATAAAAGATATTTAAGATAGTATTAAAGCTAAGTAAAAAAAGTAGATATTATAATAATTTGGAATAGTTTAATTAAAATAAAAGGGCGAAAATATTATCATTACACATATATATATATATATATATATAAAGAATTAAATACATGTGAATCTCATAAACGATCTGTCAGAAAGTATTTCATGGCTGTATCAACAAATGAAAAGATTTTGAATTAAAAACATCTTTCAACAGTAATTTTGATCTTTATTCACCCATACAAAATGCTGTCTCATTAATAATTACATAGACAAGAAAAAAGCTGTCGTGTGGAAAAAGAGTGAGCGAAATGGAGAAAAAGCATAAGTAGTTTTCATGATTAAAAAATATCTAAAAAATAATTTAATACAAAAAAAAAGAAAGAGTTTTTAAATTACTGACCCAGTTGCCCAGTTATTGTATGAAAATATACAAAGACTGGGAATTAAATATCTATAAATCTCATAAACGGTCTCATAAATACAGAAAATCACTGTAAAACATTAAAATGTCTGTAGACACATTAGTTCACGGTTGTATATGAAATTAAGAGATTTTGAATTGAGAATGTCTTTTAGCAATTATTTGAATCTTTATTCGTCCATACAAAATGCTGCTGTCTCATTACTATTTGCATAGACACAAAAGTTGTCATGTGGAAAAAGAGGGGGCGAGAGGGAGAAAAAGCCTCAGATTTCCTCTCTCGCTATAGAAAAAAAAAAACAAAAAAAAAAAACAGTAATTAAATATCTATATGTATATCATAAGTTATCTTATAAACCCAAAAAAGCTCTTTAAAAGAAAAATGAAGCAGCTTTTAAATTTCTACCCTTATATTGTTCATTTACTGCATAAAAATATATACAAAATGGAAATTAAATTTCTATTAATCTCATAAACGGTCTCATAAATACAGAAGCTCAATGCAAAACATTATATCTGTAGACACATTAGTTCACGATTGTATATCAAATTAAAAGATTTTGAATTAAGGGGATTCTTCACGCTCTTGAAAACACACGCTCCGTAATGTTAATCCCATGGGCAGGTTATTTTCGAATTTCTCGTTTCAATTTGAGTATTTTTAAACGATTTTATTTGTATAGGATAGCTGAGCTCAATCTTTAATATGGCACTTTTTTACTTTTTCAATTTTGGTTGCAGATTTCTTTTAAAAAAGGTACTTTCAGTTCCGAAACTGAAAGTACCTTTTTTAAAAAAAATCTGTAACCAAAATCGAAAAAGTAAAAAAGAGTCGTTTATTAAAGATTGAGCTCAGCTATGCTATGGGGAAAAAAAAATATCGTTTAAAAATATTTAAATTGAAACGAGAAATTCGAAAATAACCTGCCCATAAGATTAACATTACGGAACGTGTGTTTTCAAGTGCGTGAAGAATCCCCTTAAGAATATATTTTAACAATAATTTGAATCTTTATTCATCCATACAAAATGCTGTCTCGTTACTATTTGGATATAGACACAATAAGATGTCACTTGAAAAAGAGAGAGAGACAAGGAGAAAACATAAGTAGATTTCACGAAAAAAAAAATCAGTAACAAAATATCTATGAATCTCATAAACGATCTCATAAATATAAAAAAGCCTTTTAAAAGAAGAAAAAGAAACAGCCTTTAAATTACTGCTCCAGTTGCTGCATGAAAGATATTGCTAAATATACGCCAAGCCATTTCGTAGATTTACTGCGAGGGGAGACACTATAAAGGGCCCCAAACAAAACAGTTCTTTGTTTTGTCGGCACTGAGATTTTACGTAAATCTTTGAACCATGAGTATTTTTCCTTCTATTTTGTTTATTTTTTTCCTAAGCCTTGCTGAAATTTTTATTGTAGAGGAATAAAAATTGGAGAGTTTTGCGAAACTCATAATTTCATAAGAGGATATTAGAAAATTGGATAAAGTGGGACGTCCTGTTCGTGTTCATTGCTTAAAGGCAGTGTTGCCAGATTGGGAACTTTTTTAATTCAGATTATTTAACAGTCACCACTTTTTTAAAATAGTATAATTCTCCTTATTTTTTAGACTTTTTAATATATTTTTAAATAGGCCAAATATTTCTATTTCAAAAAAGCGGTGACAATCACCAATCTGGAAACAAAAAAATCCCCAATCTGACAAAACTGCTTAAGGCTGTTCTTAACTGCTCTTCTCAACAAGCGCAAAACGTTCTGACACATTTACAAATTCATTTTGTAACGGAAAGATATTAAGTTGGAAAGCCTGGCCATGGAAGAGATTTAGAATTGAACTGTTTTTTCCATATTTTGATCAATCAATTACCCATTGAGTTATAACCGATTTCGATCACGTGACAAACACGTTTTTCGCCCGCTCTTGAGTGATTTTTCTACATTCGCGCGGAAATTCGGTTCAAAACGTCCACTTTGACACTATTTTCTGAAAGATCTATTGAGTTTGCAAAAAAATGAAAAAAAAACAGCTCGATGACATAGTTTCTGAACAACAACACCAGCTAGTTTCATGCATTTTCGAACAAAAATAAATTAAAACTTCTGTCAGAAAGTTGCTCTTTTGGACTTGAGGTGCTGGTTGACCCTTAAAGGTGCTGGTAAATATGATTTCTAAGGTAAATTATTATTAACAAATCGGAAATTGTATATCAAACGTGGCAAATGAGGTGCGTACCTACTATAACTAATTTTATAAGTATTCAGATCTTGCTGCAACAGCTGTTGCAGTCTTAAGCAAAAATGCATGAAAACAAAATTTATTACGATTATATATGAGGACGCGAGTTTCTTCACCTTATCCAGAAAATTAAATTTTGGGAAATCGCGAAAAACGTTTAACTGCGTCCATTGGTTTTCATTGTAAATCAAGATTTTACAGTGTCAGAAATATAGGATAAAACTAGGTTTTTTTTTTTTTTTTTTTTTTTTTTTTTTTCAGATTGCAGTGTTTTTTCGGTACAGTTTTACCAGTAGAATAGACTGACAGAAAAAAACCCGATTTTTTAAATTTTGGATAAGGAGAGTTTTGAAACTCACGTCCTCATATATTAAATTCATTAATACGGAAATTATATGACTCCATCTTAAATATGACGTAATCATCATCATGGCAACCTAGAATCATTACCTATCATGGGATATCATTGAATTAATTACCTATGATAGAATTTAATAGAATGGAGAATACTTTTATTAATATCTTTTTAAGTTTTGATTCGATTTTCATAAAATTTGAAATGACTTGGCAAAATTCTGCAATTATTATATGGACTAACGACGTTATGGAACAGATGTCATATTCGCCCCATATTGGCGCGATTTTTTTCTGTCGCCAATATCATATAGGCAACAGGTACTTAACTTGCGCCAAAGTGTCGTTATTTTGCTTGATGTGGTAACCCGGATTATGTTGTTTATGCTGTTGATGTTTTCTCCAAATTGGCAACCGAAAAAAATCGCGCCAATATGGGGCGAATATGACATCTGTACCTATTATATATATTAAATTTCAAACCATTCGGTTGTGTAGTTTTTGCGCTGTTATATGCGGACAGACGGCTAGATGACGACTCTAGATGCTACGTATTTATATAATTACGAACGCACCAAAAAAGATGATTCGTTATCGTTAGTATGTTCTTAACCTCCGATAATTATGTATCTTCGTAGAACAGACAAGAAGAGATATTTTTAGTGAAGTTACTTTGGCAGCCCCTTTAATCCACTCACTTTAACCAATTTCCTCCGTATGATCGGCGATATGTTAGAAAAGGATAAACAATATTTATGTTAATAATGCAAGCGATATTAATAATGTTTCACAATTTATTATATTTTGAATATCAGGCCATTTAATTGATAGATTTTTGTCGTACTTGCAATAGAAGATTTTGTGCCACAATAATAAAGTAGTTTTCATTCTTCTACACGTAAAAGTTGCAGACCATTATTATTATTATTATTATTATTTTCTACACAAGATTAAAGCTGTTCTAAATTAAAAACCTATTAGGTACAAAATGCCACAATAATGAAGTGGTTTTCATTCTTCTACGCGAAAACGTTACAGGCCATTAATTGATAGAATTATGCAACAACTTACAATCAAATCTGTTTTGAAGTCAAACCTATTAATTTGTGGCCCTATAATGAATCAGTTTTCTTTCTTCTACGCATAAAAGCTGCAAGCCATTAATTGAGAGATTTTTTTTTTTTTTTTTTTTTTTTTTTTTTTTTTTTGTATTTGCAACATGAGATTAAAGCTGCTCTGAAATTAAAACCTATTATTTTATGCCACAATAATGAAATAATTTTCCTTCTTTTATGCATAAAAATTACAGATGTATTTCTAATTCAGATTCCGAATGAAGTTTCCGAAACTTCCACTTATTTAGAAACGTATTCAAATTTGATTTTTACTTTGAAGATGTCTGGGTGCAATGTTCCGTTCAATATAAGAAGATATACTTATTGTTCCTGAGATAGCTCGTGTACGCTTTGTACTCCTGGAATTTCAAGTTGGTTTTGTTGTTAATAAAAGTTAAATTACTACACACACAAACTGACTGATACAAGCATTTATTAGTATAATAACATTAGAATAAATAAGAAAATTATTTTGTCTCACTCATTTTATCTTTCATAAATATCATAGAGGGTAATTTAACAGTGTGATTTACTCATATGCAATTATTAATTTACTGGTAAAAATAAATGAAAATCTTCAAATAGTTATAAGAAAGTAAATACACTGAAAAAAATGAAGTACTCAAAAATGAGTAAATCGATGTACTCATATCGAATTGAGCATGTTTGGATAAAAAATAAACATTTTTTCTCAATTTTGAAACATCACATGTTATTAAACCCAAACAAAACGATAATTTTCTACCCTCTGAAATGGTTTATTTCATTTCTGGTAGCATAAAAGATGCTCATGATGATTCAAATATTAAATTATGCATGTACAGTATTTTAAAATAATTTAAAAGTGCTTTCAAATAAAGCTCTTGTTAAAAAAATATTCGATTTGGGTATCTTACTAATAATTTTGCTATTTTTTTAAAATAAATAATCAATTAAACGTTTCTTGTTAATAATTTAGAACGGGAAATAAATGTTAGTACATTTTTACTTTAATTTGAAGGTTCAGGGGGGCAGTACAGAATCATATTTGAACACAACCATGGGATTAAAAATGAGTACATGAGTTTCTCAATTCTGAATACATTTGGATCGGAACTATTTTGAGTATGTCACGTATTTAAAATTGATACATTTTACTCAATTTTGAGCACCCATTTTTTTCAGTGTAAACAGATAACCATAAAAGAAAGTATGAAACTCAAAAGGAAGGGGGTGAGGGGTGGGAATTGAAGACCTGAGTAGAAGAAGATATTATGTAACAAAACTTAGAATTTGAGAATATTGAATTGAAAGTTTTTTACTGTAATTTAGTTATTTATTTAATTCCTTCTTAGTAGCATATGTTTGTATGTTAATAGTATGGCTGTATCTTTAAAGTTCATGATACATCCATGGTTAAGGCTCCCGTTCCTGCCGGCGAAGACACTCACGAGCTAATGCTAATCCTATGGGGAGAGCATTCTATGGGGAGAGCATTCTATGGGGGAGAGCATTCTATGGGGAGAGCTAACGCTAATCCTATGGGGAGAGCATTCTATGGGGGGAGCATGTATCTAATATCTCGTTTGCATTTCAACATTTTATTTATTTATTTATATTTTTTTGAATTGGATAGCCGAGGTTCATCTCTAAATCGCACCTTTTTTTACTTTTTCGATTTTGGTCGCAGATATTTTTTATAAAGTTACTTTCACTTTCAAAACCGGTTCTGAAAATGAAAGTGTCATTCTAAAAAATATCTGCAACCAAAATCGAAAAAGTAATAAAGTTGCGATGTAGATACGGATCTCAGCTATTCAGTGCAAAAAAAAAAAAAAAAAAAAAAAAAAAATTAAAAATGTCGAAATGCAAACGAGATATTAAAAAAATCCCTCACCAAAGGATTAACATTAGCTCGCGAGTGCCTTCGCCGGCAGGGACAGGAGCCTTTAGGTGATACTAAACTCTCTTAAAAAAGAATATTAATATTTAATTATTAAATATTATTAATTATTTTAATCATTTAAATATTGAAAATAACAGTATACTGTCTCTTATCTTCAATACTAAATACAATTTTAGTATTTTAGTTTTACCATATAACATAATACCTCATAACGCTTTCATCCGTAAAATAAAAAAAAATTTTGAGAAAATGCATCATAACATGTTCTTCCACTAAGCTCTTCAATTGCCATACCCTCAAACAGAGCGAAAATGAAGGATTATCATTTTAGCTTTTATATTGACATTATATTCCCCCTCTTCACCTTTATTTAGTCATAGTTTCCATGATCCTGTTTATCCAAACTTTTGATTGACTTTTTCTAATGTAGAATTAGTTTAAACTTGATTTCTCAAATAAATATTCATATAAAAGCAACCTTATGTTTGCACTCTATGCATGAGACCCCGCAGATCAAACGAAACTATACTACTAATGATACTACCGAGTTAAATCTCAAACTTAATGTTAACAGTATGACAGAAATAAGACAATAAAGTAAAAATAGAAAAAGACAGTTGTGAGTGCTATTAAAGCACACTGAATAAAATTTAGTGGATAATTAATTTTGTTAAGGATCTTAGCATATTTAACCATCAAAACCATCCTAAATATTCAAAAGAGTTACATAAAAAAAAAAAAAAAAAAAACACTATCAAAAAAAGCGAAGAATGGTTGAAAAAAAAAGTAGTAGCTGTTTCAAATTCTAGCCGAATTTACTTCTCAGAGATTTACGAGAAGCAGACATTGAGAAGGCTTCTAACAAAATAGCACCTTGTCTTGATGTCTATTAAAGATTTTTCTCAAACGGAGCTAAGGCGAGGGATTACCACTTTGACTTTTGTCCTGACATGATTTTTTCCCCCTCTTCATTTATTTTTATTTCTTCGGAGAGTACAATAATTTCTTTGTTTTATGAGACAATGATGCTTATCAAAGGGGAAGAAACAAGTAAGTGTAATGGTAATTATACTTGTTTGTTGACATCATAATAAAATGCGTTGTTTACAGGCGATGATCGTCGTTATGATAATTTCGTTCAGAACACTGCAAGGAGTGTGTTAAAAATTACGTTATTGGCTACTATTTTTATCTAAGGAAAAATCTATTATTCCCATATCAATACTATGGGGTAAATTAATTTTGTACTTTCGGTATAATATCCGATAATCTAAAAAGATTATTACAAATTTGTAGTTTTCTTTAAAAAAAAAAAAAAAAAAAGCTTTCATATTTTATTGAGTTGTACGAGTTTTAAGTTCTCAACTTTCGTCCTCAAAAATTTAAAAAATTGACAAATCTTATTATCACTGTAGGATTCTTTTTAAAATGTTGTTAGGTTCTCATTATTTTGACCAAACTTGTAAAAGCTACTTCTACACTACGATTTATTTGGTTCTAAATGATTTAGTCTTTAAAATTTATTCGCCTGGACATTTATTTATGTTTTATGAACTCTGATAACACTCACCTGAATACATGCATGATTATGCCTATGGTACAAAGTCATATTATGTAAAGATTAAGCTAATTATTATTTACCAGGTTTTTGCGCATTGTTATTCAATATTGCGGACTCACTTTATGACTGTATAGAGTCAAACAAAGATATAACAAAGATACTGTATAGAGTCTGACAAAGATATGCTTCGCGATTTTGTTATTCTTATACTTAAGGCTCCGCTGCGCTGAAACTCTCCGATCGCGAAATCCCATGTTAGCCTATGGGAAAACTTCCAAGCGCGATTACTCATTACCTAATATAATTATTAAAATACAGTTTACACCATCAGAAAGTAGACGTCAGATGCAGATGATGTGCGTTTTTAAAAATTATCTCCGTAAATTTTAAGTATGTAAAAAATCCCTATAAACTTTGAAATTTCCATTTGATTAAAATTTATCATCTTCTTAAAAATACTTAAAATTTACGTAGACAATTTTTAAAAACGCACATCATCGGCATCTGGCGTCTACTTTCTGATGGTGTAAACGGCATTTTAATAATTATATTAGGAAATGAGTAATCGCGTTTGGAAGTTTTCCCATAGGTTAACATGGGATTTCGAGTTCTAGATGTTTCAGTGAAGCGGCCCCTTAAGAAGTTCGTTGTGTTTAATTTAAAAATTATAACATGAACACATTATACATTAATAACAGGAAAGTTGCGTTCCAGTTTCTAATTTAGGAAGATAAATAGACCGAAATCAAATTAGTAAGGGGAGAGAAATAGTATAGATTACACTGATAGAATTGTACTGGTATAATAACCGTGAGATTTTCATATACTGTTGTGATGATGTAATTGTCTAATCATCACAAATCATTAATTATCCCCAATTAAAGTTAAAAATCCCCTTTTTAAAGATATAATTAATTAGAACTTCATTTCCCTTTAAAAATAGATTAATTTCTTCATGTCTTTTGCGTTTAATAAATGTCATTCCTTTTAAGGCGCACCAGTTCTTTCCAGCCATAATAAAATCAACTTTCGCATCTTAAAACGTTAACAGTGAATTTGCCTAATTTTCTGGCCTAATTTCAATAATAATAATTTCATATAATAATAATTTTTTTGCCTAATTTCCTTTTTCCTAATTTACTTTGTGATAAATGGTGCCATGCGTTCAAAGCTGTCTTTCATTTTGTTTCTAAATATAAATTTTCCAATTGCCCAGCTCTTGACATTATAATATATACGTTGAAATTTCAGTTACGCCAATGTGTAAATTGCTTGGCAGGATTGGAATTCAAAATTTATATTAAACAAATTGCCCGATACGTTCTAATATAGGGTAGGGCTTCCATCTTTGGCTTGATACATCGCATTTAAAGGATACAACTGTTCATGACTTTTGAGATGATAGTCAGTGGAATACACTCTCTGATTCTGGTCTATGTAACAACTAAGAACTCATGTCGTTTAAGTCCTTCTCTAATACTGCTATCTTTTCTCTATTAATACAGTATTCATTTTCTGATGATATATTATTCATTTAACTTCATTATGTCTGTCTCTAGAAATAAAATTAATTTGATGTTGGCTTTCTACGTTTTGTTTATTTCTTCAAGACTTCATAAAAGTTATCAAAGAATTTGTTTTGAAATAGACCCCTGGATTGTCTTCGAACATATAACTTCAATCTTAGTTAAGTAAAACTAATCTACAATTGTTGTACTATCTCCAGATTATTTCGAAAGACTAGTTAATGGGACTTGAAATTTCCTATGTAGATGTAAACTGTTTCTTTTTCTTTTTTTCTTCTTATAGAAACAAATGAAAATTGTTATAGTTTTATAAGTTTTTAATACTATGTCACACCTTTTATTCAACTTCCAGAAAAAAAGAAACAAAATCAAAGAAATTTAGCGTTCTGTCAAATAATTTCTACTTCTGAAAAAAAAAAAAAAAAAAAAAAAAAATGAAAATTTAAGGAATAGCGACTTGTTAAGATTTTAAACTATACTTTCTCTTTACTTATCAGTTAACCTCTGTATTTAAAAATAATATACCTAAATTTTGTATTGAAAGCTTGTGTTAAAGAGCCAAGGAAAAAAAATTAAAACCTTCAACATTTTTTTCCAGAAAAGAGAAATAACGGAAAACTCTAATAAATTCTTCCCCAAACCATTCGTTACACTATAAAAATAATGCATCCAATGCCACTTTACCGTTAAATGAATAAAAAAGAGAAAGAGGACATTAAAAAAAAAAAAAAAAAAAAAAAAAAGGAAGAAAAAAAAGAAAGAAAAAAGAAGAAGAGGTAGAAATTAAATCAGAAATTGCTCGGCAAATGATCCACTACGATGGTTTGACTTATTATGAAATGCGGAGGGAGGAAATGTTAAAAGTGGGGTTGAGGTAGAGGGGAGATGATGGGGAAAACTCTATTGCCGCTTTTAACGAATCATAATTGAAAGGGTCTAAGCGATGTGTTTATTACGCGTCCTCAAAATGATTTCCTTTTTCTCTTTAGCCTCTTTTCAGTCCCTCCCATTGTGTGAGGGAAAATGTATTAATTGTATTACGCAACAAAATCGAGAGTTCGCCGGATCGCGTTATAACGATGTTTATGGAAAAGAAGATGTAAAGGCATCAATTCAAATAATGGCGTTTAAATATTGGGAAAATCAAACAATCATTCAAGAACACGTTTAAAATGAAATGTCACGTTATTGAAAATCACTGTGCAAAAGATATGCAACTATTTAGTTCCATTACGCAAGGATGCCACTGGCGACTATTTTTTCAACTAGTGTAAATGCCCGCCCTAGGACGGTGGGTAAAAATTGTGTTTTTCACTTAAAATTTGAAAAACTGATAAAAAATAATTGACAATACGGAAGCGTTTAGATGAGTAAAGTTCGGCTAGTTTATGTTCTAATAAACACACAATTAGCATCTACAATATTTCTGGATAAACCAGGTTTTCCGGCTAATATACTAAAACAAAATTAAGATTTCTTAATAAAACAAAAAAAATAACAAATATGCAATAAAACTGCGTATTTAAAACAGTCTGCTACAACTATTGAAATAATACGATTTTTTAATAACACTTTGAAATTGTATTTTTATCGTTTACCACCCCCCCCCTCCCCCACCACCACCACCACCCACCAAATGTTTTTTATATGTATGTTGATTAATAAATAGGTATCTCGGGTTGAACCCCATTCAAAATTGATGGGGAAGCATTCTTAAAGTGTTCTTCACGCCTATTGGTGTTTTTCTTCTGTTTACCCGCGGCTGACGTCATTCAGCAGAGGTGGGACAGCTTCAAGTTCAAGTGATGTCATTTATGTCGTTTCCTTTAAACTTCATAGCTCCATGGTTTAATTTTTTTTTCAATGAATCACAAAAGGACTGACTCTCTACCACAGCTTCTTATTTACGTTTTACGCACGGAGTGCGCTACGTTTGTTTTCTGAAATGGCTGCGTAAATCATTGAAATTTAGTTAGTTTTGAATATTTTATAGAAAATTATTTTGAACAGAAGGGATTTCAGGTTGAAAAGATTTGTATTTAGGCAGATAAGTTTTCCCATACACATCTCAAATCAAAATTAAGCCTAACGTAGCTCCGTCTTATCGGAGACTGGCAAGATTGACGGGTTCGCTCCGGATGCGTTACACTGCCTTCTATTATATAGAGATTCTATCTCGCACCACTTTCTCAAAAGTAAAATCTCCCACATATACTTTGACAACAAGTAAACAGGTGAGAATTTCCAGGGGCTTCCTAGTTGCCAGGCAACTCCACGCCCTTTATATGAGTAATGGTCGAGCATATTATGAAAAAAAAAAAAAAAACACTTTGACAACATGTGAAAAAGAAATATACTATAAAATTTATTTAAAAAAAATAGTGGTCCAGAAAAAATATAAAAATAGTTGCTGGGGTCAACTGTCACTGCCTTCCTGAATTTTATAACGCCGGTATAAGAAAATTGTTTTAAATAAGACGTTTTAAATGCATCGATTTCAATCTGACGTGATTTTCACCAATATTTTCTTTCTCTTTTAAATTTTCATATCAAAATACATTTTTTAATCGAAAGGAAATATTATTTATGTCCTTTTAAAATAGGCAAATATAGGTAAAAAAGACTTTTTCGAAATAAAGAAATCTCTCGCGTAAATATATTTTTAATTGTAAATGCCTGACAGCATTATTATTTGAGCATTTTAAATATGGCATCATTTTCCTCATTTACTGCTTTCAACGCATAATAATTTAATTATTATTTTTAAATTTTCATTTTGTTTTTAATAATAACATGTAAATACTATATTTTTTTAAGTGAAAGGATGTATACTATTTCAGCTGTTTTACAATTTGGCAACAATATAAAAAATGGTCTTTCTAATTATGAAACAAGTCTCTGTTAAAATGATGAAATTTTGAACAAGAAGTTTAAAAAGAAAACCTCTTAAAATTAGTCAAATTTGAAAAATGA
The DNA here is from genome assembly GCA_963932465.1 of Maratus speciosus. Taxonomy (NCBI): domain Eukaryota; kingdom Metazoa; phylum Arthropoda; class Arachnida; order Araneae; family Salticidae; genus Maratus; species Maratus speciosus. The sequence goes on along the minus strand of OZ010786.1, from coordinate 505,352,092 downwards.
TTGCACACTGCACATCGCAAGCTCGTCAAGTACGTGCGTATGAAATAGCATATTTTTTGATCCTGTAAAACTTTTTTAAAGAAACCATTTTGACCAACTTCGACATTACATAGCGCTCAAAATAATTCTTCGATTTAAAAACTGCCTGCTTCAGGATGTTTATCGAACATTTCTCTAAAACTACCATTTTTCCTATTTTTATATGCAATAGTTTTCTTAATATTAGGCGAGAAAAACCTCCGATCACAAAAAATTCCTTTACGGCGGCAGCATTGATTACTTTTTTTTAGAATAGAGAGATTTCATTTATTTATTTATTTTTGTATTTGCGTCCTGGAAGCTGTTTTGATAGTCTCAAATTGCAGGAAAACGGATAACCTGAAAACTCGCGCGAATCGAGGACCAGAAAAAATGTTTTTGAAATAGTGAATATTGCTATTTTTTAAACTAAAGGTACCGTTAGAACCGGTAAGGTAAGGCAAAACTTTTTGAGCTTTTCGGGGTTTTTCTTTACTTTTTTTTTTCTTTTTCTTTTTGTTTTTTGAATACTTTACAGAGAACACGACAATCGCTATTTCAAAATGAAATAATAATAATAACAACAACAATAATAATAATAATAAATGTTTAGCTTTTGTCTGCATGAAGAACCACGGACCGTTTGGAGATGCACACATATAAACAACCGAAAGAAAGAAGCTCTCCAATTTGCGATGTTCATTATGTTTTTTATATTATTATTAAAATCTTGGGTAATTTCCCCAAAATGAAAAATCTGAGCCTCAGGTGCATTCAGATCTACCGTGTTTTCTCGTGTAATAGTCGCACTTTTTTTTTTGCCAGTTTTTCATTGTGAAAGTCTAGGTGCGACTATTATGCGAGGACACAATACACTGTAAAAAAAAATGGTAACTTTCCATGTAAAATCCAGGAACGTTTCGCCTTTTATCAGGTTTTCAGAATAATTTAGCTCTTTCCTGTGAAATTCTGGTTTTCTTATCTGAAACGTTCCTGAACAAAAGTTGGAAACAGCAAAACGCTGCGGCCGCCATTTATTATTTTTTTCCCCCTATAATACGTTGCTCGCGCGCGAGTGTCGAAAACGAATTCCTTAAATGAATGTAAAAAAATCAATATGGAATGCAAATAAATCAATAGACGACATAATCCTTTACGTCTCTATTGTCAAGATAATTCAGATGAAAATACAATACCTCTGTGACATCACTAAGAGATTATCTCTCGTACTTGTCTGTGAAATCTTTAACGAGCAGACTGTGTAAAAAAAAAAAAAAAATACACCTATTATTTGGATCTGCATTAACCAGGGGACAATCAAATATGATTCTCACCTATTTTGATTAATTTAAAGTATGTTTTAGAGTTCTTATCTCTAATTATTCTTGCGAAAGGATTTCTTCAAATGGGCCTTAGATTTTCAGAAATTAGATGCCGAGTTTTAGCATACGTTTCAAATACCCATTAGTTTGCAGCTCTCAACGTGTCTTTCGTGGTGTGGACGCAGAAATCTTGCACGCCACCCGTACGGCCCGGGTTCGATGCTACCTCTTGACTTTTTTTTTCTTTTTTAATTAATTTTATATTTTTAACACTTTATTACAATTTGATTTAAATTTGACATATATTTGACACTTTGAATTGCTGCAAATTTGAATTTTTTTTTTTTTCGGAAAAAATATACAATTACGTTTAGGTTTTTTTTTTCATGAAAATTTATATGTATTTTATCTAACTTGTAAACTAACATAATCACTGACGAAAATCCAAAATATTTTATGTCTAGATTTTTTTTCTAATTATTATTTACATTTATATATTTTTATATGTTAAGCAAAGTTCAGAAACAATATATCACATATATATTTACTTTATTGAATTTTAACTGAAAATTTATTTTTTCGTGTAAATTATAAATAATAATTTTGATGTCAATTTCAAAATATTTTTTCATTCTAACAAATAATGATAATAAAGCGAAAATTGTCAACGGGAAATGTAAAAATCGTCTGCGGATCCCGCATGCTGTGAAATGTCAGTAATGTCATAATGAAGGGAACGAACATCCAGAGTGAATTATGTCAGCCAGGTATCGGTCCGGATAGCCTAACAGGTAAGGCATTGGCACGGCACGCCAAGTATCCAGGTTCGATCCCTGGTCTGGACATTTTTCGCTCTTGTGCTACTCCAGCCTTGAATATGTCAGTAATGTTCTGCTGTCAACAGAAATATTCCTGGTATTTCGCAGGAAACTTACTGGCATTTCTGTAGAAAGTTTTTAACATATACAGTAAAGTACCAGTCATTTTCAAGAAATGTTTCTTGGAAATAATGGGCAACTCAGCTGCCCATTTTTTCCCAGGAACGTTGCGGAATTTTTTTTACAGTGTACTACTACACAATATTGTACACTCTAATGCTAAAACATTACTGGTATAAAAAAAATACATAATAAAATTTTACTTACTAAAGGTTTCTAGATTACGTGCTGTTTATTAAATACCATTTTCCTTTTTACGGTAATAATTTTATAGACATGAAATTTACAAATAATCTTTGTGAAAATTTTGACAAAAAACTCTCATATAATAAATCACTTTCACTGAAGGTATCAGTATCACTAATATAATGTGAATCGGTATCTGAAGAATGGAGTGACCATCGGGTATGTCAATGGGAGTAACAGAACAGATGAATCCATTATGAGTACTAATTCTGGGAAGAGAACAGCTGATGATTTTCTATTTTCTAAATAAAAGTCAAATTCGCGACTGCGACTTTTATTCGAAGAAAATATTTTGACGATTTTTTCTGCTTCAAAACGGGGGTGCGACTATTATGCGAGGGCGACTATTACGCGAGTAAACACGGCACTTTCGTCTATCCTCGTCCTAATTTTCAAACCTCTACGTTCGATAGATTGCATACAATCACACAGACAAACATTTTTCTTTTATTAATATAGATATAGAATACTAAAACAACATAAAAAGAAAGAGCATATCAAAACACATTTCGAATGAACTCAGGATTTCTTTATCAGGTGAATAAAAAACGAGCTCCCACTTTGAGAACAGGAGCAATACGTCTTACCACTCAACATCTTATGATATTTTTTAGAAGTTCTTTCTTGTAAATTCATTTTTACACTAGTATAGATCCCTTCTAGTTTCAAACATTATAGGAAATCAAGGCTTTCTTTCACGCCTTTTTTTTTAACTGAAAGTCGTTACGCGAAGGATTTTTAAGTAATAAAAAAGAGAGAGAGAGAGAAATATACAGTGGATTTAGGATTTCTTTTAAACGAGATGAAATTCATCTAATTAAATAAATAAATAAATAAATAAACACCAGACAGCCGTTAAAAGAGAGAAGAACTAAGAGATTTGTTATGCATATCTTATTCAATCATTACTTTGAAAATTACTTTGATTAAAAAACTATAAATAAATGTCATCGTGAAAATAATCTGGTGGTTAAAGAAAAGTTTTCCATGCAAGTCTTAGCCACGGTTTTTCCGTTACCAGGAATTATACCGAAGAAAATATTTTTGGAAACTTGCGGAGGTCGTGAACAAAGATACTAAATATGTGATGGCATTTTATAATTTATTACGAATAGTTTATATAATTTCTTCATATCTAAAGATGAAAAAATAAGGAACATTTTATAAAAAAGTATGATGAAAAACTATAAAAGAAACTTTGAATGGGGAAAATGCATTAAGAAATTGAGATTTTTTTTTCCTATCCTTTGCGCATTATTTTATTACTAAAAGTCTAGTCTCCTAATAAAATCAGGGGGACGTATATAAATTTTAAACCACAAAAGTTGATATGGAATTTATATAACCCAATAAAGGAAAATGTCACTGTAAATTTTAGTTAACCAAAATTTTGAATATACATCAGAAGTATTCATTTTACTTTTCTTAATTCGGCAGAAAAAAAAAAAAAAAAAAAAAAAATCATTTATTTAATTTACAAGAGGCATTGACATTCGTAAGAATTCTATTGGAAAAACATTTTTATTTCTGAAGTAGACTACATACTTTTTTCGAACAAAGTTTACAATAATTATTATTCTAAAAGTTAATTTAATTACATATTATTTTTTTTTTTACACCAAAAAGAATAACTTTAGAAACAGGCTCACGTATGATTTTAATCATTGTCAAAAGTATAGTAATGTCGTTAAACCTAAATATTGAAGACTTTTATGCAAATTCTCTATTTCTATAGCAAAATTTTCTTCTATTACTCAAAAAAAGAAAAAAAGATTGAAAAAAAAAGTATAATAAAACTTGGATTTACGCTGCCAAATTTAATATTAAAACACACTAGATACTAATCAGTGTACATATATATGTAAAACAATATAAAACCTAAAACACATGTTTAAAATACACCCAACGTTTCGAACTTTGTCTTTAAAGTCATCTTCAAGGGTTTTATCTTCGTTTGGAGCTGTCTGTGGGCAGACCAATCAACAAGTCAGTTGCTTGAAAACGTTGGGTGTATATTCATTTTTGAACATGTTTTAGGTTTTAAAATTACCGTATATACTCGTGTATAAGTCGACCCTCTAAATTTCGGATGCAAATTTTGGAAAAAATCAAAAACTCGTGTATAAGTCGACCCCTTAACTTTTTACTTCAATTTTGCACAAAATCAAACCAAAGATTTCACTTTCTAATGCGAAAAGTTAGTAAGTAAACAGAAACAAATCATTAATTTTTTTTTTAAATGATGAATTATTATTATTTGTATATTTTATATATTATTTTTTTATTCACACGCATAAAAAGCCATAATTTTTTAGTATTCGAAGTTTTTATTTTCGCTTTTTTAACCGACTCGCGTATAAGTCGACCCCCCAAATTTGCTTACCGAAAATTGTCAGAAATTCCTCGACTTATACGCGAGTATATACGGTATTTATATATATATATATATGTACGCTGATTAGTATCTCGTGTGTTTTTAATATTAAAAAAATTAAATTTTTTAGCAGTATCTTATTAAGAACCATGCTGCCGTTGACCGTATACAACAATAAAGCGACATTTATTTTAATTCGTAAAAATTAGTTATGATAAACCATGTTAAAAAAATCCGTGAATAAATAATGAATGTTTCTGCAGCATATATCCAATACTTTAGTTAACGAGTAATAGTTGTTATTTTAATTGTTAGTTTATATTGTTATTTTAACCATATTTTATAACACAATTAATTTTTTCAATTTGTGTAAGTAAAAATATTGTGACGTCATTTTTGTATCTACTCCAACTAATATAAATCGTCTTTTAGAAATACAGAAAAGAGGACCACTGTATTTATTTTATTATATTTCATACAATACATTTTGTTAAACATCATTAATTGTAAATGTAGGAAATTGAAAAAATAATATCGATTAAAAATATTCTATTTCATATTAAAATTAATCTTTAAAAAATCTAAATTTTCTACTTATTAATTGAATTATATATAATTTGCTTGAAAAAAAAAATAAATAAACCACAATTTACAATAAATTTCTATTCTATGTTTTAATCAAATTACATATAATTTTCTGGCATTTCTCAAGAGGAGTGCAAAACGTAATAAAATATATTATTTATATTAAAATTAATGTTAAATCAACTAAAAATTTGTTGTAATAATTATTATAAGTGCTGATTAAATTGAATATAATTTAGTATATAATTTTAAAAAGTCAATCAAAATTTTGGTAAATATATTATATTTCAAATTAAAATTGAATTTCAAACCAAAATGTTCCTTCAGTAAAAACAAAACAGCCAAAATTTACAGTCATCAATATTCTATGCGTTTATTAAGTAACATATCATTTAATTGGTAGCTAAACATATAATCATTTTCCAGTATTTAATAATACATGAAGAGGAAAATATACAGTTTTCTTTTATTGTATTTCATATTAAAATTTATATTTAAAAAATCGACTCAATCTCATTTTTCTCTAATATTTATTCTACGTAATATTTACATTACATATTATTTATACATAAAAAGTACTTAAGTCCAAATTAACCGCAATAATAATTGTCCTACATGCATTAATTAAATTGTAATTTTTTTTTTTTTTTGGTATTTTTAAAGATGAGTGCAAGAAATAAAAAAATTCATATTAAAACTAATATTCAGAAAGTGTTGTCAATCAAAAATTTACCATAATAATTATTCTGCAAGTTAATTAAATTCAACAGATATTTTATTTATTTATTTTCAGAATTGTTATTCTACGCGTTGATTACATTATGCATTTTTTTTTTTTTAAGCGCTATGTTTACTTTAATTCCTAAAAACACATGTACAAAAGATAAATAAAGATGCATGTAGTAAATTTTTAAAAATGTTCTTTAAACATGTTATAAATTCATATTAGAAATAATAATTTAAATAAAGTGTCCACCAAATTTTGCCATACTAATTATTTGGCATATTAATTAAATTACACAGCATTTATAAAAAACAGGCTCAAAAATCAACCAAAATTTGCATTAATATTTAATTTTCGCGTGTTAGTTAAATTACTTATTATTTTCTGGTATTTCTAAAGGTACATACAGGGAATAAAAAAAAGGGTGGGGAGGGGAAACGGTAATAGTTATTCTACGTATTAAAAAAAATTGCATAGCATTTATTAAAAACAGGCTCAAAAGTCAACCAAAATTTGCATTAATATTTAATTTTCGCGTGTTAGTTAAATTACTTATTATTTTCTGGTATTTCTAAAGGTACATACAGGGAATAAAAAAAAGGGTGGGGAGGGGAAACGGTAATAGTTATTCTACGTATTAAAAAAAATTGCATAGCATTTACTAAAAACAGGCTCAAAAGTCAACCAAAATTTGCGATAATTACTATTCAACATATTTAATTAAATTACATATCAATTTCTGGTATTTCTAAAAGAAAAAAGAAAAAGGTGTCATAATAATTATTTTACGTGCTAAAAAAAGATCGTTTATTTTTTAAAAAAAGAAAGCCAATTAAAATTTACAATTATTATTGCATATTAATTACATTACATAGCATGCATAGCATTTATTAAAAACAGGCTCAAAAGTCAACCAAAATTTGATATAATTATTATTCAACATATTTAATTAAATTACATACCAATTTCTGTTATTTTGAAAAGAAAAAAGAAAAAGGTGTCATAATAATTATTTTACCAGCTAAAAAAAATCTTGTATTTAAAAAGAGTAAACAAAAATTTACAATAATTTTTGCATATTAATTACATTACATATCATACATAGCATTTATTAAAAACGGGCTCAAAAGTCTACCAAAATTTGCGATACTTATTATTCAACATGTTTAATTAAACTACATATCATTTTCTGGTATTTCTAAAATAAAAAAAGAAAAAGGTGCCATAATAATTGTTTAACGTGCTAAAAAAATCGTTTATTTAAAAAAAAAAAAAATCAACTAAAATTTACAATAATTATTGCATATTAATTACATTACATATCATTTTCTGGTATTTTCTCAATTTGTGTACGCCCCCTGATTCTACTCTCTTCCCTCGTTACACCGCCACCATGTTTGCGCGCAGTGATTGAGTTTGTAGGGAAAAGACTTGGGAAGAGAGAGAGCGGAGGCAAGGACGCTCGAGAAATCTGAGCACCCAGTAACCCAAAACCTGACGTCGCTCGGGCGCCCCTGCCTCCCCTTTCTCCTCTGCTTTTCTCCACCCCTCTTGCGTTCATTCGGTAGTATAGTTTCTATCCTATACAGCTCTCAGAAAACGGGAGGTAGCAATCTTCCGCATAGATTTTTCAATTCTACGGTCTTTCTCGCTGCCTGTCTTCTCCTATATACTTAGCCTTTTTCTTCTTTTTTTGTTATTATCCCCCCCCCCCCCCTCTTTTTATTTTCTTTGAGATTATTTTGAAAAAAAAAATTTTTTTTTCTTTTGGGAGTTGTGTTGTTTGGCTGTTTTGCTCGCTGTTAAGAAATTTTCTAGAATGGTAAATTCGACGGTGTGGTTTTCATATACGAGTTTCTAGCTTTTTGTTTTCAGTGTTTTTATTATTATTGTTTTAATATTTTTGAATGTATTACAAAAGCATTTAAAATTTGATTGCGTTTTATTATTAGGTTAAAAAAGTAATCAAATAAACAAATTCCAGCACAATGTGCAGTGCATATATAATTCAAACATGTTACCCCACCACCACCCCCGCAGAAAATAATGCACTTATGAATGTTCTCATTGTTTGTTTTCTTTCTTTGTTTCCTTACCTTTTCTTTCTTTCTTTTCTTTTTGATATTTCTAAGCACACCCTCTTTCATTTATTTAGTAGTACATTTGGTAGTAGTATATACAGCTCTTAGTAGACGGGGGGGGGGGGGGGGTAGCAATCTTCTGCATAGATCTTTCAATTCTACGATCTTTCTCGCTATGCTTGTCTTCTCCTATGTACTTAGCTTTTATTATTATTACTTTATTCCCTTCCCTTATTTTTGTATTGTATTTAATATTATTTTGGAAAAAAAAAAAAAAAGCTTTTTTTTCGCTCAGAGTAGTTTGGCTGTTAAGAAATTTTCTGGAATGGCAAATATGACGATGTGGTTTTTCATATATGACATCCAACTTTTTATTATTATTTTAATATTATTAAATGTATTACAAAAGCATTTTATAAATGTTTACTGATTTTGCTTTATATAAAGGTACATTTGATTTTGGTTTCTTGTTAAATATGAAAGTAAGCAAATAAACAAAATTGATCACAATTTATTTTGTTCAACAAGTAATCACTTTCAGAAAATAGTGTATTTACATTATTAATACATTATAAAACATCTATTATTATTATTAAACACTCAGTTGATAAACGTTCTCTAGTTTTGTTTTATGTACAGAAATATTTGATTTTGATTTTTTTAAGGTAAAAAGTTAATTAAATTAACAAACTTGATTATGCAATCATCTGCATATGTTTTTCAATTCTACGCTCCTCGCTCTCTCGCGAAGGTGTGGTTTACATACTGAACTTCTACCTTTCATTTTCAGATTTTTCTTTTTATCTTTTAAACATTTTTAAGTGCATTTACAAAAGCATTTTATTAATGTTCGCTGATCTTGTTTTATGTAAAGTTACGTTTGATTTCTTTTTCTTATTAACCCTTTCAGGGGAAATAAATTGCGTTTCTCAAATGTTGAATTCACACCGGAATTTTCGAAAAATTTTATTTCAAAATAAGAAAAAGTAAATTTACAACTTTTTTCCACCAAACTGAAAAAGTAAAATTTAATTAAAAGTTTGGTACTGGTAAAATACTGGTTCACTGTCTTGATTAAATCTCAAAAGGCTAAATATGAAAGTAATGAAGTATCCAAGTTTGATCAGTGTTTGTGGTGTTCAAATAATAACCTTCCACGGAAAATAATGTATATCAAATCTCAACGATTTTCTATAAGTCTAAAAAAAAATAATTCAAGTCCAGCAGAAAATAAGATATTTAATTTCTTAGTTCAACTTAAATTTTTCTGTAAAAAATCTGTAAAAAGAGACTATTAATTAATCGATTTAATCGTTATTTTCCAACTTTATTTCTATTACATTATTCTTATACATTGATTAATTAAATTTGCAGCGCGATATATGGCATTATGAATGAAAAATTAATTGAATTGTAAGAACAAAAATAAATCAAAACATCCTACAATTCAATGATGATCATGAAAATTTTAGTAATGGACAGCCTACAGAAGTAAATTTTTTTATTGAAGCAGAAAGGAAAATAATAATTAAAACAAGAGATTAAAGCTTAAGGTACAGATGTTCTTAAGGCTGTTCTCAAATCCAAAAGGGCAACTTTCTGACACAAGTTTTAATTTATTTTTGTTCGAAAATGCATGAAACTAGCTGGTGTTGTTGTTCATAAACTATGTCATCGAGCTGTTTTTTCCATTTTTTTTTGCAAATGCAATAGATCTTTCAGAAAAGAGTGTCAAAGTAGGCGTTTTGAACCGAATTTCCGCGCGAAGGAAAAAAAAGCACTCAAGAGCGGGCGAAAAACGGGTTTGTCACGTGATCCAAAACACTTCTAACTCAATAGGTAATGGATTGATAAAAAAACGAAAAAAACAGTTCAATTCCAAATTGCTTCCATGGCCAGGCTTTCGAATTTTATATCTTTCCTTTAAAAAATGAATTTGTAAATGTATAAAAACGTTTTGCGCTTGTTGAGCAGAGCAGTTGAGAACAGCCTTAATTAAAAATTTTATGATGCAGATACTTAAAGTCTATAATAATGTCAAGTTCACATGATCTAATGCTACCTAAGTGTTTGAGAATGTGCAATTAATATTACTTTAGTCTCCCAAGATTTTTGTCTTCCTGATTAGAAATAAGCCATTTTTACATTTGAGGGACAATTGTATAGCATTTTTTTCGGCAAAAAGTGAAATTTTTAAGCAAACTGAAAAAGAAAAAAAAATCTTCAAGCAATCAAAAGTAAGATGTGGTAGAAAAACTGAAGAAATCGTTGTAAGGGACAATTTTAAACGTACCCTGTACAATAGGCCTAAAGAATGCTAAAAAACGCACAACTTACGGGAAAAACGTACAATCTGGGAACCCTAATGTGTGCAGGAAATCTCCCAAACGATAACTTCCAATTGAGCTCCCGTTTGAAGAATATGTTATATATCACTGTCTAAAAAACTTTATAGATTTGTTTTTGTAAAAAAAAAAAGCGGACAGATTACGTAAGCGAAAATCAAACATTAGTGGGACCGAGGTAACGTCCCCAGCTCCAAGACGGGAGGACCAGCGTTTATATCCAGACTATTTAATGTGTTAGATATTTATAAAGTTATTTATTTTTCTTCACTTTCTTGGCATATACGTCAATGTTCGGAAAGTCGAATGAAGTCACTCCAGAATTTTTTTCCTTTCTGAGAAACAAATTGTTTATTTTCCTTTTCGGCATACTATCAAAGTAAAAAATGTATAAATATTTTCATGAGAAAAATCTGTGAAACATACTTTTTTAAGCAAACAAGCTAAAACGTGTCAAATTAGGTTCACGTTTCACCTGTCTCAAAATATGTGGCACTGAAACCTCACAGAAGGGTTGAATTATGAACTTCCTCCTTTTTTTTTTTTTTTTTTAGACGGTTAATTAGTATAAGATGATATTTTATTTAAACATTCATTGAAATCATGTTTTTGCTATTAAATAGCATCTGTAAGTTTTGCTTAAACTATTGTTTGAGAAAGGGACATGAAATAGAATCAGTTGGGATTTTAGCGGAAGTTTTTAAATGATTAGCGTAATTTACCGAAGAAACGCCTGCTATGTGGCGTTTGCGAATTTAAAAGTCAAAAGTATTTAAGTTCGGCGTTCATGTTGTATATATATGTTTTACATACACCTTAAAGCTTGATTAAAATGAAGTAAAGGTAATTTGCTTACATCATTTTACAAAGTTCGAGTATGGTGCTTATAATTTTTACTTTTCATTAAGTGCATTTCTTATAAGCGCTTACGCCGGTTACGGCATTTACGATAGAATATTATTTAAATACTATACTACTTATATATAATGTATTATAATACATATATTATATATATGTAAATATAATATGTATATATGTACCTATATGTAATACATACATATATAGTATGTAAATATATCATATATATATAAATACATATATTATGTATTAATACATATATAGTATTATAGATGTTACTATATAACTTTTACTATAAAAATATTTGTACAATGGAATTTTAATTTTTAATGACTATAAAAAAATAAACGCATTCAAATTTTACATTAAATTTCCTTTCTTTTTTTAATGTTATAATGCTCACAAATTATCACAATATTTACAATATCAATCATTGCATAGCTGTCAGCCTTCTGTTTATTATTAGTAGTAGTCAAATAAATATATTTTAAGGCATAAATTTTATTTAATAAAATTAAATAATTGAAGTATATTTGAAACAAGGCATATTTCATTAAATAAATTTTCTATTTCAAAATGTTTCGACATACAAAAAAACGGGAAGGCTAGCAGCTATCTTAGTTTATTAGTTAAAAGTATAAAAGGTAAAATTTATCAGAAGGGTGAATTCAAATAAGCCACGCCCCCTATTGATTAAACATAAGCATTATTTTAAGTATAATTACCGCATGGAATTTCCAGAAAAAGAGCCTGATTACCACTTTCTAAGATTAGAAATTTTCTATTTAATATATAAAAAGCAGAATCCATAGTCACCTTGCTTAATCGTGGAATTTTGTAATATTGTTCTGCAATTAAATAAGACGAAAAATTATATTCAAAGAACTGTACAACTTTGCGTATGTTTCCGTAATAGATTACTAAAAGTTTCTATTGAGACGATTCTCAAATTCCCTGCTCAATATTTTTGAATGCAAGGGAATAAAATTGGTAAGCATAACTATTGAAGCGATTTGCAATCGAATGGTGTTTTCCATTTTTACATGCTTTTTTTTTAAACTTGCAATTCTGTTTGTTTGTATGTGGCAGACAAATCTTGTTACTCATTTTTAACCCACTTCCTGCTGCCACAGAGCTGTGAAATTTGGAATATATATGTATTCCTGAGGACAATACATGAATTAGACATTCATTTAAAAAAATACATATATCTATGGGTGGAAACGGGAGGGGGGGGGTACAGCGGTTCATTTCCTATGGAGAAATCAGTATCAGCTTCAACAATAAGTATTTGCTGAAAAGTACTAATGGCAGAGTTACCGCAATAGCGTCAAATTTTGGCCAAATTGGCGAAATGTCGTAAAATTTGGCGTCAAAAATAAGTTGTCATATATGAAGCCAACTTGGGGATAGCTGACCAATTTCGATAAAATTCCCAATTCTACTTTTGAGTACATTTAAAAAATATATATTTTTAATAAAAACATGTGTAATCTTTTATTTTTTTACAGTTATACTTATTTGATAAATAAATTACTTATCGAGTTATAAGCGATTTCTGTCAAGTGAAGATAGGTTTTCCTCTTTTCCCGTGTCTACGCTTCCAAAAATTCGGTTCATAGTGCCCACTTTGACAGTATTTTCCGAAACATCTTCTGCCTTTACCCAAAACTATAAAAGACTATTCGATTACATAGTTTCTGAATAACAAAACCTGTAAATTTCATGCGAACAAAATTTAATTCAGATATGTATCAGAAAGTGGCTCCTTTGGATTACTTAAACTTTATTACAGCGTTATTATCATCTTCATAAATAATAGCTCTTGTGTATATTTCAAGCATAAACACATTTTATTTCATCAATATTTTATTTATTTAAGCAAAGCATTTAAACAGGTGAAATATTTTCCGTTTCTATCCTATCCCACAACCATTTTCTTTCTATATCCAAGTCTTTTTCGATTATTTCGTAGATATATAACTGTCCCTATCTTTCAATGACTTCACGTCAACATGGCAGTCATAGTTCCGGTTACAGTCAATCCTAAAAGTGGAATGTTTTTCTTTGTCCCAGCCTGTTATGTTTTCGCTATTATATCTATTTTGTTCTGCATCTCCTAGACGACATAATTTAAGGGAAAAAATTACATGGTATGTGTAAAAAGCAAAAATGGTATCACAAATGTTGCATTTCTGTGTTTTTGTTTCTAGCGTTAAAGAAATAGATATATAAAAGCTTTTATTTTCAAAAGAATTTATTTTCGTATAACGGAATATAGCCCTTTTTGTATTCCTTAATATGTCCCTATTTTTATTAGTATCTATAAATATTTCAGTAACATGTGTTATTCTATTTATTTATTTATTTATCCTATTCATTTTATTATTATTATTTATTTATTTATTATTTATTATTATCCAAGCACTCTCTAAAATCATCCATGTTTTAATGAACTTCGCTAATTATTTAAATGTATTAATACTTTTAAAATAAAGATATATAAACTATGAATTTTAGTTAAATTTTTGAAGACGGGGAGATAAAGGATATCAGTAATAAAATAAAATAAAATTATATATTTTATATTAAAATTAAAATAATTTAATATAATGCATAACAAAAAATATATATATAATATTATTATAAATGTATTATTGTTATTATATTTATATTATTACTATTATTTTATTGTTATATTTATAAATATGATAATAAAATAACATAAAATATCATGTAAAAAATTTCTTTTATTATTATTGTTGTTGTTTTTGTTATTTTAAACGACACAGTTGTTTATTGGTTTCAGCCACCGAAAAAACATTCGGGCATTTACAATAAAAGTCCCACAATCATGGGAAAAAAATCGCTTTAGGGATTGCTTGAGTTATGAATTAAGACTGAGTCACTAATACTTTCATTTTCAAAATAATAATAATATTAATATTAATAATAAATAAATAAAATTATTATAAATTTTAGTATGTTAAAATTTGTTTGCGTGTAACTACATAATATGTTGTAAGATCTATGTTGGAAGGGTGTAAATATATGGAGATAATGTATTAAGTATGTATTCAGCATGAATAATACAATAGAATATAATTTCCTTTATGTTGTAATGTATTATAATATAATAGATGATTATTAACTTTTCTGCTGCGTAAGTAAAATTTTCGAATAAAACAGCTTTTAATTTGTATTGTATTGATGTTATTTATCCCCCCCCCCCTACATTTCTGTTTATTATTTAGTTTAGTCACACAAAATAAATTTCAGTTTTTATTGAAATGTTTATGATTTTCTACATTTTTATGCCAGTATAGAACTATTTAACAGTTGTTAAAAAGTGAGGCAAAAAGCTTACTTAAAACCTTACTTAAAACCTTTATAATATTTTAAGAAATATCCAAATCTAACGTGCTTGGTCTGTGCGGCTGATTATTTATCATTGTAGTACTTATTTATTATTCTATATATTGTATCTCCCATGCTTTCAAATATTTATCTAATATTCATAGTTTCTATTTCTTTAATACATTTAAATAGTTAACGAAGTTCATTTATGCCGAGGCAATTTTAAACACTGCTTGTATGTTAGGCATAAAATCTTATACCATGCATTTTCATTTCTTTAATATGAATGTTACTCATACATACATAATTATGCATACAAACGTTATAAATTATGTTTAAGAGTGGAGGTATTTATGCACAGCTTAAATAATCAACCAGGCTGCATTTTCTTAAAAACTACTATGAATTATACAACAAATTAACACTTTGTAATAATATACTAATTTTAATTGCTAAAAGGTGTAAATTAAAACTTTCAAAACAGTAAAAGTATGTTTATTTGACTGTTTACATGTTTCGACTCTGCCTGAGCGTCATTTTTTAAACAAATAAATATTGTAAAATTGAACTGTCTATGAATAATAACCTAATATTGTGAATAATTAATATGAATGAAGGTGCATAATATGAAAAATTGAATGATGGCGTTTCATAAACCGTGCAATTTTAGAATATTTTTATTTACAGTAGAACCTCTTTCATCCGAAACTCTCGGTTAACCGAAATCCATTTTTAAAGCCTTTTTTTTTAACTATCATATTCCTTGTGTGCAAGGTTGTGTCCTTTCCGAACTACGAGTACATATAAATATTTCCTATCCCCTATGTTAGCGTTCCTTTAAATTTAACTTGAGCTCACATATGCTGCGGAGTGGAACGAATAAAACGAACAAATTAGCAATTCTGAAGCTTTTGAATGTGTTGTAAAAGGTTTGGAATGGCTGGAGCAGCAGAAAGACTGTGATACTGGTGAACTAATAATATTAAAAAACTCCGTGATAGAGCTTTAAAGCAAAAGCAATCGAAACTGCGAAAAACAAAACTTTTTTTTCAAACCCTTGTGACATATGTAAAAGGTACTTAATTTAAAAATGAAAATCCAGATAATTTATTCTTGTTTCCTCTTGCTATTGCTTTATTTTTTATTAAGCACTTGTTACTATAGTTATTGCATATATTTATCCTTAATCTTAAAATTGATGCATTCTCGATTATCCGGAAATTTCGATCTTCCGAAAGAGGGTGGGTCCCGATTACTCCGGATAATCGAGGTTCTACTGTATTTGTTTAGAAAATGACTCAGGTAGAGTCAAAACATGCAAACAGTCGAATAAACATAATTTTACCGTTTTTAAAGTTGTAATTTATACCTTTTAGAAATTAAAATTAGTATACTAATATCAATTATTATTATTATTATTATTATTTTTGTTGTTAGTCAGTAAAAATGAAAGTTATATATATATATATATATATATATATATATATATATTTTTTTTTTTTTTTACGAATCCGAAACGATTGTAGTTATTTTTATTTTCCTACTTCATTGTGTCCTAACAAAGTACTTATAAGTTATTACATCATTATCTTGCATGAATGATATAGTGTGCTCAAAATATACAGTTATTACTATGTTCTTTCAAAGTGATTCTGACATGTAAAATATTAACACGGCATCAAGGCAGTTATTCATTTTGTTAATATTTCTATTTGTAGGATGCTCCCCATTCTGTGTCTTTGGGCTTGCGGATGGAGGAGAAGATCTTCAACTTAGCAGATACCCATTTCTTTTTTAATGACCTGGAAGTAAGTAGGATTACAAAAACATTTAGCATTGAACTGTTTTAAAATTTAAAGTAATAATGTTTCACTTGTCTACTCATGTGATACTAGCTTGAGGAACTGCTTCATTTTTTCCTAGAACAAAAATCTTATTAATGATATTTAGAAATACAGATAGACAGAGCCTGATGGAGGGTACCCAGGGCAATACCCCAGGGACAGTTGCCTCGGGTCCCCAAAGCAAATACAACTATTTTTCTTAAACTGCGTACAAATTGCGGCTAAAAGCATATTTTAGGGCCCTCAACTGATCTTTGCCCCACCCAGGGCCCTACACTGTTAAAAATTTGCAGCATTCTGGCAGGTCATTTGACCGTTTTTTCCGAAAGCGGTTACACAACACGTAATTTAACACTATTATGACCATATTATTGGCCATTTTATGGTCAGAATATAGTTAAATTATGGTTATGAAACCGTTTTTTCTAAAAACGGTCGAATGACCTGCCAGAATGCTGCAAAATTTTTAACAGTGTATATAAGGTTATTCGGTCCATGCAGATAGCCACAAAATGTATCGTTCTAGCCAGTATTCGAATTATTGCGGAAGATATCTTCGTTAAGGCTGTTCTCAAATCCAAAAGGGCAACTTTATGGCATAAGTTTTAATTTATTTTGCTCGGAAATACATGAAACTAGCAGGTGTTGTTGTTCAGAAACTATGTAATCAAGCTGTGTTTTCCGTTTTTTTGCAAACACAATAGATATTTCAGAAAATAGTGTAAAAGTGGGCGTTTTGAGCCGAATTTCCGCGCGAAAGAAGAATAACCACTCAAGGAAGGGTGAAAAACGTCTTTGTCACGTGATCAAAATCGCTTATAACTCAATAGGTAATTTATTGATCATAAAATAGAAAACACAATTGGATTCCAAATCGCTTCTACAGCCAGGCCTTTCAATTGTATATCTTTCCGTTAAAAAATGAATTTGTAAATGTTTCAAAACGTTTCGCACTTGTTGAGCAAAGCAGTTGAGAACAGCCTTGAGTATCGCTTTCCTTATTGAAATTTAATGGTTTATGGCAAATTCTTGCGAGTTAAACTTGTATTTGACTAGAATTTTTGGTTTACATAAGAGCAATTTTTATATTTAATGCTATGCAACGAACACTTCCTTTTTTATAGAGGATTACTTATAAAAACTATAAGACACAAATCGGAGTAATTGTTTCGCTTTTTAAAATGTTTGTCAAGAAGTCATTTATAGAGATAAATAAATTATGTGTTACGACTTTTATATGGTTTAACACCAAGGATATGCAAATTGAAAATGTTTTACTTTTTATTCTGATATGAAACTCACACTTACTAATATTTTCAGGAATGTGATCAAGTACATATTGACGATGTGTCTTCCGATGATAATGGGCAAGACTTAACGTAAGTAAATATGTTTTACATTATTTCTATTGTAAAAAAAAAAAAAAAAAATCTTTTATATTTATTGTTACACATAATTGTGCACAACTAGGTAAAGAAAAATGAAATAGGCGTACATTTTTTAGGATACATGTAAAAATAGTTTATTAAAATAAATAATAATAATAAAGAAAATTATAGTTGGTTTATTTTATTTTATTAGGATTTCGTAATTTCTGAAATTCTTACAATTTTAGAAGAACTCGTATGTGCTGCCATCTATCAAACGTAATTTCAAACTGCAGCAACTCAGAATGTGTTTTGATGCTGCCATCTATCGGAAACGATTTAAAATGTACTTTAATTAAGTTCGATCTGGATTTTGTCCCTTAAACTTATAAGAATTTTATGTAGATTAATATATTTATATAGATTAACATTCTTATAAAAAGTTTATTCAGATTTTTTTACTGTATTAAAAATAATTAAAAGTTAAAAAAAAATTTTAGATAAAAAAGCATAACTTTAACTTTTGTAAACAATCATACAGTTTTTTTTTCTTTCTTTGTTTAAACGAAATTTACTAAACGAGTATAAACTCGCTATTGGAAAAATTAGAAATGAAGCATGTATTAAAAAAATGTGAAAATACTTATGAAAAAATTTTAATTTTTTTAGACTGTTCTCAAATTTTATCTTTGATTTATTTTTGAATATTCTCTTTGCAGGAACTACAACTTTCAAGCTGATGGTTTCCATGCAGCCGCCACTAATGCCAGTCTGTGCCTTGCTACAGGTGTTCGAGGGGGTGTTGACTGGATGCGTAAATTAGCCTTTAGGTACAGAAGAATAAAAGAAGTCTATACACAGTACAGGAATAATGTAGGAGGTAGGAACATTTAAGATGGATTATCCCAATAACTTTTATTACTGTTTCCGTTTAGAATAAAAATCATACTATATCGATTTCTATTTAATTTTTCTATCTAATTTCCAGCTCTCTTAGGTCCTGTAAAAAGGGAAGAATGGCTACAGTTAGTTTCAGAGATAGATGCTTTAACAGATGACTGGGTTCCATTAGCCCTTAAATGTCTCAAAATTATTCATTCCAGGTAATTTCAATTCATAATCACTAAAAGAAACTGTTACACTTTAACTAATAGAGATACATATCGTTGAAGAAAAAGAAAATAATAAAGGCTTACATGAGAAAATAGGTTTTGACTATCTGTGATTTTGCATTTTAAAAGCATTTAGTAGATTTTCAATTCATTCAATTCATTGGAACTTTGAATTGCTAGACCACCTCTTAGAATTTTTCTCAAAGATTTTTTTTTTATTACAAATCTTCGCGAACAAACAAACACACACTCACACACACACACACAAAAATAAAATGCAATTTAACAAATTACAACGACCATTTGGAAAATGATTTTTTCAAAGACTAAAACTTAAGACATAAAAAATCGCACGGAGTTGATCATACATTACGTACGCCATGGATTAAACATTAATATTCCTGGATCAATTTTATATGAAATTTCATTCTTAAACTTCTAAACATCCCGCAATATTACTTTTTACACCGTCGTATAGAGAAAAAAAATGTACTTTTAAATGCAATTTGTTTGAAAGCTGCATCTCAATTTTTGTCATAGTGGCAACAGAAGTATCCATCTCTGTTGAAAGTAAAGGGAAAATACAGATTACTGCATAGACCAATCAGAAAACGAATAAAATGCGGATTCAACTAATAAAAAGCTTCAGAAATGTTTTTCATTTCCTACCTGACGAGGACAATAACCATTTTTCCAAATGGTTAAAAATCCTTAAAGGCTGTTTGTTTGTTTATTTAAAATTTTTTTTTTTGAAAAGATATTAATGAAAACAATATTTAAAAATTTTTTTGAATAAGATTCATTGAAAAAGATTGTTTTAGATTAGCTATGTACACTGTAAAAAAAAAAAAAAAAAAAAAAAAAAAAAAATAGGACCAGATTTTCTGTAGAAATCGGAAAAATAGTTGCCCTTATCGTACCGGAAAAATTTCCGACCCAGCTCGGAATAAAATCAGTAAAATCGGAATAAAATCGGTACAATTGGAATAAAATCCGTAAAGTACCGTTTTAATGAATGTTTCCTTTTTTTACGGATTTTATTCCGAGCTGGGTCGGAAAATTTTCCGGTACGATAAGGGCAACTATTTTTCCGATTCCTACAGGAATACTGTTCGGATTTTTTTACAGTGTAGTTTTGCATTTTAAATGCTATTCAATTCATTAAAAGTTTGAAACATCATGCTACTTCATAAAAATTTCATTCATTTTCTCACGGAATGTTTTAAAAATTATACAAATCTTTTCTCAAAAGTATCAAATCATACACACACACAAAACAAACAAACAACAACAAAAATAAAATCCTATATAAATATTTGTTTATTTTTAAAAAATTGAAAGACATTTATGATAAATTTGTTTTTAAACATTTTTATGAAAAAATTGTTCTTGACTAGCTATGTAGTTTTGCATTTTGAAAGTTATTCGATTCATTAAAATTATATTAGGCTACTTTCTAGAATTTTTCACAAGGAATGTTTTTTAAAGTTGTCATTCTTTTAGTGTATAGAAAAAAAAAAACTCTTCATGAATGTATGTTTATTTTTTAAAAAATTCAATAAAGATATTCATAAAAATATAGTAATTGTCCAGCAGTGTAGTTTTACGTTTTGAAAGCTATTCAATTTACTAGAATTTTGAAAATGTTGTTTATTTAAAAAAAAAAAAAAAAAAAGAAAGAAAAACCTTATAAGTAAATTATGTGATAAGTTCCTTTTATAGGTATAAAAAAAAGTTTAATTTGCATAATATTTGTTTCATCATTATATATTTATAAATAGAACATTGCGGAATTTCTTGAATAATTAAATATTTGCTTGTAATTTTCTGAAATAGTCTAAATTTCAGTTAAAGCAGATTAATTTTTATGTAGATAATGGAGGGAAGACTGGGGACTAACAGAGAAAGTGGAACTTCATGTAAAATAAATCAATTACACGTTCAGGCTTTTGTCAATAGCAGTAACAACACTGCACATGCACATTTGTTGAACACACCCTCCCTCCCGAACACACATACACACACTAGTTGGTTACAAAGTAAGAAGCAAAATATTCCTAACTTTGAGGGTTCTTACGTATAACAAATACTTGTTTCGATAAATTATTAATTCTATTTTTAACAATATTAGATATGATTATGAAGCTTTTAACAAATGCTATTCATTTGCAACCCTCGTTTTGTGTTAGTGATAAATAGTTAATTTGCAATAAGCGTAGCTGCAGTTAAAAATGGTTTGGTATTGCATTATAGACAATTGGGACATGTCACATTAGTGTTGCCTGGTGTAGTGTCTCAAAAAGCGGGACTGGGAGAGAAAATAAGCGACAGAGCGGGTTGTAAATCGGGACATAAATATGCAGTAAATCCTATGAAAACGGAACCCTTTCTATAATGGAATATTGTCCTAAAAGTAAATATATTAACCATAGTTATTCTTGTTAAGATGGCCTTTAAAAAAAGGAATTTTATTCTTGTCCCTGTTAGTCTGTCTTAGCAGGCTTTAATATACTAAATAAACAAAATAATCTAATGCAATAAAACTGGTGAAAGCGGAATCGTTATGAGTAGAACAAAATTCTAATTTAGCAAGTATAATTGGGATAAGGAAAATTTTAATCTTAAAACAAAATTCCGTTAAAAACAGGTTCAGTTTATACATGGTTTACTGAACCAAGTACAATAAAACTTGTGAAAACAGAATCGCTAGGAATCGCAAAAAATTCCGTTTTAGAGAGTTTTCCGCCTAAGCAGATAAATTTGTATTAAATAAAAGCATAAACAGATATTAAAGATTTCAATCAATTTTCCTTTGCTACAATTTTTTTCAAAATTAGAAAGAAAGTTTAATTTTAAAAGTAAGATTTTGTTCATTAAGACGTTATTGCGATAGTGCTGATATAACTCATGATTTGCCTATTAAGCCTCAGGGTTAGAGTCTAATAAAAGAAAATTCATGTGAGAAAATATTTTCTCTTTCACTAATAAAACTACGACTAACATATTTTATCTTTTAATAGAAAACTGTTTAAAGTAATTGCTTGACAAAGGAAAGAAAAAATGTTTGGGAATTTTATAAATTATATTTTTTATAGTATGAAATGTCGCACTCGCAATACCCCCCCCCCCCCCCCCCCAGTCTCGCCTTCTCATACTACCTCCATTAGTTTTGATAGTTAAATAAATAAATTAGTAATAAAATTTGAAAGTTAATATGCAAAATAACGTAATTACAAGTTTAAAATAAAAGAATGATTGGAAACAATTTTTTTGCATCTAAGCAAATGTTCACCTGTAAAATTTATAAACTCTTAGTTATATATTGAATGCATTTTTATTTTCATTGTGTTTTATGACTAATTGTGTTTGCATTTTTGACAGGCCTCGTTGCGTGAATGTTTTAGTAACAACAACACAGTTAGTTCCAGCCTTAGCCAAAGTCTTGCTGTATAATCTAGGAGAAGTTTTCTCTATAGAAAACATATACAGTGCTACCAAAACAGGTAAACTATACTCATTATATCTATGTGTGATGTACAGTCGGACCTCTATTTAACGAAGTCGCTAAATCCCGAAAAAAAGTTCGTTATATGGAAAATTCGTTAAATAGAGAGTCACCTTTTAAAATACTTTAAACTACATAAAACATATTTTAAACCCATAAACACTAAATATAATTTTAAAAAAGTAATTAATCACACTTTTTGTATAAATTATATCTATTTGTTTTATATATTTTACCCTTCAAAAAGAAACTTGCAAGGGGAATAAGAATGAAACAAAACATTGTCTGAAAATACATTGTATTTTCAGTTAAAAAAATAATTTTACATTACAAACACGATTTTTTATTATGGTCGATAAGCTGTTTGGAGGAATACTAAATTTTAAAGCAATATGCTTTTATCCACCACATCAAGATTTTTTTTCTTTTATATCAAGCACTTTCTCTTTGACATTTTCGAGCTAAAAGAACCGAAATTACCAGCACGACTGAATGATCTAGAAAACGACAGACTCTAGTTAAAGGACACGAGGCAGACACTTCTTGGATGAAAAGCAAATAATCACAGCGATTTTACTGCTCTCGGTGAGTTAGGTGCTGGTAAGACCTGTTCATGGTCATTGATCATCATAAAATGTGTTACAAGAAAGACTAAGTTTGAAATGTCCAGTAATGTTTTGACAAATAGGGAGAAAAAAATTTTAGATTCCGAGAAAAAGTTCGTTAAATAGAGAATGCACTTCGCTATTTGGAGGTTATTTTACGAAGAAATTCGCGAAATGTTCTTGGTCCCAAGGAAAAGTTCGTAAAATAGAGAAATTCGCAAAATAGAGGTTCGTTAAATAGAGATTCGACTGTATATCTATTTTAAAAGGTGTAAGAGAAAACAAATTAGTTATGTGCACCAGGCGTTGTGCAGCTCTGTTGCGCACACAAACATATAAGGGGCATTCTCACTTATGTCCCTGAATAATAATTTTTACTTTAGTACATATTCTGTTTTATATGGTTTTTTTTTTTTTTTATTATTTATTTCATATAATGTGGAACATCCCATTGCATGATTGCATAACAATATTAACGAGATAAATAAGTTTTGGACCATGTTGGAGGTCCAAATACCAGGAAAACTCCTATACCGTCCTGTGTCCTTGATGCTGATTTTTAAGTTTGGAGCTATCTGTATAAAATTGTTTCAATAAAAGTAATTCGATAAAAAAAAAAAAAATTCCGAAACTGGAACAATTGTTGTGTATGAGAAATCCGGCTCTTTGCAAACAGCCTAGGCTCTTAGCAAAGAGCCGGGCTAATTGGAGAATCCATCTCCCTTTTTCCAATTAGACTGATATTTTTCAGGCTTATTGCAAAGAGCCTAGAAAGCGTTAGGCTAATTGAAAAATGACCACTTATTATCCGATCAGGGTAATATTTTTAGCTCACAGGCTATCAAAGTCTGAGGTTAAGGAATGCCTGAGGTAAGTCATTGGTTAAGGATAAAGGGAGAAAAGGGGGCTAGTCCCCCCCCCCCTTAATTTATATAAATGGGTTTTTCATGCAGAAATATTCGATTTGCTCCAAATTTGGTATACCGGTTTATTGTGTTAAGGGGATTCCCTGATTAGATTTGGAAGCTCATTATTTAAGTATAAAGGGGGGAAAGGGGGGCTACCCCTCTTAATTTTGATAAATCGGTTTTTCATGATGAATTATTCGATTTGCTCCAAATTTGGTATACCGGTTTATTAAGTTAAGGAGCTGCCTTGATTAGATTTGGAGGTTCATTAGTTACATATAAAGAGAGGAAAGGGGGGCTACCCCCCCGTAATTTAGATAAATGGGTTTTTCATGCAAAAATATGCGATTTGCAATAAATTTGGTATACCGGTTAATTATGTTAAGCAGCTTCCATGATTGCATTTGGAATATCATTATTATGTATAAAGGGGGAAAAGGGGGGCAATTGCCTCTCCCCTTAATTTAGATAAATACGTTTTTCATGTATAATTATTTGATTAGCTCAAATTTGGTATACTGGTTTATTATGTTAAGGAGATGGCTTGATTAGATTTGGAGGTTCATTAGTTAAATATAAAGGGAGGAAAGGGGGGGCTAGCCCCCCTTTAATTTAGGTAAATGGGTTTTTAATGCAAAATTATTCGATTTGCTCCAAATTTTGTATACGGGTTTATTATGTTAAGGAGCTTCCCTGATTAGATTTGGAAGTTCATTAGTTAAGTATAAAGGTAGGAAAGGGGGCTACCCCCCCCCCCCCCTTAATTTAGATAAATGGGTTTTTCATGCAGAGTTATTCGATTTGCTCCAAATTTCGTATACCGGTTTATTATGTTAAGGAGCTTCCCTGATTATATTTGGAGGTTCATTAGTTAAGTATAAAGGGAGGAAAGGGGGGCTAGACCCCACCCTTAATTTAGATAAATGCGTTTTTCATGCAGAGTTATTTGATCTGCTCCAAATTTCGTATACCGGTTTATTATATTAAGGAGCTTCTCTGATTAGATTTGGTGGTTCATTAGTTAAGTATAAAGGGAGGAAACGGGGTCTACACCCCCCCCCCCCTTAATTTAGATAAATGGGTTTTTCATGCAGAGTTATTCGATTTGCTCCAAATTTCGTATACCGGTTTATTATGTTAAGGAGCTGCCTTGATTAGATTTGGAGATTTATTGGTTAAGTATAAAGGAGGGACAGGGGCTAGTGTCCCCTTAATTTAGATAAATGGGTTTTTCATACAGAATTATTCGATTTGCTTCAAATTTGATATAAATGTTTATTACGATATGGCTTCCTTCATTTGATTTGGAGGTTCATTGGTTAAGTATAAAAGGGGGTAAAGGGGGGCAATTGCCCTCCCCTTAATTTAGATAAATGGGTTTTCATGCAGAATTATCTGATTTAGTTTAATTTTTTTTCATCCGGATCCGAACTTGAAGGTTCCATTTGAAGTCAACCCGAAAACCGACCACAACCAGGTTTCGGATTGAGTTCAATTAGAACTTTCAGGTTCGGATCGGGTTGCCGGTGGACGGAAATTATTTTGTCTGGCTTGCATTGGGTTATAGTTCTTTGGAATATTTTTGTCGGTTAAGATTTTGTTCGGGACGGGTTTCAGGTTGACTTCGAATGGAATTTTTAGGTTCTGGTAGCGTTGCGTGTCCACGGAAACTAATTTGTCTTGTTTGGATCCGGTTATGGATCTTTGGAATATTTTTGTCGGTTATCAAATTTGGTTCGGGATTTCTGGTTTTTTCAAATGGAACTCTCACGTTCGGGTCCGGTTGCATGTAGACTGAAATTATTTTGTCTTGCTGGGATCGGGGTACTGTCTGTTGTAATTTATTTTTCGGGTTTGGGTACGGTTATGCGTTAATAAACCTAATAAAAAGAAAATTGCCCAGTTAAACTGATGGCATTGAGCTCACAGGCTATTCACACTAACTGTATATTATACTCTTATTTCAAAGAATAATGCCCCTCGAAAAATAAATCAAGGTATTAGTCCCCGTTGCTTCCCTTTCTACTTAACCACTAAAGAACCTCCAAATCTAATCAGGGAAGCTACTTAACATAATAAACTGGTATACCAAATTTGAAGCAAATCAGATAATTCTGCATGAAAAAAACCATTTCACTAAATTAAGGGGGGGGGGGTATTAGCTCCCCCATTTCTCCCTTTATGCTGAACCAATGAACTTTCAAATCTAATCAGAAAAACTTCTTATTAGATTGAACCTAGAAAAAAAAATTAAACTAAATTAGATAATTCTGCATGAAAACACATTTATCTAAATTAAGGGGAGGGGCAATTGCCCTCCTTTCCCCCCTTTTATACTTAACCAATGAACCTCCAAATCAAATGAAGGAATTCATATCATAATAAACTGGTATATCAAAGTTGAAGCAAATCGAATAACTCTGCATGAAAAACCCATTTATCTAAATTAAGGGGAGGGGTCTCGCCCCCTTTCCTCCCTTTATACTTAACTAATGAACCTCCAAATCTAATCAGGGAAGCTCCTTAACATAATAAACCGGTATACGAAATTTGGAGCAAATCGAATAACTCTGCATGAAAAACCCATTTATATAAATTAAGGGGGGGGGGGTCTAGCCTCCCTTTCCTCCGTTTATACTTAACTAATGAACCTCCAAATCTAATCAGGGAAGCTCCTTAACATAATAAACCGGTATACGAAATTCGGAGCAAAAATGAATAACTCTGCATGAAAAACCCATTTATCTAAATTAAGGGGGGGTCTAGCCTCCCTTTCCACCCTTTATACTTAACTAATGAACCTCCAAATCTAATCAGGGAAGCTCGTTAACATAATAAACCGGTATACCAAATTTGGAGCAAATCGAATAATTTTGCATTAAAAATCCATTTACATAAATTAAGGGGGGGTAGCCCCCCTTTCCCCTTTTCATACTTAACTAATCAACCTCCAAATCTAATCAAGCCATCTGCTTAATATAATAAACCAGTATACCAAATTTGAGCTAATCGAATAATTCTACATGAAAAACGCATTTATCTAAATTAAGGGGAGACGCAATTGCCCCCTTTCCCCCCTTTATACATAATAGTTATCTTCCAAATGTAATCAGGGAAGCTGCTTAACATAATTAACCGGTATACCGAATTTATAGCAAATCGCATATTTCTGCATGAAAAACCCATTTATCTAAATTACGGGGGGGGGGTGCGATAGCCCCCTTTCCTCCCTTTATATGTAACTAATGAACCTCCAAATCTGATCAAGCAGCTCCTTAACTTAATAAACCGGTATACCAAATTTGGAGCAAATCGAATAATTCATCATGAAAAACCGATTTATCTAAATTAAAAGGGGTAGCCCCCCTTTCCCTCCTTTATACTTAAATAATGAGCTTCCAAATCTAATCAGGGAAGCTGCTTATCACAATAAACCGGTATACCAAATTTGGAGCTAATCAAATATTTCTGCAATATAAATTAAGGGGGGGGGACTAGCCCCCCTTTATCCTTAACCAATGAACCCCCAAAAATAATCAGCGACGCACCTTATCAGAATGAACCTAGAAAAAATTTTTTGAAGCAAATCGGATATTTCTATCAAGAGTTATCGCGTTACGTACATACGTACACAGGTATATACAGAATCGGCGACACATAAGCTCTTAGGCTTTGATAGCCTGTGAGCTAAAAATATCACCCTGATCGGATATAATAAGTGGTCATTTTTCAATTAGCCTAACGCTTTCTAGGCTCTTTGCAATAAGCCTGAAAAATATCAGTCTAATTGGAAAAAGGGAGATGGATTCTCCAATTAGCCCGGCTCTTTGCAAACAGCCTAGGCTGTTTGCAAAGAGCCGGATTTCTCAATTAGCCTACGACATATATAACAATGTAACAAAAAATTAACCTGTACACATTTTTACGGTTGATATTATTTTTTGAACTCTGTCCCTGGGTTTTGGATTCCTTACCATCCCTCTTGCTAAACTTATAAAGAAAATCACTTCAGATGCAGCCACAGAATTTTTTTTCAAGTTTTTTCTCATGCAGAAATGTGCTAGAAAAAGAATGTATAAAATTGTTTCACAGGAAATTTACTGCAGAATTTAAATCAGCACTTAAATATCAATTTCAAGCATCGTGGCTTTATTGGTAGTCTTATCGTCCCCAAGGTTTATTCCTGCACTTTTCGAGGTAAATTAATTTTTTTTATTATTTAATTTAATATAAATAACTGTTTCTAAAAATCAATGAACATTGTGGCTATCCCTTAGTCTTAACATGATTTTCCTAAAAATAGTGATAATTTTCCTTACCGTCCCATCCTTACCATCCCTTTTTTCCATTACCGTCCCTTTTTCCCTTTACCATCACCATTTTTTTTTCTTCCGTCCCTTCTTTAACACCCTTTTAAAACAATGTTGTATCAAAATTTTGTACTAAAAATACTACATTGTTTATTATTTCTTAGTTGAATGTCCTGTGGGTACTATGCAAATTCATTATAAGTAAAAATTTAGAAGAAAATAAAAAGTTTTAGTGGTAAAATGGTAAGGAAAATTAAACTCGCAAGTTTAACTTAAACCTCAGTTAAATAAAAAAAAATTTCGGTGCTGACTATTTTTTCTTTATTTTGAATCATTAAGCCATGCGTCTATCAGATTAAAATGTTATTTTAACAAGTTTAATTTCATCAGATTTTTATTCCCGAAAGTCAAGAGGTTGTGAGAATACCGCATAACTGAAATTAAAAGAAAACTACTCAGATGTGCCAATTTCAAAACTTTCTTCTGTCTTATATATGTTAATACTTCAAAATTCGCTTTTATACTATACTTCAATTAAATAATTCAATAAAATACTTCAATTATCACAGTGCCAAAATTAAATGACAATGTATGACCATCATGAGGATTATAAAAGGTATAGTTCGTTGAATTGTGTGCATTTAAAAACGAGATGCAAGCATTACATTTTTCAAACAAGTCATTAAATTTCGGTACTCACCATCTTAGATGTCTGCAACCAAAATTCCCAATTTTTCCCATTTTTCTATAATGGCAAAGAGTCTTTCAAAAAGTGATTTCAAATTTGTTGTTTAAACCTATTTTTGGGACAAAGGCAGTCACATAATATTCATTATGAGGTAGTCTGTTCTAATTCAAGATTTATTTCTAGGAAAATAAAAACGAAATTTGATACTTTATTATTTAAACAGCAAGCAATTTCTGTAAATTTCATGCTATGATGTTATAAAAATAACTTCATAAATGTGACAGAAAGATTAGCAAAGAAAACAATGAGTAACATTAAAAGCTGTCTTATAGACTATAATTTCCAGTAAGTCATTAGTATAATAAATTGTTGGACTTCATTTTTATTGTATATTGCATTCATAAACATTTTAAAATTAATTCCAAATATTCTGAGTTTCTTTCTCATGGATATTTTTTGCGTGTAGTAAAGCTTGTTTGTTGTTTATGGAACCCTGGATATCGATTTCTTTTACTTTTGATGTAAATACTTTTGCTACAACAATGTGGTTGAATGCTAAATAAGTAATTTAGAGAATAATAAATAAATTTAGATAAATGATGCTTTAACAAATGTAATTTATAAAATGTTATTTCCACTTTCCATTTCTGAAAAAATGTCATGTTGGTTGTATCTAGCTTATCATTAAAAATATCCTGAAGTATTCGGCAATTTTTAGTTTTATGTGCTTTTATATAAGTTGATGATATAATATTAGAAAAAATAACATTTTACCTTAACGTCTTTCTTTTATTAAAAATAAATAAATTTTAATTTCAACTGGAAATATGATTCACTTTCTTTAAAAATTGAACATTACTTTTCATTTAAGGAAAAAAAAGAGTAACATTGTCTTACAGACTATAATTTCCATCAAGCTATTAACGAAATCCATTTTTGGACTTTGTCTTTATTATATATTGCATTCATAAACATTTTAAAATCAATTCCAAATATGCCGAGTATTTTTCTCACGAAGTAAATGTTTTTTGTTTATAGTAAAATTTGTCTATTGTTTATCTCTGACTTTCTTTTAATTTTGAAATAAATACTTTTACTACAACAAATGTGACTGAAGGCTAAATAAGTAATTCAGAAAATAATCAATAATTTTAGATAAATACTTTATCAAATATAATATAAGTTATTTCCACTTTTGAAAAATGTCATGTTAATTGTACCTAAATTAACATTATCTTGAAATATTTATTACTTTATCATTTAATTTGCTAGAACACAAGATGATGATATAATACTTAGAAAAAAATAACAAACATTTTGCTTTGACATTTTTCTCTTTTTACTTGATTCTGCAAAAATCAAATTTTAACTGGAAAAATAGTGCGTTTTTTTAAAGCCAATATTACTTTTCATTACAGGCAAAGACACGTGCTTTGAACGCATATTGTCCAGGTTTAGTCGGAAATGCACATATGTTGTCATAGGGGATGGACGAGATGAAGAACATGCGGCAAAACAAGTAAGAACAAACTTTATTTTAATCTGAATTTTGCTTTACCAAAAATAGTTTCCCCCATACTTTCCCACAGTTTGTCAATTTCTGAATTCTCATAGCTAATGTTAAATTTATGGGCGTGGGACGCATTCATATACTTAAAATATCTTCTCAGGAAATTAATATTTTTTTTACTCCTTTTTTTCTCTGTACTCTTCTTAAAGAATTTCACATTTTTTCTTAGTTCTCAAAATATTTCTAAAATATAGACTTAATTTTATAAAAAAGTATTAAAATCTTACTCACGGTTCATCAGCTTTTAACATATAAAATATTGAATTAAGCATAGATTTTAGAAATATTTTGTGAACTAAGGGAAAAAGAGACATCTTTTAAGAAGAGTACACAGAAAAAAATGAATTAAAAATATTAGTTTTCCGAGAAGATATTTTAAATGTACAAATGCATCAAACGCTCTTAGACTTAGCATTAGCGAGGGGTATTCGAAAGCTGAGTGACTACACTAACACATAGGAAATGTGACATAATAATAATTGTTACCACGCTACTTATAATGAAATCGTCAAATTTTGTCTGCATATTTTTCACTGATCTTTTATTAAATATATATATATATATATATATATATTTGAAAATGTATTTTTTTTTTTTTTTTTTTTTTTTAAACCACATACAAATTTATTTTAAAGATATTTAATCAAATATACTTATCACACTAAGAGAGATACAAAAATTATTTTTCTGGAATCTGAATTTGAAAACTTTAGGCATAAATGGATAATTTATTTATTATTATTTTTTA
The DNA here is from genome assembly GCA_963932465.1 of Maratus speciosus. Taxonomy (NCBI): domain Eukaryota; kingdom Metazoa; phylum Arthropoda; class Arachnida; order Araneae; family Salticidae; genus Maratus; species Maratus speciosus. The sequence continues at coordinate 505,320,587 of OZ010786.1, read as the reverse complement.
AATCTCAAAACTTGTTCTTGAATGAAAAAGTTGAATAATTTGAAAAGGATTTAAATATTTTGTAAGAATGCAGCTTTATTTATTTATTAAGTAGCAAACTGGGCAAAATTTAGTCTTTTTAAAGAGTCTATCTGTTCGAGAGAAGCACGCCATATTTTTGACTAAATAAGCGGATTGCGATAGTTGTTTCAGATGCAAAAATAGTCTATCTTGATGAGTATACGCAACTCTGTTATTTTGAAAAAATAGTTCACCCTGTATATTACTTTAAAAGCAACAAATGTATGATTACGAGTGTTTCAGAAGGTGTTGAATGATAATAATGATAATAATAATAATAATTAGGAATGCACCGAATAGTGATTTTGGCCGAATGCCGAATACCGAATATTCGGCCTACAGGCGAACCGAATACTAACTATTCGGCCGAATACCGAATATTCGGCTTGTCGAATAATTTTATATTTCAAAGTTTAAAGGCATTAAAATGTTAAATTTTAACACAGTTTTACATAATATTTAAAAGAGAAACTTCCATTTTGATAATCAAGAGCTTAAGAAGTAAACTTTATGCTGAAAAAAATCCGCTTTAAATTACTTAAGAAGAGGATAGTTATAAAACTTTTTTAATTAATAAAATTTTAAATTTCATGGCTTCTTCTGTAAATTAAAACAAATGAATAAAATTTTCTTAAATTCTAAAACAAACATTTTAAAATCAAAGAGAAATTGTGAAAAAATTGGAAGAAAAATTGTACAGGATCATATATTATTTGTTTGTCTGGAAGAGACTAAAGTAAAAGTAAATAAATAATATAATCTATTCAAATTTTATATGGTGGCAACTCAGCAAGAAGAACTGTTCTACTCCCTTTTATTAAGCAAGGAAGTTTTTAAATACATCCTAGATCGGTGTCTGGAGTGGGCAATCATTTTCAGAGATTGTAAATGTAGTTCTTAAAATCTTAGCAAGAAACATATTATTTACTGGACAATGTTCAGGAACTTACATTTGTACATAATTAATTCCTGTGAAAATCCTCGTGATTGGTTAATTTTCTTAAATAATGCTTAACAAACAGCAAATAAATAATGTTAAAACATTCTCTTTTATTTAAATATATGATTCTGTTTCTAATTATTCTGAATATCTTGATAAGTTGACTGTTAAATGTATAAGTGTTATAAGGTTTTTAAAAATATGTTTTAAAAGTTTTTTTTAAGTATTCGGTTGGCCAAATATTTCGATATTTGGCCAAACCGAATATTCAGTAGGCCGAATAGTATGCTATTCAGTAGGCCGAATAGTTTGATATTCGGCCAAGCCGAATATTCGGTATACCGAATAGTTTGATATTCGGCCAAACCGAATATTCGGTAACATGGACAAATACCGAATAGATACCGAATATTCGGTGCATCCCTAATAATAATAATAGGATTAGATAATCGCTGTATAATTTCTTTTTCTCATTTATCTATGACGCGTCGAAATCTTCAAATCAACATTTTTCTAAGAAAACAACAGCAAATGTATAAATTTCTACCCTTGTACTTAAAAAAAAAAAAAAAAAAAAAAAAAAAAACTTCATACAAATGAATTGAATTTACATATTTTTTAAATTAAGCATTATAATTTAATATAATCCAGGAATATGTAAATTACATTAAATTGTAATGCTTAAGTAAATTATAATTGACGAGCTTAGTGGAAGAACATGTTATGTAAAAATGTTTTATTTTATGGATGAAGACGTTGTGAGATATCATATCATATGGTAAAACTAAAATATCAGAATTCTACTTAGTATTGAAGATATGAGACAGTAGCTTTTAATATTTATATTTTTATATTTAATAATTTAAATAGTGAAAATAATTTCTAACATTTAATAATTTAATGTTAATATTCTTTTCTAGGAGGGTTTAATATCCCCTATTAACATTCAAACATATCCTACCAAGAAGAAATTAAATAAATAACTAAATTACAGCAAAAAACTTTCTCTCCAATTTTCTCGAATTCCAATTTTTGTTACATAACATCTTTTTCCACTCTGGTCTTCAATTCATATCTGAAATTTTTTCTCTCCCCCCCCCCCTGTTTTTTTCATCACATTTTTACTTATGTCTGTGTTATTTTCCAAAGATGCATGTTTATTAATACTTTTTTTTTTTTTTTTTTTTTTCAGATGAATTTCCCCTTCTGGCGCGTCAGCAGTCATTCAGACTTGGCAGCACTGTATCATGCTTTACATCTGGGACACATGTGAAAAATGATGTGAACATTTTACTCACCGAAATTCAAACAATGTAAACATTAATCCTTGGACAGACCTGATTGCCGCACTACATCAAAGAAGATTCAGCTTGCTGAATATGGTTTTTCCATGGTTACATTAAAAAGATATATACATATGTATGATAAAAAAAGGACGCCCTGTATACAAATTAAATACCACGGCTTTCATGGGTGCAATATTACTTAAAAACACTCCGTGTAAATCATTTTACTTCTTTTGCTGATATGTCTGCAACCATTCCAAGTATTTTGCGCAAGATATTTGACTTTAGCTCATAAATGGTGGAATCCTTTGGTGTGTTGTCCTGAGTGATATTCATGTGAAAAAAAGAAATTTATGTGAAAAAAAAAAACTATTCTTTGTGCAGAGGAATATCACTGCTTTTCTAATAGCTAAGCTATTCACTGACTGTGTATGAATACACCCGAGTTCCTGTTGTGGATCTGATAATGTTTTACAGAAATACTGGAAAGTTTACAAATATTTTGTATTTCTTATGAATTTTGAACTTCAGACGAAGAAAACACTACAGTTTTTATTGCGACTATGTGTATAAAAAAAAAAACTGCTTTATCTTTGTAGAATTTATCATATCCTGTGTAGCACACACAATGTTATAATACTGAAAATATGTCAGCAGCCTAGTAACTATCCAACATCTTCAGTTTTCGATGAAAAAAAAGTTTTAAATATTGCTTAAAAAATGTCAACTGTTGATGTTTTGTAGTTACTATGGCAACCAAGAAAAATGTGATGTTTATGATTTTGTATTATGTGATTTAGAATGGAATTCTGGCATTAGGTTTTTATTAAACTGTATGTTTACTGTAGATTAAAAAAATGGAGTATTCATTGGAAATAAATAAATAAAAAATGGTTTAATAACATAAAAAATGACAAAGAATAAGGGTTATTTTAAAATTTAATTTAAAATGTGTTTTTAATCTTGCAGCATTTTAAAATTCTCAAGTAGTTGTAAACTGATAGTTTAGTTTTATTAAAATCTACTTGGTTAACATTATAGAAAACTACAAATAATTTTCATTGTAAAATAATAATAATATCTTAAACAATACCTTTGGATAAGCTTTATAAAGCCAATTATTTCGGTTTTAATATAAATATTATAGCTTAACTTAAAAAAAAATTAAAATATTAAGAAAATTATTTACTTAAGTCTTTAATTATGAATAGCAAAAGTTAGTTAGAAACTGCTCAATTAATATCATTATATAATGTGCTAAATATTGCAGTAAAATATTGTTAATATAATGCAATAAATATTATAAGAGAGAGATTCTCAAAAGGTGGGATCATTAAACGTTAACAATATGTAATTTTTAAAATTTCAAATTTAAGGCCAATTTTTCTTTAATAGTATAGTATTTTGTCTATAAATATAATATATTAATATTTTTAATAGTATGTCTACAAAATTATACACAAACGTTAAAAGACAGCAACTATTCTGGAAAATTAATTATTAAAGCATTTAATTAGCAGTTGTGTACGTTACAAATTTTGGACATTTTTTCGCACGTACATTACAGATTTGGACGTTGCGCTTAGTATTTAAAAAATTCTTAAGACTAAGAATGTAGTAAATGTGTCCTATAATTGGATGTGTATACATATATATATGTATAATTAACTTTTTGTTATCCAGTAATAATAATAATAAAATCAAATGCTTTGTAGCGTACGTTACTTTCGGACATAACAAAATACAAAAAAATTCTTTATAGAAAGTCCTTCTATCTTCAAAAAAGCAATAAATCAGCCTGCCATCTCTTAACGAAAATATCAAAAAATCATCCGTTTCCTTTATGCATTCGTTGTTTACCATTAGAACCACCTGGAAAAAAGTTAAAACTCTTTTTCTTGGTGGTACATTGGAGCAGTTAACGTTATGAATGTCCAAAATTGGCCTCTTTAACATAAAATAATAAAATTTTAAGATATTTATACAAAGCATTTACAATGAATTATGTCATTTTCTGTCTCTGAATAGAATTAAAAACTCAGTGAAAAAAAAAAAATAAAGTCAATGATAATTAAAGTTATGTTTGAAAGGCTTAAAGCTATGACAGCGAAACAGCACCGAAAACTGGCGATATGAAGCAATTAAAATAATAAAACTTTGTAAAAAATCACCATAAAATTAAAACAAAACACAGGACGCGTTTCGAGCTAAAAACATAACAGCTCGTCATCAGCTACAGCATACACGTGTCCGTAAACGAGCAAGTTCAAAAATGAACTGAAGATAAAGAATGTTGCGAAGAATGCGACAGATGGCGCTACCTGACAGAGGGATATGCAAAAGGGAAATGTGTTGAAAAAGATAGAAGAGAAAATGAAATGGAAAAAATGGAAATAAAAGAAAAAATAAAAATAAAAGAAGTAAATAAAAATATAAATAAAAATAATAAATAAAGAACTATAAAAGAACAAGAAAAAATCCAAATTATTAATATTATTATTATTATTATTATTTTTTTTTTTTTTTACATATCCCTCTGTCAGGTAGCGCCATCTGTCGCATTCTTCGCAACATTCTTTATCTTCAGTTCATTTTTGAACTTGCTCGTTTACGGACACATGTATGCTGTAGCTGATGACGAGCTGTTATGTTTTTAGCTCGAAACGCGTCCTGTGTTTTGTTTTAATTTTATGGTGATTTTTTACAAAGTTTTATTATTTTAATTAAAGCTGTGACGTGTGTCCAGTGCCCACCTTTTGAGAATCGCCAAAGAATGTTTAGAGTAAAAACTAAATTAAAAGGCAAATATTTTATAAAATTTTAAAAATATCCTTTTCTGTGTTAAACTTTGAGTAATTTTTATCTGCGACAAATTTACTAAAAAAATATATAAAAAGAAACAAAATTCAGCATTATTTTTTATTAAATATTTGAATTACTATTATTAAAAATATAAAATTAAATGAGCTATGTACTTATAAGAGTCAGGGTGCTTTAAGATTTTTAGCATTTAAAACAACATCTGATCTGGCTGATTAACATAGATTTACTTTAAAATTATTAATGACTGATTTTTTTCAAGTGTTTTTATAAATAATTACAACAAAACACAACATTTATTATTGCAATTAGTAAGATGATAATTTTTTAGTAATTTATACCATGACTTTTTTACTATGTGTTGTACAGAACATGGGCTTTGTGATTAATATATGTACCCTATAATTAATCATAAATTTTAATAAGAATATAGTAATTGTAGAGATAAATATTCAAGCTCAAAATTATATTCTATTAAATTTCAATATTCATTTTAAATTATTCATTATATTCTTTTACTCCATAATTTTAAAGTGCGGTAAAATTTGTTAAATACACTCGCAAGTTTTCTGAATGCAAAATTAGTCAGGTATTTAAAAAATAACTAACACATTAAAAAAATTATTAAACATAATACAACAATATTATTATTTTTCTACATAAATATTTAAAAGATTTAATATTTATGATTATTAAAAAATAGCTACGTAACTCTTTGAGACACGAGTAAATGTGTTTCTGTAATGTTGACCAGAATTTTAGAAAAGTTTCATTTGAAAATATGAAAAAGCAATTTTACAGTTTTTTCACTAAATAACAAAAATTCATAAACAAAAATTCTGGTACGTATCTTGATTGAAATTAGCTAAAAAAATATCTCAACACCCTTCAAAGAGTTAAAGTTTTTTTCTCTTTTTACAAGCTAAATGGAAAACACATCAGAGAAAATGTAGTCCATTGATTGCTGAAATGTATAAATAAAACAGCAAAAAAAGTTTTATATGCAAACTGTCTACATGTTTCGACTTCATCAAAACCATTTTCTTGACAAATGAGAATATTCTGAAGATATATGATCTAAAATGCAATGATCCACGTTTTTCACATTATCTCTCAGATTATTCATGTTAATTTATTTTATTTTTACTTTAATGTTTATTTCTGTTACTCTTAAACATGGAGTAACTCAACACATAATTTTCTTGAAAAGGGCTTTGATAAAGCCAAAACATGTAAACACTTTGTCTATAAAAGTTTTTACTTTTTATATTTAAACAATTAATGGAGTATATTATCTCTAGGTGTTCGAATTTAATATATTTTTAGTCAAAGAAATAAAAAGTAATTCAAATGTATGAAACATCTAAGCATTATACAATAATACTGTTCACTTGCTTTAAAATATTTAATTTTGTCTTTTCTTAAAAATGATGAGAAAAAAATCTATATTTTCTTTTGCATTTATAGAATACAATCTGTCAAGATTCTCCAGAATATTTTTTTAAATGATTGCAAAACCTTTTTTAAAAATGAAAAGATTGTTTAATAAACATATAGAAAGATTAAAATTCTTCTAAAATAGTTAAAAAAAACAAAGTTTTACAATCTTTAAAAATTTTGAAATAGGAAGAAATATGAATAATAAATAGATTCCTTTAAAAAAGAAATGAAACTATACACACATCATATAATTTTTTAAGGAAGAGCATAAGTAGATAATTGACTTAATAGTTAATCTCAGTAATATTCTTTTAAAAAAAATACAAGCCAGCATTTTATATTAATATATAATTAATGAACTATAGCTCAGATGAAATAAATAAATATTACTGTTTTTAAAAAAAGTAAAATGGTAGCATTTGTCATGTGATGAAATAATATGCTTTATAAAGACTGAGAAAATGTAATTAATAATGAAGATACTGTAAGATAGTGTAATTAATATGGAGAATGGTTATATGCTACTGGAGGTATGTGAACGTCTATGGCTTTTTGTTCTTTTTACAGCACATTTGAGACACATCACACACTTGCCCAACACTTGTGTTAAAGTTACTTTGCTGTCTGGATTTTGTAATTTCTGAATACAGCTAGAGATTTTTCAAAGAGTTTATATAACACATTATGAACTGATACATATAAATATTATGTAGGTATTACTTAATTTGTAAATTAAAAATAAAATGATATCATTTATTTTCTGTGGATTACTTTTTGATTAATTCTTGAAATCATTAATGAAATATGCAAGTTTTCTATGTCTAATTCTTGCCTATTTCAGAATTAAATAGATAGCATGCTTTTTCAATTAAAACATCTAATTACTGTTTTATATTTAAATGGGGAAACATTTTGTGTTTTTGCTATAAAGATTTTATAGTTCCTTTCGTTACATTGCTTTGTAATACTGCAAAAACTTTCTGAAACATTGTAAGAAATTATTAGGAGAAGGAACAATAATAGATTTATGAAATATATGAAAATGTTTGGCAAACAAAAAGGCATCTTCATTATGGCAGCCTTTTATATAAAAAAGGCAGAGAAAACAATCGGAAAATCTGTACAGAGAAAACACTTGAGTTCAGTCCAAGGAAAGAAAAAACAAAAGGCACATTGTTCTAGGGCAGTAGTTCCTACAGGACAGGTAGTTCTTAGGAGAGTAGTAGACCAAACTTTTATATTTCATACCCCTTGAAGAATTGCATGTACAGTCGTGGAAAAAAAAAAAAAAATAAACACCCCTACTAACTCCTCAACAAATTATCGTAGACGAAAGTGACTGGTACCGGACGATTGGAAATAAAGTCTACTTTTAAATGGTGTGTATAAAATTTGCTTAGGGGGCCGTATACATATTAAAACGAATCCAAACTTCATTTTTTTCAATGGCAGTACCCAAATTTAACGAGATATTTCAAATCTTCGGTTCAAAATATGCCTAGAAACCAAATTTCAAGTTATTCGAATGATAAGTTTTTGAATTATAGACATTCAAAATTTAGTACTTCTAATGTTAAATTACATTTTCATATTTTTATTTGTATCTCCTGAAATTATGCTCCTAATGAGCTAACTTTTTGTGTAGCATAAATACTAATATACCCAAACATAAATACGTTGAATTTGCAATTTTTATAATTTTATGATATGAATTATGAAATTAATATTCGAAAAAATTATGAATTGCAACATATAATTTTTTTGGTGGATTTAGATTTATTAAATCCTGCTTTACGGAAATCCAAAATTTCACATTTTTCTTCCAAGTAGTTTTCAAATTATGCTTAAAAAACGGCAAAATGATGGTTTAAGGGGCCGTCTATGATAGAAGTGAGTAAATTTTTGAAATTTATTCTGCTATCCTGTAATCAAACAGGTTTCATTGGCGCTTAAACGTGCCTTGATCAAGAAGACGGCTCTCTCGGTTAACAATCCAGTTCGGAACTTCAATTTGGATACAGCCCTTAAAATACACTCGTTTTAAAATAATTAATTTCTCAGAAACTTATGGCACGAATTGCATAAAAATTTGTTTATAGGGTAATTGAAAGGTGTAGAGTTCATTTATGCTGTCAGAATTGTGTACTGCTATTGAAAAAAACAAAGTTATGGTTCGTTTTAATATGTAGATGGAATTAAACAAATTTTATATACATCATTTAAAAGTAGATTTTATTTCCAATCGTTCGGTACCAGTAACTTCCTTCTACGATAATTTGTTGAGAAGTTAGTAGGGGGTGTTTACTTTTTTTTTTCCACGACTGTACCTGGTATACCTCCTTGTTTTTTTTTTACTTGCGAGAAGTGTGTGTCATAAATAGAAGATAGAAACAAAAATAGCAACAAATGGATACAAATAAACATACTTTTATTTACATTTTACGCAGGTTTACGTGTAACCATTATTTTAATCAGAGGATTGCATTTGTTTACACTGAAATATTTGGTGTTAATTTGCGAGGCAAAATCATAAGTCATGTTTAACACAAAGTTCCAGTGGCGCCAATTTATATGGGCCCCGAGTCCACCACCCAATAATTTCCTCTTAGCCCACCCGATTTCCATTATTATTTTTTGTTACTTGTTTATTTTTTAATCGCTGGAAAATTAATTTTTCTATTGAAAATCATTTTGTTTGAAAATACAGTAAGGATAGCAGTAACACGCACACAGGACCCTAACCCAATCCTTTTAACCCAACCCAAATAATCCAGTTAAAATATTACTGTTTCTATATGATAGAGAATGAATGGCTGCAATGTATACACGTACTTCGCAAAGGAAATTCTTTGTGAATAAATTCAGACCCATTCTTTTTATGTGTTGTAGTCTAACTTCATAGTCTAAATTAGCAAATAAATGACACAAAAGTAAATAATGCTAGGCTGTTTTCAAACAGAGATTGGCTATTTTCTGACACATTTCCGAATTCATTTTTCGTCCTAAATGCACGAAAATCGCAGGTGTTCAGAAACCAAAAAATCAAATAGAGCTTTCCATTTTTTTTTTTTTTTTTTTTTTTTTTTAAATAAGATTAAATGATTCTCAAAGCATGCTGTCAAAGACTTTTAAACTGATTTTTGAAATGCGATATTTTATAATCCTTTGCATTTTAGTTTGCAGTCATATTCGTGGTATGATTAGTAAATATTGAGAGTCCATAAAATCAAGACCTCATATGAGAACATAATTTAATAAAATCGCAACTTTATATTCTATTTAAAAAAATTCTAACTTCACTATCGTAACTTTCTCATCTATCTTCTTATTTTCAATGAAAACAAAATGCCCATGTCATTTCACCCTAAAATGGTTGAGCCCACCTAATATTTTTCAAAAGTTGGCGCCACTGCCAAGTTCAACTGTGTGTTGATTGTTGAAAGCGTGGATGGTGGGGGAAAGGGAGAGTGGATAGAATGGGGCACTTTTTACAAAAATAAGAAATTCAAATTTATTTGACACAAAAATAAAAATTTCAATTTATAGACTTCAAGATGAAGCACTATGTAATGTCCTTAAACAATATACAGCATGGAATCATTTATCCAGAAACCAGTTATCCAGAATGATATTTCCAATTGACTGATTTTAGAATCGTTCAAGAAATCCGTGCCATTTTGACATGTATTTTGGTTGCTACATTCATTACCATAAGCATGATATAACTTGATAACAAGATCTAGGATTTGAAAGGGAAGAATTGAAAGTTTCAAAAAATAATTTTTCTATAGCTTATAATTAATATTTGATTCTTCGCGAACATTTCAAAAGAAAAAAGTTGAAAAGAAATTGTTCACTAATATCTGATTTATAAAACAGCAAAAATTTAGCAGGAAAACTGAATGATTCCTAAATTTATATAATTCCACAAGGACAGAAAGAGAATAACAAAGTTAAAAATTAATGTATAAGTATTTAATGAGTTACGGTACATGTTATTGCATAAATAAGACTAAATTCAGCCTACAAAATTATTTATTAAAGTTAAAAAAAAAAAAAAAAAACCAACAACATTAAATCAATGTCAATACAGTGCGTTTTATAAACTTATAGTGATTTCATCTGAATACAAAATGATTAATAAAATTATATTAATTTGAATTAAATGCGTGAAATTTTTTGTAATAGCTTATAATTAAAATTAGATTCTTCAGGGCATTTTAAAAGAAAAAGAGCTAAAAAGAAACTGTTGATTAATATCTGATTCATAAAACGGCAAAAATTGAGCAGGGGTATCCATAAATCTATATGATCCGGCAAGGATGGAAAGTAAATCACAAAGCCAAAAAAAAAGAAAAAAAAATGTATAAGTACAGTAGCCTTCCGTTTAACCGGCCTAAAAAAATAAATAAGCAACTACATATTTAATTAATTAAATGTGTAGTATGCATTTAGTTTTTAATTTGTGTAGTTTTTAAAAAGTACATATTTTCTATATTTTGTGAAATAAATACTAGTTGTAATTAACTGGATTGAAATAAAAATTATCAATAATAACAAATAATGAACAATATTTATTACAAATTAAATTGTTGACAATCTTGTCACATACCTTTATAAGAAGTTAAAATTATTCTGCATTATGTAAATTTGAGTTAATTAACCATAAAGAAATAAGAACCGCAATTTTCGTTTATGAATTTTGCCTGATGTTGGGGAAAAAAGCCGGCCGGTTCAGAGGAAGTCTACTCCATTTACACGGCTAAACTCGATCGCCTGCCTTATGAGGGAAATCGAGTTTGTCCGTGGTATTTAATAAGTGGCGGGACAAGTTATTACATACACATTACTAAATTTAGCGTACAAAGTTATTTATTATAGTAAAATGAATAAATAAAAATAAATTTACTTTGTGTTTACAATGAATACAGTATGTTTAATAAACATATAGTGATATCATTTGAATACAAGATGATTAATAAAATTATATTAACTTGAATTGAAAGTGTCAAAAAATATATTTTTTTAAATAGCTTATAATTAAAATTTGTATTTTTTTCAAATGAAACCGCATGCAAAAATTCGCTTTGAAAGGGAAGTTATGTCCCAAACAGTTTGAGCCTTTTATAAGATAAGGTGATTTTATCTTTAAAGTAAATTTTCTCAAAATGGTGATTTTGTTTATTGTGCGCATGATTTCTAAGAAATGGCTAGATAAAATTTAATGAAATTTTGGCTGAAAGTACACTGTACAATTTTTTTTGAGTAATTTAACTTATATTGTTTGCGCCATCCATTGCTTGAAATTCGAACTAAAATCGAAACTCACTTTTGACCTCATGCACAACCCTCCTGAAAATTTTTTTTAAATATCTGTCACCGTTTGCAAGTTATTGAATTTTAAAATCAGTCAGTCCTTTTTAGGACACCCGGTATATAAACAATCTATAAGAAAAAGTAATATTTACAATTTGTAAGAATGGATTTTTATTTTAGCTATATGAACGTAAAATACGTATATGAGTAAGTGGGAGATCGGTTAACGAACTTAATCCATTCCAAACAGAGTTCGCAAACCCGATCATAGATTTCTATGGGAAATCAATTAATTCGTTCTTAAAAGTTAAATAATAATATTAAAAATAAAATAAATCTTCACTTTTATAATAGGGTTAATATACGTCCTTATTTAATATGGACAGATCGTACTTTGATTCTTTGTCCGTGTCGTGGCGTATTTAAAAAAAAAAAATATATATAAATGGCATGCCATTTGTAAAAACATTTAGGATTACACCCATTGATTAATGCATTAAATCATATCAATTTGTCACTTTGACATTTCAAAAATTACTTACAAGGAAGGTCTCCATACAGGGCATACTCAGAATATGTTGAAAAAAATACTAGTGAAACTACTCATGTATGTAATAAGGGATCAGTCAAATTTAACGGCGGAATTTCAGTAGAAAGTCTGTAAAAAAATAAAATACTTTCGAATATTTGCCTCGAAAATACGAAAGTGGCAAGCGATTTGGCGAGCAGGATTTTTCCTAGCCAAAAGCAAACGATTTTAATGCATCTGAAAATTTATTAATTGTTTTTTAGAATGCACGGTTTTTAATGAATTCAAGCTTAATCAATTAAAGAGGTTATTATATTTTTTTATATTACATATATATGTTGCTTATTGCTGTAGTTATTTAATTTCATCAATGTAAAAATATTTTCTATGCTTTGCAAGTTGAAAATATCTATTTTAAGTTATAGTCAGCTGACATTTGATTTAACATTTCCATATCGAAGACGAAGTCGTTTCCATAGCAACAAAACCAAGTCGACAGTGTTCTGTCTGCCTTATTTTTGAGCTTGAAATAATTTAAATCAATTTAAATTTTGTTTTAAATCGTAAAATATGATATTTAAATTTTATTATAAATATATATCACAAACAATAGTTAAAAAAAACTAAAAATGACAAAACTATCGTTAAAACAAATTAAAAATGACAAAACTAAAGTTATTTAAATTAAACTTGTATAAACAAATTCAACATAAAAAGTTTTTCTTACATAAAACCGTATTTTTTTTCATCGCCAACCGGTGATAAATCGCCAAATAAACGAAAATTTCGTTATTTTTTTACGGACGCTGTATCGGGTTTCCGCCAAAATTTTTTTTATAAATATATATATCCATATGAGAAGAACATTCCGTATTTTTTTCAGATTTTCCTGAGTATGCTCGTATGGAGACCTTCCTTGTTAGTTCTCTAAAACATCGTGTTTACTGCAGAGCCCGACAAAGCTCAAGTGGAGCCTCGAGCCTGTTAATAATTTGTGAACTAAATTTCAAATAAAATAATCAATTTGCAATAAAAAAAAATCTTTAAAAAGAGGCACAAAATATGAAAATTAATATTTCTAATCTGTTCATTCTAATTTGAGGGCCCTAAAATGTAGAGCCCAAACTCCCGGTAGCCCATGAATTAATTAGACCACATACAGACAAGTGTTCAAGTGTTCTCTAAGTTGATAATAGATGCAATTAAATACAGCTCGGAAAATCTGAAACACAGCATTGCTTATTCTTAGCTTTGCTTTGTGAGATGTTTGTTAAGGCTGTTCTCAAATTGAAAAGGGCAACTTTCTGACATAAGTTTTAATTTATTTTTGTTCGAAAATGCAGGAAACTAGCTGGTGTTGTTGTTCAGAAACTATGTAATTGAGCTGTTTTTTCCATTTTTTTGCAAACGCAATAGATCTTTCAGAAAATAATGTCAAAGTGGGCGTTTTGAACCGAATTTCATCGCGAAGGGAGAAAGAGCACACAAGAACGGTCGAAAAACGGGTTTGTCACGTGATCGAATTCGCTTATAACTCAATAGGAAATTGATTGATCAAAAAAATGAAAAAAAAACAGTTCCACATCCAAATCGCTTCCATGGCCAGGCTTTCCAATTGTATATCTTTCCGTTAAAAAATGAATTTATAAATATGTCAAAACGTTTTGCGCTTGTTGAGCAGAGCAGTTAAGAACAGCCTAAGATATAAAATTGGAAAGCCTGGCCATGGAAGCGATTTGGAATGGAACTGTTTTTTCCATTTTTTTAATCAATCAATTACCTATTGAGTTATAAGCGATTTTGATCACGCGACAGGGTATTCTTCTCCCCTTGCTGACTGGATTATTTTCTTTCGTTCGGAAGTTCAGTTCAAAATGCCAACTTTGACAGTATTTTCTGAAAGATCTATTGCGTTTACAAGAAAACGGAAAAACAGTTTGATGACATAGTTTCTGAATAACAACGCCTTCTAGTTTCATGCGTTTCCGATCAAAAATGAATTAGAACTTATATCAGAAAGTTGACTTTTTGGATTTGAGAACATCCTTAACCGAACATGTGTTTCTTATTCGAACATAAAAATCTTTCGCGAAAGTGTTCGTTATCCGATCTGTTCGTAAACCGAACAGTTCGACCGATCACACACTGTCTATATTAATATGTTGTTATTACTAATGTGAATTTTTCATATTTTACTTCTACTGGCCATAGCCATAAAAACAGACATAAAAACTTGGTTTGATTTTATACATAATTTCAGACATTTTTTCATGATGCAATAATGAATACTGTGCAAACGACGTCTCATCCAGCGAAATATCCCCAGATCAAACTAGGACCTGCTGGCTATAGCCAAAACCATATCTATGAAATTTAGTCCAATTTTGGCCATAACTTCATAAACTTTTCGACGATACAATGAGGACGCACACGCGGACAGACAGACATTTTGCAAAACCATGTTTTTCTGGATATCTGACCCCTAAAGCATGTAAATCCGTCAAAAAAAAAAAAAAAAAAAAAAAAAAATCGATTACTATACTTACTTCTATTAAGCCCCACCAGTGGCTGAGAGGTTCTGCTCTCGAAGCTAGTAGACGAGAGGTGCTGGGTTCGAACCCAATTGCGCCCGTCGGTCTAACCGTTCAGAGTTTTTGTGGTTTTCTTCGAACCTTGGGAAACCTTGCGTAAATACGGGTTAGGCTCCCTTAGAAAGACCCCCACGGAGGACACTCCCCCTAGGGCCTATATAACTCGTGCAGATAATCGGCCGTCATAAATAACACCAACACCTTACTTCTATTAAGATAGAAGAAAATAACAAATATGTTGAACCGAAGCGCCTCAAAATATTTTAAACACAAAATGATAAATTTGGAACCTATTCTGCTCTCTCAAAAATCTGTCTGATATAAAATCCAAATGTCTGTATTCATTTGCGAGGCAGTATGAATTGGATGGTAAGATGTTGACTGATACCTGATTTATGAAACAGCAAAAATTCAGCTGAAAAACGGAGTGCAGAAATAGTCTACATAATTCCGCAAGGATAGAAAGTGAATGGCAAAGTTATAAGAAGTACAGTAGAACCTCGATTATCCGAAGTAATCGGGACCGACCATCTTTCGGATAATCGAGAATGCTTCAATTTTAAGTTTAAGGAGAAATATATGCAATATTCCTTATTATATGTAACAAGGGCTTAATAAAAATGAAAGCAATAGCAAAATAGAAACAAGAATAAATTATCTGAATTTTAATTTTGAAATTAAATACATTTTACATACATCACAAGGGTTTGAAAAAATAAATTGTTTGTCGCAGTTTCGATTGCCTTTGTTTTGAAGCTCTGTCACGGAGTTTTTTAATATTATTAATTCACGAGTATCACAGTCTTTCTGCTTCTCCAGTCATGCAAACCTTTTGCAAAAGCTTCAGAATTGCTAATTTGTTCGTTTTCTTCGTTCCACTCCGTAGCTTACGGGAGCTCAAGTTCAATTCAAAGGAACTCTAAGAGAAAATACTTATGTGTACTCGTAGTTCGGAAAGAGCAGCTTGCACACAAGGAATATTATAGTTTAAAAAAGAGAAAAAAGGCTTTCAAAATGGATTTTGCACACAAGGAATATGGTAGTAAAAAAAAAAAAAAAAAATTAAATGGATTTCGGTTAACCGAGAGTTTCGGTTAAAGGGGTTTCGGATAAAAGAGGTTCTACTGTATTTAATAAGTGGCTGCACAAGTTATTACATACATATTACTAAATTTAGCGCATAAGGTTATTTATTAAAGTTAAAAAAATATATTAAATCAATGCCAATACAATGCATTTCATAAATTTATAGTGATTTCATTTGAATATAAGATGATTAATAAAATTATATTAATTGGAATTGAAAGTGTCAAAAAATATATCTAATAGTTTATAATAAAAGATTTATTCTTCAGGGACATTTTAAAAGAGAAAGAGTTGTAAAGAAATTGTCGACTAATACCTGATTTATAAAACAACAAGAATTCAGCGGTGAAAGAGAGTGATTCCCAAATCTATATAATTCCACAAGAACAAAAAGTGAATAACAAAGCTAAAAGAAAATGTATAAGTATTTAATAAGTGGCGGCACATGTTATCTCTCTATTCTAAAAAAAAGTAACTACCGCTGTCACCGCCGCCGCCGCCGGTTTTGAATTTTTTGTGACCGGAGGTCTTTCTTCGTTAATATTAAGAAAAATAATGCATACAAAAATATGAAAATCGGTAGTATTATACAGAAATGTTTGATAAATACGCTGATGCAGACAGGTTTCAGATCGAATAATTATTTTAAGAGATATTTAATGCTAAAGTTGGACAAAATCGTTCCACTAAAAAAGTTTTATAGGAGCAAAAACTGTTCATAGGAATTTAATCATTTTTAGATCATTTTATGCGTTAGAACTTGCCGGAGTGCAGATTGCATTAATTTTTTTATTTTGACTAATTTTTTGAGGTTTTATTTCTATTTTAAATTCAGATTTTCAGCATTTCTAGAGATATTTTTAACAGATTTTAGAAAGTGATATTAATTTAAACTGTTGCCAACTGTATAAACAGCGGAAGCAATAATGTTTGCTTAAAAAAAAATATTTATACGTGTAAATAAATTAAAAATTTATTTACACGTGACTATTATAAACAGAAAAAAACATTTGGAATTAGAATTAAATAATTATGTACAAAAAACAGGAACTTATTAAAAATTATGTCATAAAAACTATAATTACACGTGAATTTTAAGAGAGAAAGGAATTTGTAAAGCAATAAATTTATTAACATGCGTTAGAAGTCTTAAATAGGAGAAATTACGTCATATTTACGTCACATTACAGTTATTACATAAAATGAACACAAAATAATATTGCAAAACGGTTTAAATGTAGAAATTGTGCTAGACATTTATTTGATATTTTAAGAGGATACTTTTCAACTATTTTTGTTAGGAAAGCGCAAATAATATTTAATTTCTAACACAAGTATTTTCACGTGAATATTAAAAAGAGAAAGAATAGTTTGGTCAAAATTACGTCAGATTAAGAACGATTAATTTAAAATGTCTCATTTAAAAGAACTTTCTTTTCACTTTGTTAAAACATACCAGGAGACAAAGACTCTGTTTACTTAATTCCTTTTATATTTGCTTATTTTGAAATGTTGTTACACGTGTCTACGTCATCAAGTTATTTTTATTTCGACGTTTTATTTGTATTTTTATTAATGTTGTACTAATTTATTTGTTTTTTCGTTATTTAAAATAAAAATTATGTCAATTTGTATAATTTGGCGAGTGGTTTGGCGATTTATATAATTTGGCGAAATTGGTCGACGGGATAATCAAGTAGTACCGCAACGGATTTGGCGTTAAAATTCCCAAATCAAAGAGAAATGAATAGAAATCCGTTTATAGAGAGATCGCCACTGTTTTTTAAATTGTAATTCAATCTTTCGAAATCTTTTTAAAGCCGATCAAATTAGCGTGCATTTAGAGTCTACGGTGTCTGGACGGGGGTTGGCGAGCGTAGCTCGTAGGGGGCCGAGCCCCCTAGTTGCATAAAAATTACTAAATTCAGCGTACAAAATTATTTATTAAAGTAAAAATGAAAAATAAATAAATCAATGTCAATACAGTACATTTCATAAACTTATCTCAATTGAATACAAGAGGATTAACAAAATCATATTAACTGGAATTAAAAGTGAGAAAAATATTTTTAAAAATAGCTTATAATTAAAATTTAATTCTTCAGGGACATTTTAAAAGGGAAACAGTTGAATAAAAATTATTGGCTGATACCTGATTTATTAAACATTCAGTAGGAAAACAAAGTGATTCCTAAATTTATGTAATTCTGCAACGATAAAAAGGGAATCACAAAGCTAAGAAAACGTACTATAAGTATTTAATAAGTGGCGACACAAGTTATTACATAATCAAGACTAAATTCTACTTACAAGGTTATTTAGTAAAAGGTTATTTAGTAATATTAAATCAATGTCAACACAGTGTGTTTCATAAACTTACAGTGATCTCATTGAATACAAGATGATTAATAAAATTATATTAACTTGAATTGAAAGTGTCAAAAAATATTTTTTTAAATAGCTTATAATTAAAATTTTATTCTTTAGGAAGATTTTAAAAGAAACCCCATGCATAAATTTGCTTTGAAAGGCAAGTTATGTCCAAAACAGTTTGAACCTTTATAAGATTTGAGCTTTTTATAAGATCAAGCTGTGAATATGTGGTCATGCTTTAACCCTTTTTTCCCCCTAACCGATGACCAGGCCCCTACCTGCCGTGTCGTATCAGCTGAGCGGTTTTGAAACCTGGTATCGGGGCGATGACCGCCTAATCGCCGCTTAGCGGCAGTAAATTTGACGGGAGCCTTGATCTTCATCCTATCGGCTGTGCCTGCTGCTTACATGGAAACATAGTTAATCCGGTTACTTAACATTTTGTTCTTGTTGTTTTGTACCTGCGCTTTGCTACTCAAATTGGCCTCGTAATTTAGAACCTTGATCAGGTGACGAGACCTTCACCTGGCAAGGTGAAGCTTTAACCCTTTATCTACTGACGGTACTTATAAGTACCCTTAAAATAACTTGTTATAAAATTCATTTAATACATCGATTAGCTGTAATACAGTTTAGAATGAATTATATATACGTTACTTTATCTTGTTTCAAAAGCATTGGTTACACAAAACAAAAATATTTTTAAAAGGTTGATTTTTTTTTTTTTTTTTTTTTTTTTTTTTTTTTTGCCTTTGCATCTTTTCAGCTGTCTTGGCGTTGGGCGGAGGGGGGGTGGGGGTGTTTTAATTCGGAAATATTTATATATTTCTATTGTAAGAACATTATATTTGTGCTTTTGCTAATTCTACAAAATACTAAGAAAAATATTTAAAATAAAAGATTTGAGTGGGGTTATAAATATTGCACAAAATCCCTATAAATTCAAATTTAATTTATCCTTCTAAAAACTTCTAAAATGTATTAAATGATTATGTTAATCTTTTAATGTAGTTTAAACAATTTACGGAAAATGCTTCAGAAGATAAAATTTTCATGAATCCATAATTTAGTACATAAAGGGTTAAATTAATACATGGAAATTATTCCAGAGAGAAACATTCGTCTTGCATACAATATTTCAAATGACTATTTCACTTTGAAATTTGAATTTCACTTTGAAATTTGATTTTCATTTGAAATAAAGGGTTAAAGTCAATTTTCTGAAAAAGGTGATTCCGGTCATTCAGCGCATGATTTCTAAGAAATGGCTGGATAGAATTTCATGAAATTTTCACCGAAGGTATAAACCTTATTGGATACAGAAAATGACCTATTATTATGTTCATCAAGTGAGAAATTTAGAAATAGCTATTAAAACTATTTTCATATATTTTATTTTTTTAATTTTGAGATTATTATTGAATCTGTTATATCATTTGTTTATAAAAAGAACTATTCATTATATTATTTTCAGTGTAGGTTAATTTTTATCACATATTATATCTCTACTAATAAAATAAAATAAAATAAAATAAAAATTATCTCTCTGTAATGAATTAATTATGAGAAATTCTGCGTGCAACGAATATAAGGTGAATACATTTATTAAAAAAAAAAAAAAAACAGCTTTATATGCTTCTAGCCACTTTTTCAGGACATGAATACATGTCTTTTAATGTGTGTATAAATATAAAATATCATACCTAAAAGTTAATTAGAAGTGGAGTTATTGCATTCCCTATTAACGTCACTTTTACATGTAATTTGTCAGTTTAAAGGTATGCGACTCCTTAACATATAAATAAATCAAAATTTATGCAAAGGTTTCTTTTGTGTTGAAGGAACTGAATTAAACAATAAAATAAAAATCTAACGTAAAAGTTTTATGACTGTTCACATATAAATGAATATGTTTTAAGGCGATTCTCAAATTTCCTACTCAACAACGCGAAAGTTTTCTGACGCATTTTCTGATTAATTTTTAAACGTAAAGCGCCTGTCTGTTGAAGTAGTTTGGAGTTGAATGGCGTTTGAAATTTTTCGATAAATAAATTACTTATCGGGTTATAAGCGATTGTTGTTACGTGACGAGAGATTTTTCTCTTTTCCCTCGCTGTCGCGTCCGAAAATTCGGTTCGTAACGCTAACTTTGACAGTATTTTCTGTAATATCTTCTGAAAAAAAAAAGAAGAATGAAAACACCTTTCGATTTCATAGTTTCTGAATAAGAATACCTGCAATTTCATGCGTTTCCGAAAAAGAAAAAAAAAAAAAAAAAGGATTCAGAAATGTGTCAGTAGCTCCTTTGGTCTTAACGAAAATTAAATTTGCTTGAATGTATTTTTGCGAATACTCTTGTAATAAATAAAACTGGAAATATTATTAAAAATTATCAGGAAACAGAATTATCATGAAAAAAAAAAAAAAAGTTCTGCCCGAGCCCGGCCCGGCCCGGCCCGGCCCGGCCCGTACAAAAATCAGTGAAAACAGGCCCGGCCCGTGGAAAAATCTATTAAATGAGGCCCGACTCAATTTCTACAAAAAAATTCAGGTTTTTCTAAACATACAATTAAACTTCTTTTAAAGAATAATACTGCATACATATTTATGGAATAATTTTACAGTATGTTTTAAAATTACTATGTGTTCGCAAGACAGCAAATACACAATAGCAACATTAATGATTACTTAGAGCCTTAGACGTTTCAACATTCAGATAAGAATTCATTAAAAAATTAATGTAGTTTAGAATAAAAGAAAAAAAGGAGTGTTAAAACATGATAACTTTTGAAGCTGTATAATAAAAAGCAGATTTGTAAAAATATTTATCTGACATTTAAATAAGGCTTTTCTCAAATCCAAAGGAGCTGCTTTCTGATACATTTCTGAATTCATATCTTTTCGGAAACGCATAAGATTGGCAGGTGTTCTTATTCAGAAAATACGTAATAGTCCAGGCAATAGAGACCGTATAGGGGCTCTACCAAGCAAAATTCATGGTAGTTCTGGAAAAAGGCTTACTATATGTTTTTGGGGTCGCTGAATCCGAATTTTTAACTTCCCACCAAAATTCCCCCCGGCTAACCCCCAAAATTTTGGTAAAATGCCCCCCCCCCCCCAAAAAAAAGGTTTTTATTAAAAAAATCCATTTTTTTATTATTTTAGGGAAAAAGTATCTAGAAATTCAGAAAGTACACAAAATTTGCAACAAATTAGATATATGACATTATGACTTAGGATGAAGGGGAAGGGGGGATCTGCCTCGGAACATGCGCGCGGTGCTGCGTGAACTAAGTTGCGCAATTCCACTTAACCACTCACACGTTTATATTCGCCCTCCCATCTCCTCTCCGAACTTTCTCTATAAGGTTTACTTTAAGTTTTTTGGGTCGCTGAATCCGAAATTGTAACTTCCCCCCAAAATTTCCCCCTCCCCCCAAATAGTTGTTTTTAACTTAAATTTCTTATCGTTTTAGTGGAAAAGCATTACGAAATTCAGAAACTAAGCAAAATTTGCAACAAATAGGATACATGACATTATGACGTAGGATGAACGGGGAGGGGGAGGGCTACCTCTGAACATGCACTGCGGCGCTACGGGCACTAAGTTATGAAGTCCAGGCAATAGGGGATTTTACCTGGAAAAATTAATACTAGTTCTGGATTTCTACTCACTTTATGTTTTTTGGGTCGCTGAATCCGCATTTGTAACTTATCACCAAAATTTCACCCGGGAACCCCCAAAAAAATGATTTCTTGAAAAAATTTGGTTTTTGAGAAAAGCGCGCGGGGAATGTTCCGAGGCAGCCCCCTCTCTCCCCGTTTATCCTACATCATATTGTTATGTATCGTATTTGTTGCAAATTTTGTCTAGTTTCTGAATTTCGTAATGCTTTTCCCCTAAAACAATAAGAAATTTAAGTTAATAACAACTATTTTGGAGGGTTTTCGGGGGGGGGGGATTTTGGGGTGTAAGTTAAAAATTCGGATTCAGCGACCCAAAAAACTTAAAGTAAACCTTATAGAGAAAGTTCGGAGAGGAGATGGGAGGGCGAATATAAACATGTGAGTGGTTAAGTGGAATTGCGCAACTTAGTCTACGCAGCACCGCGTGCATGTTCCGAGGCAGATCCCCCTTCCCCTTCATCCCAAGTCATAATGTCATATATCTAGTTTGTTGCAAATTTTGTCTACTTTCTGAATTTCTAGATACTTTCCCCCTAAAACAATAAAAAAATTGATTTTTTTAATAAAAACCTTTTTTGGGGGCTTTTTAGCAAAATTTGGGGGGGGTTAGCGGGGGAAATTTTGGTGAGAAGTTAGAAATTCGGATTCAGCGACCCAAAAAATAAAAAGTAAGCCAATTTGCAGAACTACCATTAATTTTGCTAGGTAAAATTCCCTATTGCCTGGACTATTATCGGATAACGTTATCCATTTTTTGATAAAGGCAATATAGAGAAAATACTGTCAAAATTAATGTTTTGAATCGAATTTCCAGAAGCGACAGCACGGGAAAGGAGAAAAACATGTAGTCACGTGACAAGAATATCTTATATCTCAGTAAGTAATTTATTTATAAAAAATGGAAAACGCTGTTCGATTCCAAATCCTTTCAATAATCAGTCAGGTCTGTCAATTTTATGCCTTTACAGCTAAAAATGAGTCAGAAAATATGTCAGAAAATTTTTCATTGTTGAGCAGTGAATTTGACAACCACCTTATATTTCCAAAGATTCCGTTTACAGAAGTTCGTTATCGCTATTATTATTTTTACAAAACATATTTCCGTCCCTACACATCCTGGGAAAAATAAAGTTTAGTTCCGGCCTGGTAGAAAAAAAAAGTTAAGTCTAATCTCGGCCCGGCACGAGTCTGCTGAAAAAATTATGCCCGGACCCATACGCCATTTAACTGTCCGATGCTAATCTCTGCGCTGGACACGTTACATTTCTGTATTGATGTTGTCAACTAGCATCGGCTCGTGACACACATTTATACTTATTCTCGTAAAAGTAACCTTCATTGAAAATGGGTCATATTTTATAGGCATCGATTAGGCTTTTATAGCGGGCCGACAGGCCCATTTAATTTTTTTTTTGTCGGCCCGGTCCGGTAGGCCCGTTAATTTTTTTTGCCGGCCCGGCCCGTTGAAAAAATTGTTCTAATTCTGCCGGGTACGGTTCTCGGGCCAAGCCCGGGCGCGTACAGACCTCTAATTTCGACCGAAAATTCGGTTCGTAGTGCCAACTTTGACAGTATTTTCTGTAATATCTTCTGAAAAAAAAAAAAAGAATGAAAACACCTTTCGATTTCATAGTTTCTGAATAAGAATACCTATAATTTCATGCGTTTCCGAACAAAAATGGATTCAGAAATGTGTTAGTAGCTCCTATGGCCTTAACGAAAATTAAATTTGCTTGAATGTATTGTTGCGAATACTCTTGTAATAAATAAAACTGGAAATATTATTAAAAATTATCAGGAAATACACATAACAATAAATGAAGCACTGTGACGCATATTTAAAATTTAGAAAAATGGTTCATTTTAATCTTAAAGACAAATTTAAAAGTTGAATAATGTTTTCCATTTTTTGATAAATAAATTACTTATTTGAGTTATAAGCGATTGTTGTCACGCGTGATGACAGATTTTTCTCCTTTCCCTTGCTGTAGCGTCCGGAAATTCGGTTCGTTCAAAGTACCAACTTTGTCGGTATTTTCTGTAATATATTCTGGAAAAAAAGAAAAAAAAACACCATTCGATTCTATAATTTCTGAGCAAGAATACCTGCAATTTCATGCGTTTCCGAACAAAAAATGAATTTATAAATGTGCCAGAAAGTAGCTCCTTTGGATTTGAGAACAACCTTAAGAGGCTACTTCAGTCAAGTGAAAAGATCCATTCGCTAATGCTAATCCTATGGAAGAAATTTATAAAGATATCTCGGTTGCATTTCAATATTTTTAAATGTTTTTTTTTTTTTTTTTTTTTTTTTTTTTTTTTTTTCATTGGATAGCTGAGATTGGTCTGTAAAAAGGCCGTTTTTACTTTTTCTATTTTGTTTACAGATACTTTTAATGAGGACACTTTCATTTTCAGAACCCGTTTCAAAACTGAAAGCATCCTCAAATCCTCATAAAAAAATGTGTAATCTAAATCGAAAAAGTAAAAAGCGGCCTTTGTACAGATCCGTCTCAGCTATGCAATGAAAAAAAAAAAAAATTATTTAAAAATATTGAAATGCAACCGAGATATATTCATAAATTTCTTCCATAGGATTAGCATTAGCGAACGGGTCTTTTCACTTGACTGAAGTAGCCTTTTAACTAAAAATAGCATTGCTCGAATGTACGGATACGAATACTTTTGAAATAAATAAAACTGGAAATATTATTGAAAATTGGCAAAAAAATAAATGAGGCACTCTGATGCATATTTAAAAGTTAGAAAAATGCTTCGTTTTATACAAATTTTAATTGCTAAAAGGCGTAAATTAAAACAATAAAAACAGTAAAAATAAGTTTATTCAACTGACATGTTTCGACTCTACCTGACTCATTTTCAAAACAAATAATTAAAAATATTCTAAAATTGCACGGCCTATGAAACGAACGCCATTATTAAAATTTTCACGTACTCTTTCATATTATGCACGTTATTATTATTATTTTTCTTTATGTTACTTGGATGTTATTTTTATTTTCGTAACCATTGAGTAACTCGAGCCATAGTTTTGGTAAGTTAACGGGGTCCGGGACACGAAAATCTTCAATTAAAAAATATATATATATATTGTATTAAAAATTTCTCTGTTATTTCCGTCTTAAAATGACGTTTAAATCATGTTTTTATCCAAATTGGAAAAGGAAATATTATTTTTTTCGCTTTGGTTTGTTTTCAAAATTTAGCTTTTAATCAATGGAAATGACTTCTTGTGAAAATGCGTTTTTCTATAATGGTTTTTTTTTTCACCATTTCTCGTATTTAAATTTTTATAAGTCAAGAACCGTTAAAGATAAATGTTTCAAACTTTGAACATGTCTTTTTTTCAATTGTTTTACTTTAATTTTGATTCAGCTAATTTGAAAAAAAAAAAAAAAAAAAAAAAAAAAAAAAAAAACATTTACTCTTGAAAATATGATTTAAAAAAAAAGTTACAACATTATTTTTTAAATTTTTACTTTAAATACTTTTAATTTTTATTTAAATTAATATTTTTAAAAATGCTTAATCAAAATTAAAATTTATATATTTCCGTTTATTTAAATGAAAAAAAAAATGAAATTTTACAAATAATATT
This sequence comes from Maratus speciosus, assembly GCA_963932465.1. Lineage (NCBI taxonomy): Eukaryota > Metazoa > Arthropoda > Arachnida > Araneae > Salticidae > Maratus > Maratus speciosus. The sequence continues at coordinate 505,294,840 of OZ010786.1, read as the reverse complement.
TCGAGTTATAACGATTTTAAACTATCCCACTTTTTTAATAAATTTTAAATTAATTTCTTGTTTAATTATGAGAAGTTTATCATGCGATGTTTACAAATGATATGGTTAACCATCCCGAAAATTTTCAAAATTTTAACTCAATAAATAAAAATTATTTTAAAATGTGTCTCGGGCCCCCAAATGATGCTGCATCGTTACATATTGAATTTTTGCGTGTTACAATCTCTGTGGTTTCTCTTATACTGGATGAATAGTATACACTAGAGGGCAAAATGATCTTACTTTCATCGAAATTTATTTCTTTTTGATGTAATCTTGCTCATCTTGGTTCATTTTAATCTGAAAGATAAATTTAAATAATTTATTTCCACTTTCTTATTTTTTTAAAAATTACTTGTAATCTATGAAGCGGTGCAGAGCATAGCCCAAACTAATCCGACATTCATTCGACCTGAATTATTATCTAATATATTTCTAATTAATGCATAACTACTAGAATTAATCAATAATGAAGAAATCTTAAATAGGTAGAAGGTCATGTTCTATTTCAACGAGAAGTTGGTTGCCACGATTTCCAAAAAATCTTTGTTACAGTTGAGGAATTAAGTATTCAGTTTTGTTATACTATTCTATACTTTATAGCCACCCCAACAAGACTCAATGAACCCAAACTAACTGATTTAATTAGTATTATGTTCTTTAGGGTTGTTCTGAAATCCAAACTCGTTACTTTCTGACACAATTTTAACACTTTCCAACGGTGTTTATGAAATATACAATATGAACTTATAAGTTAAAAAAAATATGCATTTATTTAAAACTTCTTAGTACTTTCGGACTGTATTTTCCAAGCTCATTATCAAAGAATATTTTAATAACTGTTGTCGTATTTGTATAAATAAACAGCAATTAGTTATTAACTAATTATTTTAATAACTAATTTCTGTTTATTTGTACAAATGCGTCAATAGTTATTAAAATATTCTCTGATGATGTGCTTGAGAAATACCGTTTAAAAGTAATAAGAAGTTTAAAATAAAAGTATATTTCTAGGGTTCCGTACTTAAAAAGTAAAAACGGAACCATTATAAGATCACTCCTGTGTCTGTCTGTCACAACCATTTTACTCGTAAATTATGGAACGGGGAAAGTAATGAAGACTATATTGACCCACATATTTACAGATTATTAAACATTCACAAATATATTTTGAACTAGTCGAATGTGCCAATCCCAAAGCTTTCTTCTATCTCATACATGTTAATACTTCAAGATTCGCTATCACAGTGCCAAAATTAAATGGCAATCTATACTCATCATGAGGATTCTAAAAAGATGAAATTCCGCACATTAGTTCTTGAGATATGACCATCGCTGAAATCGTGTAAATACAGCATAGCAGCGCCACCTATTGGGTGATTTACATCAGAACCTAATCATAATCAACTTATGTCAACGTCTAATTGAAAATGAAGTTTGATGAAAATCCGTGCATTAGTTTTTGAGATAGAGCTATTGAGAAAATCGTTAAAAAACCAGCATAGCAGCGCCACCTAATTGCGCGACTGACACCAAAACCTAGTTATCAATAACTTGTGTCAATGTCTAACTGAACTATTTAAGAATATACTGAAACTAAAATTATGAAAAAATTAGAGACAGTAGATGATAACTTAAATCTTGCAGGAAAACCATAGCGATAACCTTTGGTCACATAGTTTTTGAGAAAATTGCATTTTTCCGTTACACACAAATTTTGATTTGTGGGCATTCAGCTAAGGTGTTGAGGAGTTCTGGAGGTACCTATAGTAGTAGAAATGTAAATGCGTTGTAGATAATGATTTTGGAAAAAAAATCGTCGGTAATTAGCCCAGATAGTATTAACCCTTAAACTCACGGACGGTTTGAACATACTTAATGACAGGGCGGTGCATTCTATGTACCATCGGCTTTTGAAGTCTAGATAAAAAAATTTAATGATATATTTGTGTAATGGAATGCCCAGTAGCATTATAAAAGCAATAAACGTCAAATTGTTAAAAACAGGCAAGTTTAATTAGAATTATGCGATTCGCGATTAGTTTGCATTGAGTGACTCTCTCAATACGCCTCCTGTGTCTTTAAAAGTTAATTAAAAACCTATCTTGAAAAACGCTGTGCGGACGAAGGCAGCGCACACTGGGACGTTTTGACGATCTACGTGGACAAAATTAATTCGTTGAAGTTTAACTAGTTTTTGCTGTTTTTTTTTAAATGCATCACTAATAAAATACTCAAACAGTGATAAATATTTGTTTATTTAACTACAATGTCTTAAAATAAAAATACAGGGTGCCCACTAAATTCCGTTCCCATCCTCTTAACTGCCGAACGACTGCATCTATATTAATAAACGTAATGTCTAGGTATAGTAAAGAGACTATGCGCTACTAGACGAGACCTCTTACAGCGCCACATGGTACAAAATGGGGGTATTATCGTTCCTATCGCGGAAATGGTTCGAAATATGGGATAAAAGTGAATGACGACACCTTGTGAACATGAATGCTAAATGAATCTCGTTCTGAATATGAATGTCGTTTTCGAGATAGGAATACTAAGCTGTTTTGCATCATGTGCCGCTGGAAGCGGTCTCATCTGATAGTGCATAGCCACTTTACTATACCTAGACACCACTTTTATGACTATGGCTATCACCGTTCGGCAATTAAGAGCGTGTGAAAGACTTTAGTGGGCACCCTGTATAATACATTACAAATATTGCGTTAAGCATACTTATTTTACAATTAAGTAAAAAAACAATTTAATGCACACATGTAAGTTAACATTCATTTCTTTTTTTCATTTTTGTCTACTCAGAATTTCTCGAGAAATTTGTGTAGTCATCCTGAAAAATAAAATTTTTAAAATAAAATCATATAAAAAAAAACTTTAATGTTTTGTGGTACTCTGTAAAACATATAAATATAAATGCAACCAAAATTATTTTCAGTTGAAAAAATGCTGTTGTGCGAATAAATAACCTATATAAATTTCATTCAAACTGAAATAAAATTTCTGCATATACACGGTAATGTATCGGAAATTTTTATGTATCCCTGTAAAAAAAAATACAACTACTACGCACTTTGTTTTCAATTTAAAAAATGCTATTGTGTATCTCAATAACTTATAGTAATTTTGTTGAAATTTAATTAAAATTTCTGCTTTTTAGCAACAATCTTTCCGCGATATTTTGTGTGGCTCAGTAACAAATGCATAATTTCTACGTTTGTCAAATTATAATTTAATAGAATTGTCATCGGAAAAACACACGTAGGGAAAGTTTCAGCTCAATCAGATAACTGGAAGTGCTTTAAAATTGTCTTGCAAGATTCGGACTAATCTTTTATGTGGCCCTGTGAAAAGAGTTTAACTGTCACGTTCCATAAATTATAATAATATTGCATTGTCATCAGAGCTACATATCCTGAGCAAAGTTTCATCTCAATCAGGTAATTGAATTTTGTTTAAAATTAACTTGCAAGTTTTAATCTAAACTTTTGTGAAGCCCTGTAGAAACAGTATTCTAAACAAAGTTCTACGTTCTTTAAATTATAATAATATTGTATTGTCATTCAAATTACACATGTTTTCATTGTTTCGGCTCAATCGGATAATTAAAAGTGGTTTAAATTTGATTTGCAAGATTTGAACTAAACATACATACATGCACTGCAAGTTAATATGATACTTGTTTATTAATAAAAACTTAAGGATCTGCAGACATCTGCAGGAGTTTTTTTTAATTTTTCAATACTTTAGGAATGGCACTTGGATTTAAAAAAAAATGTTTATTGCTGAATAATGCTGAACAATATATTAAAAGTCAAGATGAAATTTGCAAACAACATCAAGGATCATCCAGAATTACAACCTTTGAAAAAAGCGGTTAAGAAGGTTTAATATCGCTTATTTTCAAATAAAAATTGGTTAAATCTGACCTTGACAAACCTGTGACATATATTAAGCAAACTCGTGCTTTCAAATAAAACAGAATAGTCACGACGTGCTTTCAAACTTAAAGGAACCTAGTGCAACTTTTGAAACTCCCTCAAACCAACTGCGTAAAGGGATTCTTTACGGTCATAATTAATCGACACCTCTGATTTTTTTTCGAAAACACTCGTACGGATCTCGATAATAAAGGCATTCAGCTACCAGTTTTGTCAAATTCTGAGATAATCGGAAAATTGAATTTTGTCCACCTAGATCAGGCACGGCGAACCTTTTTATGCACGCGTGCCAAAAATCTATAAACAATATCTATTAACAATGTAATGTGCCAAACTTTTACATAAAAAAATGCAACGTACGATGTTCATACAAAACATTGGTTATAAAATCAGTTGATTTCATGCAGTAACAATGTATAGTTTAAAATATCATAAATTAAGATGAGATTTCTCTGTATATTGGAATCAACCATTAAATTAACGAAATTTCATTTCCTAAATATGATTAATTTAAATGGTACGTATTATAATAACGGGAAAAAATACGAATTTTTATTTTAGTAATTTTTGACTTAGTATTAAAGCAATATTTCAATCATAATTATCCAAGTTGTATTAAACAATCTATTAATAATGTATTGAGGAGATTAACGCTGTTGAACGTTCATTGGAGAATGCTTTATGTATGGTTCACATTTCGTTAATTTTATAAATATATGTAGCTAAATTGGATTCATTTTAAATTTTATTACAGTGACTAGCTAACGGAATTCGTTTGAAAGATACAGCTACAGCTTTTAAATTCGTATAAAAAGGGCAAATACATGCAGATAGTATCACAGGAAAAGAAAATTCTTTTAATTCATGCAAAAAATAATTGCAAAATTTGTGATAGTCTATCCGTATGACACAAACTTTTATTAACAAAACGGAAATAAAAAGATATAAAAAGAAACTGTCCGAAAAAAATGAATTTATAATCATTATCAAATTTAATTTTTTCGTGTGCCAGATAAATTGTCTTACGTGCCAACTCTGGCACGCGTGCCATAGGTTCGCCAACCCTGACCTAGATCATCAAAACGTCCCACTGTGCGGCGTTTCAAATTTGCGACTTCCTTTCGAAGCGCGCTTAGCACAATGGCAAGCTTAAACTTTGATCAAGGTTTTTAGGTACGCTGTAAAAGAAAAGATTATTACTACGCTGAATTTAGTTTATGAAATGCCAAATCAAGTTTAAATATGCACTACTTTTATTGTCAATACCGAATTAAGTTCGCCATAAACATATTAGGATTAAATAATAAAAAAAAAAAGTTATACAGAATAGCAATATTTGATATTATTTAGGCTTCATATCTATTTGAACTTTTATGGTATACCCATTGATACTTTTCTAGTATTTACAAGTATACCCAACCGTACGTTGTATAGTTTTATACAAAATCTTATTATTATTTTCGGAACGATTTTTTTTTTTTTTAAATAATACAATTACTAATTCATATATTTATTGTATGAAGTAGTAATTGCATGAATTAGTATTGCGTTATGAATTAGTACCTCTGAGCGCGAGTAGTGCTCGTACTTGACCGTTTACTTAACGTATTTTTTATTATTTTAATAGCCTTTTAAATAAAACAGTGAGTTTTTCAAAGTTCACATTGTCTATTTTATGTTTGAATCAAGATGACATACTGCGTTTCGTCGTATAAGGGGTCAGGTACCTTTGAAAGTGTCCAAAAATACTTTTTTTATTTAATAGCTTATATTAAAATTTTATTCTTAAGGAATATTTAAAAAGAAACCCCATGCAAAAATTCGCTGTGGGAGGGAAGTTATGACGAAAATAGTTTGAGCTCACTTTATGTTATCAAGGGGTAATTGGATCTTTAAAGTCAATTTTCTCAAAACGTTGATTTTGTTCACTCCGCGCATGATTTCTAAGAAATGGCTGGATAGAATTTCATGAAATTTTAAAACAACCTTATAGATGCACAAAATGACCTACTATTATGTTCATCAAGTAACAAATTTAGAAATTATGACTATTTTTATACAAAAATAATTTCAAAATTTTGAGATTTTTGATTTTACATTTATTTTCTCAAAAACTAATCGTTATATTTTTTTCAGTGTATGTCATTTTAAACACATATTATATCTCTATTCAATAAAAAATTTTGCGCTCACTCTGACAATTCATTTATGAGAAATCATGCGCGCAGGACAAATAAGGTGAATTCGTTTATTAAAAAACATTAAATTTCAAATGAAGTTTAAAAAAAAAAACTTTACATGCATCTAGATTAAAATTCAGAGCATTAACTATTAGCCTAGGACTCTTTTTATGTTTATGATTTCGATTTGTCTGTCCGTGTGCCTGGTCAATGGGGAAATATCGTTTGCAGAGTATTTTAATGATGTTGAACTATTCTAAATATATTGAAATTTATATACATTATAGAGGCTCACTATAAGATGCTTACTATAGAATAGTGTTTCATAGCCTTTATCGTGCGTTTACAGGGACGTACAAAATAATTCGTTTACAATTATTTGAGCAATAATTTTTGGAAGTGAATTTATATTTTTGGCACGGGTTTTTAATTTGTTTAATGTGTTTTTAAGTAATATTTTGCATGTAACTCGAAATGCCATATATGAGGAAGTATGTGAAAACAGGCTTGGTTCACTGTGGGAGTAGATAAAACAGATTTTATGCACTTTCTAAATGGACAATCTAATTTTTTTTTTCAAGATGGACATGATCTATTAAGGTTGTGAGCCCCTCATTATCTAATACATTGTCTCCGTAAATGGGGCATTCTCACAATCTTTTAACTTTCATGTCCCTGAATAATATTTTTTTTATTTAATACACTTTTTTGTGTGTTTTTTTTTTTAATTTCATATACTTGGGAACATCCCATTGCATGATTGCGCAACAATATTAACGAGATAAATAAGTTTTGGACGATGTTGGGGTCCAAACACATGGAAAACTCATCTACCGTCCCGTGTCCCTGATGCTGATTTTGAAGTTTGGAGCTGTCTGGATAAAATTGTTTCAATAAAAATAATTCGATGTAATTTTTTTTTTAAACTGAAACTATTGTTTTATATTAACATGTAGCTAAAAATTAACCTGCACGCATTTTTAGGGTTGATATTATTTTTTGAACTCTGTCCCTGGGTTTTAGATTTTTTACCATCCCTCTTCTAAAATTATACAGAAAATCACTTCAGATGCAGCGACAGAATTTTTTTCAAGTTTTTGCTCATGCAAAAGTATGCTAGAGAAAGAATATCTAAAATTCTTTGACAGGAAATTTACTGCCGAATATAAATCAGCATTTAAATATCAATTTCAAGCACCGTGGCTTTATTGATAGTCTTACCGTCCCCAAGGTTTATTCTTGCACTTTTCGAGGTAAATAAATAAAAAAAAAAATTAATTTAATCCAATGTTAACAACTGTTTCGAAAAATCAATGAACATTGTGGCTATCACTTAGTCTTAATATGATTTTCCTAAAAATAGGTGGTAATTTTCCTTACCGTTCCATCCTTACCGTCTCTTTTTTTACCATTTCGTCCCTTTTTTTACCTTACCGTCCCTTCTTTAACACCCCTTTAAGACAATGTTATACAAAAATTCTGTATTAAAAGTACTACATTTGTATTATTTCTTATTTGAATGTCCTGTGGGTACTATGCAAATTCATTATAAGTAAAAATTTAGAAGAAAATAAAAAGTTATAGTGGTAAAATGGTAAGGAAAATTAAACTCGCAAGTTTAACCTAACCCTCAGTTAAATAAAAAATTTTTCGCTGCTGACCATTTTTTCTTTATTTTGAATCATTAAGGCATTCGTCTATCAGATTAAAATGTTATTTTAGCAAGTTTATTTTCGCCAGATTTTTTTCCCCAAAAGTCAAAAAATTGTGAGAATGCCCTTTATACCGACATTCTTCCTTTTTCTACTTGCTTAAATACGTAACCTTCCATACACTAATATACTTCTTACACCAATAACATACTTCTTACACTAATTTTATGACATTTACTAGCCCCCTGCGAGCTACGCCCGCCAATCCCCGTTCAGACTTCGCAGCCTCTAAAAATTTGGTAATGTGCCTTGTTTAAAAATATTACCAGGTTACGGAAGATTGAATGATATTATTACCATAGTGGCGGCTATCTTCTGTAATCGGGTTGTCATGCTTCTCCGTTTGAATGGGCCATTTTTCTGTTACCATGGCCTCATCCATCACTGTCGTAACAACTGATGTCTGTGGGGTTGATAAGTAAGACCAATTACACATTTGAAAATCAGCTTGTATAAAATGGTACATTAAAAATGTCGCTATCTTTCTGACTTTTATAAAGACGCTATGGACAATATTCTTCCTCTAGGTTCGAGGTTAAAAATCTCCGTCTGCTTGGGAATAGCTTTCGAGAACCACGGTATTGAAAACTATTGTGTTTGCGTTTATATTATATGTTTTGATCGAGTTTTGAATATTTTCAGGAACAGGTATAGCTTATTATGAATTCTTTTCTCTATTTTGATAAAGCATCATGCAGATTTTTATGTTTTTTAACATTACATATTGTTTATATTAATTAATAAGAATATCCGAATTTTCTAATATGTATTTATCGAATTTTAATTTAAAATATTTTGCGAATACATTTAACGGTATTTATGCTGCCTCAAGTGATATAATATACAAATAAATTTGCTAGCCGCATTACTTTTATGCCATGTGACGTCACATTAAAATTCCCCGGTATGAAAATCATTTTAAATGTATCATTTTAAAATATGTCGTAATTTCCACTATTAAATGCATTTATCATACAATATAGTTTATTTATTTTGAAGTTTTTTTGTCTTTTAAGATTCACGGATACATAAATTATTTAATTTTAAAATGTGCAGCCTCCATGAACTTGTGAAAACTCGTTATTATTTTTATTGAAATTTAATTCATCTTGTTGTTATGGGAACACACACACACACACAAAAAAACAACAACAAAAAAAAGCAATATCTTTGGAATTGAAGTCTCGCATAGATATATTTTAAAGACGTAATTACTCCCATTTGCTGCTTTTAATACTAGAACGTCCAGCTGGTGTCGATTTGAATGACAAAATTTCGATTCGTACCAGAATTATTTTCGTAAAATTAGTTAAATTGTAACTAGAGAGAGACTTCTGACAGTTTCTCGAGGAGCCTGGGGCCAATAGCCCCACATCCCCAAGAGTAATAATATGGATATACTAGCGGGAACTGAATCATGATAGTACTGGGGAGAAAACTTAAAATTATAAAACTCTGTTAAATAAATAACTGAAATTGTTTTAAATAAAAATTCTGATGTTAAAATGTTTTTATTAAGTTTGGGTAAAATTTCCGAACATTCTAGTGTTAACGAATATTAATGAATTTATCATTATAAAGTTATCCTTATCTTTTTAATATTTATGTGAAAATAGTTTTGTTGTTAAAAAGGAAGTATTATTAATTGCGCTGCCTTAGAATTGACGACAAACGTTAAAAAATGCATCTCGAAATATAAAATAAAAGTCCCGTAAATATATTTTTAAATTTAAACTGTTTGGCAGAATTATGATTGGCCATTTTAAACATGACGTAATTTCCCGCATTTACTGCTTTTAATGCCTATTAATGAATTTATTACATATTTTAAAGTTTTCTTTCTCTTTTAATAGTCATGGTAAATTAAATTTTTATGACGCAATTTTCAATATTTTAATGCTTTTAACATGTAATCGTTTTATTCTGAAGTTTTTCTGTTTTAAATAGTCACGTGTAAATAAATTTTTAATCGTAAGGAAATATTATTCTTTGCACTTTTTCTACGATCGGCAACAGTCGGAAATAATAATTTTTCTAAAATATGCAAAAAATATCTCTTGAAATGATGAAAATTTAATTAATCTAAATAAGAAATTATTATTTATTTAATATTAAATTATTATTAATAGTTAATGAATTATTTTTTCAAATTTTCCTGAAAAACATAATGTAATCGCAATATTTGTTTTCACTACCGATGGAAATAAAAGATAATTTCATTTTTAATTTGAAAATGGTGAAAAGAAGAAATCTAATAATGCCTATTATTATTCATTTTCTCTCTTTTCCACAAAAATGGAGTAATTTGGTTGTCATCATTAGAATATTTAAATTTAAATTAGAAAAAAAATTAATATCTCGAAAACTAATTCAAATTTTGAAACTCTAATACCAGTTTCGAGATTTGCGGATCAATATGGATTTTTGATGTTAATTTCACCGCATAATATTCCATATTTTAGAGAAATAGCCGTGAAACATAATCAGTCGTTTCATAAAATCGTTTCATAAATTCGTTTCATTAGGATTTTTATATATATAAAAAGTATATTAATTTTATTATTAATATTTAATGAATTACTTTTCAAATTTTCCTAAAAATCACAATTCAATCGCAATATTGTCTTCATTACCGATTGAAATAAAAGATAATTTCAATTTTAATTTGAAAATGGCGAAAAGGAAGAAATCTAATAATCCCTATCGTTATTCGTTTTCTCCCCCCCCCCTTTTTTTTTTAAACAAAATTGGAGTAATTTGGTTGCCATCATTAGAATAACTAAATTCAAATTAGAAAAAAAATAATATCTCAAAAACTAATTTAAATTTTGAAATTCTAATGCCAGTATTGAGATCTGCGGATCAATACGGATTTTTGGTGTTAATTTCACCGCATAATATTCCATGTTTAAGGAGAAATAGCTGTGAAACATAATCATTCTTTTAATCAGTCGTTTCATAAAATCGTTTCATAAATTCGTTTCATTAGGATTTCGGGTTGATATACATATTTACTTAACTTTCAATAGACAACAATTCTTCTTTTTAACAAATTGATATAATAGAGATTAATGAAAAATCTTTTATGATTTATATTTCACTAAAACTTATTAAACTTATTAGGATGATGCAGAAGTTGTTGGCAGAATTTATTTTTTTACTTTAGACGAATAACAATACATTTTCCACCACAGTATAACCATGGTGTAAAATTGTTTTCTTTTCATGATCTTGGTGCTTTTGTCATAAGTGATACAACGATTTTCCAGCGATTCGAAACAATAACCAACTCTGTCGCTTACACACAAAAAAAAAAAAAAAAAAAAAAAAAAAAAAAAACCAGCATTTTTTTCAGCTACGAATTTAAATGACAAAATAACACATTGATTAATTGCATTTGCATAAATAAAATGAAAACTTTCTTTGCCTACTTTCATTCTTGATCCCTTTACAAGATTTATTTTAATGCATCCTTTATAATATCTAGATGAAGAAATAACCGTAGACGAAAAAAAAAATAATAAGACATGTAGAAAAGAAAATCGCAACAAATGATGATTGCCATAAATAATTTTAAATGTCTTCAAATGTTAAACTAAGTCTTAGTAAATGGATTATTTCCGAATTAAACTAAATGCTCAAGCTTGATACGCTTGATTTCAAATGAGATTTTGTCAGAATCATGCCAGTTATTTATGAGACAGGAATTAAGAAACATAATATGATTTTGTTTTCACACAAAACGTTTACTTAAAGCGGTTGTCAAGAAAAAAAAAAAAAATCTTCCGTTCAACAACGCGAAACTTTCTGACACATTTTCTGACTCATTTTTAAAAATAAAAGCATTCGTTCACCAAGGTTCGATTTTGACAATTGTGTGGATTTCTTTAACCCTTTCAGGGGTGCTGGACAGATAATTACACCTGTTTATTTTCTATTTAATTTACATCCAAAATTGTTAATTGGTCCAAATCATCCAAGCAACCTCATAGCAAATTGGTATATAATTTTATATACCTTAGATAAATTCAAATAATATAAGTGATCGTAAATACATAATTCTAGTAGAAGAGCAACGCGAAGCATTAATAAAATTAAAATTCGCGTCAAAATGTAATTATTAAATTTAAATAATTACGAATAAAATTAAGAGTTTGCGTTGTGAATTATTTAGACGAACTCTTCCACTTATGAATTAAACTAAAATTTAAGCTGTAAAAATAAATTGACACACCTTAAACATTATCAATTAAATAATTACAGAAACCTTTTAAAACTTGATTAAATATTTTATTTACATTGAACACCGCTATATACAGAAATACATAATATTAATTCAAAAAAAAGTAAGCAATACTTTTGTTTGCTTCTCATTATTTTATGTATATTTAATCTTTAAAAAAAGGACAATATTTTCATTTCACTCTAATTATTATATATTTTTTTTTTTTTTTTTTTTGCTAAAAGAATAATTCTCTTTCATTTTTAAATTACCATAATTTTATTTAAATATTGGTTTTGTCGGATCTCAGATTACTCTCTACCATAAAATATCAGAAAAGTATATTTATAATTTTTCATATGATTTTAAGTGGTAAAAGAAAAAGTTGAAAGTAGTACCTTTTTTTTAATATACGGGATGGTGGCCTTTATACATCAAATTCAGAGTTGTCGCGTTGCTTAGGATCATTTTCATATGTCATCCGGAATTCGCTTCGTATCAGAGCGGCAACATCGGGATGGCAGGATGCACAGCTACGGACCTCTGTAGAATAATCCTCTTTATTTTAACATCAGGAAGACATCCTCAATTTGGCTTGCTTAGGCTCACTCCGATATGTACATCAGGAAGACATCCTCAATTAGGCTTGCTTAGGCTCGATTAGGCTCGCTCCGATCTGTCCATCTCGCCTGGGCATTACTAGGGCTTTCAGGATTCATCGCACGGGCTTTTAGGAGAGCTCCTGCGTCCTCTACATCTTTTTTCAGAGACTCTCTTTTTTAAAACTTATTCTTCTTGCACACTAACTCCTGCAGTGGGTGGAACTATTTTTGTCTAGTCCACTGTTATTGGATGTGAGAAGATTTTGCATTATTCTTCGATAGGCCTATTAGCTCACAGTCTGCAAATGGCCCCTTACATATACTTTAATATTATTATCTGCCTTAAAGTTTGGGTGGTCTGAAAAGCCATAAATTTATCCCAACACTTTTATTGAGGCCATAAATTGATTCCAACGTTTTTATTATTTTACGATTTCTAATTATACACCACTTTCCATTGGCTTGTCATAAAACGACACCATGGCGTCTGGCTATTGTTGTTGTCTGAGATCCGAACTCTATTCAACATTATACATTCATTTTACAATACAACAATTTTTTAAAAATATATATTTAATATTTAAAATCAACTTAATAATTTTTGTATGAACTTACACTCTTATTTTACTTAAATATATAAACATTATAATTTTGCACTCATAATTATATTTTATAAAAAAATATTTATACAAACAGAAATAACAAATTACGCAATTTTTCTTTGATTTAACCAACATGGTGCGGGAACATATCATAGTTATATGTTGCCCAGCATCTCTCCCGGTGTCAGAAAAAAAAAAACTGATTGCTGGTTTTATTTTTTTTGTAAAGCTTAAAGGAATGTACATGTCCATATGACTGTGTATCTACACAGTTTTTGAACTAAGTCTGTAAAGTTCAATTATCAATGGTTCTGGTATATTTTATAAGAAATTCTTCTATTTTTTCATAACAGAAAGTTCAACACATGATAGCATAGTTGTCTGTTGACATTCACATTTATAGAAGACCTCTGTACAGAAAATCTGACGTCTTTCTCGAAGCCTTTTTTCTTTACCACACACATGTTTACTAATTTTGTAACTTTACAGTTTAAGAGCCCAAAATACATTCAAAGCTATAATTTTGTATGAAACTAATATGCCGAAATAAACCTAATTACAAAAAAAATAATGGCATACGCATTTGACATATTATTTCATCACATACAACCTTATGACACAGTGTTTTATCTAAAACACATTTTATACTGAATAAAAGTAAATACAAACCTTGTCGTATGACATGTTATTTTACACATAATTAATCTGATGTATTCAAATTATAATCAGAAAAATATTGTATACAGACTTGTTACATTATTTTATTTATTTGTTACTTCTAACATGTATGATATGTCAAAATATACAAGCTATTTCATCTCCTTTAATATATCATTACGCAATGCTTTCCAACTTTACCCGATACGAGAAAGAGAGAGAAAAAAAAAGAAGAAGGAGGATAGAATAAAACCAGTTTTTGAACGTCCCCGATCCTCTCGAAAAGTGGGGGTTGGTCAAGCTACTAATCCCTTTCTGCGAGGTGATTTGTGCTGTGACAAAATTTTACGACTTCCCAAAAGTATGTATTTAAAACCATTTCATGCTTGTAATTACCTTATTAATTAGTATAATTTCTTGATATACTTTCTTCTTAACTAACTGTGCATGCCTGTATGTAATTTTCAACATAATCTATGCATAAATAGTGTATGTACTTGTATCATATCTATTGTAAACCTTCTGCTTTTTTTTATTATTTTGCAGGGGAAAAATGGCGATTCTAGCATCTGAATTCTCCTGCCTCATACTGCGACTGAAGCGATCGTGGCTTTTTATGCTGTCAGGTTAAAATCTAAACCAAATTGCCTTTCAGGATTTAACAAAAAATGCATATAATTTTCTTTAACTGATTACATTGTATATTTTTAGACCTTTCTAACAAACACAAATTTTGATTCATGATATTGTTTACTATTAAAATGTAAACAACACGGAAATATGACTTCTACAGCCTCTTAAAATGCAAAATATGCATTACGCTGACCTTAAAAATGCACCTTCATTTAATACTATTAAATAGTGTTGTCAGAAAATGCCATTGACGAAGAAGAGAACAATTTTTTTTCTTTAATTATTATTTATTTAGCCAACAATTCTATCTTAAAAGATTGTTAAATTTTCATATTTATTTATTTACTGAATGAAATAAAAATTTATTTATTCAAAAATTAATTTATCATTAACATTCCGTATGTGAATTCTACTGTCTAAACTTTAATGATATGTTTAAAAAGTAAAAGATACTAAATTATTATTATTAATCAAACATTAATAATTATTATTTAATTATAAAAAAAATGTACTTAATACACTTGTATAATTTAAAAAAAAACAAAAGCAAATGATAATTACTACGTAACATCGTATGCAGCCATCTATGAGTACCCGGCCGGACCAAAGAACTTCTGCCAGCAGAAAAAATCTTTGTATACTCACAAACAATCACATCCAATTTTTTTTATAGATCAAGTTTTTTAAAATAATTACTGTACGTACTATAAAAAAAATTAAGTAAATAAATTTATTAAGCCATACTACATATTTTAATAAAAATAAGGCCAATATATATAAATATATTTATTTATTTATTTTGTTTCCTTATGTTAAATTGGCCAAATTATATAAAAAAAAAATTTTATGAACTCACACACTCAAATTTATCAATACTATGTATATTTATATGTGTTAAATTTAGAATTGCATTTAATTCTAAGGGAAAGTAAAGAGAAAAAAAAAATGCTTAAATTCTAAAATAACACAAATTTATAAAATATTTCATTTAAAAAAAAAAAAAATCTAATTTCTAGCTGATTTCAGCAAGATGTCATTTAATATTTATATTAAATAATTTTGCTAATACATTTTATTAATTATTAAATTTGCATATTTTTATATATACAATAAAAATATAATAGTCTTACATAAAATTTTACACTATAATAATGTTATTAATTAATTTAACTTGAATTTAAGCCTACTTTAATTCTAATTGAATACCGTTAATAAAAGTAAATTAGCTTATCAAGTTAAATATAATATAAACTATGTTTGTCTAATGTTAATTTTGCTGAAAATTCCATAACTTTTAACTGTAAATGCTAATTGCTATACCTTTTGTTATTTATTTTGAAAACAACACGAACTTATATTTTTATTTATTATTTTTTTTATTAAATCTAGGAACTATACACTGAGCTAGACACTCCATAAATGTGTAAAACCTAAAAATCAAAAGTTTTCCTAAATAAAACTCAAAATGCTGCTTTTTACAATATAATATTACTAATTTTATTGTTTCTGAGCATAACATCTAGTAATTATACCATACTTAATTTTTTCTTCGATTCCTTTTTCAGCCAAGAATCCTGAAGTTAATGCCTAAGTGATGACCATATATTGATGTATCTAAGAATTGATAAATTTTCTACAAAAATTTTGTTGGTGCTGGTGCATACCCAGCCGTAGGCCAAAATTGCACCCTATAGAGAAAGCCTTTGGTGAGAAAATTTTAATTTTGCTTCAATTATTTATTTGTGTAAATTTTTTTTACAATAATTTTGTGTGCAATCATATTGAAATAACTTGCCTTGTCCATTGTTATACATATATATGTTTTTTTAAAAAACCAATGTGCTACACCAACATCCTTTTTTTTAATTTTTTATAACACTTTTGTTCATAAAACTTATCCCTGCTGTCTAAATTCTAGACTTTAGCATATAAGTTGTAATTGAACTACCAGAATAAATCTTAGTACTTTTTGCATATTTTATTATATTTAGGCTTATAGCTGACCGCTATCCTAATATAAAGTGCACTAATAATTTATTCCTTGTCAACCATATATTTATATAAGAAAAAAATAAAAATAAATATATGAGTATGTTATAAAGCTGTTCTAACTACCCTGAACCTATAGCTTACACCTACTCATTTTAAAGAGTAATTCTGAAATTCTGTCATCTAAATTGTAAGGCTATTAGCAAAGGCTACCCTTATAGAAGACAGAAAAAAATTCTCTCTTTTTTTTTTTTTTTTTTTTTTTTTGAAAATTACTCCAACATTATTCACTATTAAATTAATTAAGTTTTAATGTTATTTTGCTTTGTTTAGATTTTATATTTTCTAATTCATATTCGAAAAGAAAAAAAAAATATATAACTTTTGCCTGGAGATAAATATTTCACTGCTCCATTGAAGTTTTGTAAAGCACATTTCATAATTTTATAAGTATGTTTTCGGGTGCGCCCTGCACATTTGCTCAATATTGTAACCCTGAGACAAATTGGCGTTCCCATGTTCCTATCCTTTCTCATTATTATTTTGAATTTTAAAAAGGCAAGTTATTAATTTTGTCTCAATTTTTTTTACCTAAAAGAGAAAAATTTATTTTTAAATTTTGAAAATTTTGAAATTTTGAAATTCGATTAATTATGTATTTTGATTGATTTTTAATACCACTTCATATCCCATGGATAATATTGGGGAGGGGGGAAAGGGTAATGATCTTGTATAACATCCCCGTATAAGTTTGTATATGGTGTATAACCATATAACGACATATTTATATCATAATAATCCGTTTGATACTTTAAATATGGGTCTACATTCTCAGAATATTTATTATTTTTTTTATAATACTTTTTAGTCAGTTTGTCACCCTTTTGACTCGTATTTTTGTTCAATTTGAACCAACAATTTTCAGTTAAGTGCGATTTTCTTTTACAAATGTCACATTTATTTTTGTAATTTTTCTCACCCTTAATTTTTTTCTGAGACCCTTGTAAATTCGTAATTTCCGCCTCTGTATGACCTGTTGCATATTTCGGAGTGTACAGCTGATGCATATGTCGTTTGATCGGCTCTATTGATTTTGGCGTTTGCATCTTTAATTTTTTTGAATAAAGAAGGTGATAAAAGGGAAACAGCAGCTCCAGTATCCAGTAACGCTTGTATTTCGACGCCCTGTATACTTAGTGATATAATTGGCAGACTATCTTTGTCTGCATTTGTTATATTTGCGATTGTTTTATTTATTTTATCGATTTCCGTCTCTGAAAATCCCGAAACTTGATCCGATTTCGCTGTTTTATTTGCCCATTTTTTTTTTCTTTTTGCGCTTTTCAAATTGATAACCATTTTGATCATAATTCTCAGAAATATATCCAAAATCCCTATTTCCCGAATTCCAGTTAGATTGTGAATAATCATACATCCCATAATGCGTCGGGTGATTAAAGGAATTGTAGTAATCATTATAATATCGTTCATAATCATTATAATGAAAATTGTTATTGAAATGGGGACCCTGATAATCATTGTGTTTATTAAAGAGTTTCTTATTCCGCGGAACACTATCATCTCTAATTGCATAGTTTTTTTTCTTTGATTTTTTTAGTTTTTCAATCTCCCCTTTTAATTTCTCGATTAGCTCTTTGTTTTGCTTACTTGATTCTATAATGTTCTCATAAAGATCTTTGTTTTCTTTATTTATTGCGTTGATTTCCTCAAACTTTGATTCATTATACGCACTTTCCATAAGTTTTGCTAACTCGCATGCCTCCTTGAAGGACCTGGGCGCATTTTTACGCACATCTAGTGCAATATCCTGTCTAATTGAATTTAAAAAATTCGACATTTTTAAGATTTCGATAAAATTCTCTTCCTTATTATCCACATTTTCTCCTGCGCTTTCGATATAAGATTTTACACTCTTTTTAAACTCCAAAATGAAATCCTCTATCGTTTGACTTGCGGCCTGTTTTAAATTTAGGAAATTGCTCTGAGCAATAAGGAAGCTTAGTTTTGTACCAAATAACTCCACCAAATTATTTTTAAATAAATTATAATTGGTCTCGTTATATTTTTCAATCTGTTTACTTAAAATATGTTTTGCGTCCCCAGTAATTTTAGCCTTTAAAATTAATAATTTAGTTTCTTCCTGTATATCTGTCGAATTCAAAATATTATCAAATTCCTCTAAGAAAAATATAATGTTTTTGTTCTTTTTATTGTCAAATGGTGACACTAACTTAATACGTGTATCTATATCCAGCGTCTGAGTCATTTTTAACAAATATTAGTAATCAATGTATACTTTTTCAAAATATCAATTCAAAATAGATCCTATACCTCTTAAAAGAATATTTTGCATCTCATACTATTTTCTCTATATTACAACATATGTATGAAAATATTCTAAATTGCATAAATACATAAAAACAACAACACTAAAATTTAAAAAAAATTTTCTTAGGAGATGAAGTTGTTTTGTAGATTATTCTGTTACACACATAAATACCCCTAAAATATTTATAATACACGTATATATAAAAACAACATAATTTCATTTAACAGAAAAATATCTGTCTTTTTCTACAGAAAAAACAATCTTATTTTATTTTTTTTTATATGTAAATAATGAACTACTACTTCGTAGTACGACTCATAAATTTTCTTTCGTATCAAGGTGATACAATTTCAAAAATCATGATCTATTGACATTTCAATCATTTTTATACCAGACATATTATCAAATTTTACTTATTATTCTTATTATTATTATTTATACAGTATATAAAAAATTATTTTTACAAATGTGTCATCTGTGATGTGAATGCCATTATTTCTCAATGGTAACTGAGATCCAACCAAAAGAGAAAAGAGAGAGAAAAAAAAAAATTGTAATTCCTAAATTTACCTATTATAAATCCCAGAATTATTTTTTTCATTTCCTTTTTTTTTTTTTTTTTTTTTGCTAACATATATTATTCATTTTATTTATATAAAATTATTATATGTGTGTCATTATTGTCACAATAATAAAATTAATTTTAATAAAATTTTAATCAATTAAACTTAAATACCTACAATATCTTTAAAATTGTGACATTAAAATAATACTTAAATTTATTTTCCTTTATTATTATTATTATTATTATTTCTAATGACCTCAGATGAACGTTCCTGAGTCATAGCACCATTTTACTATGAAGGAGGGGATGCTGGACAGATAATTACACCTGTTTATTTTCTATTTAATTTACATCCAAAATTGTTAATTGGTCCAAATCATCCAAGCAACCTCATAGCAAATTGGTATATAATTTTATATACCTTAGATAAATTCAAATAATATAAGTGATCGTAAATACATAATTCTAGTAGAAGAGCAACGCGAAGCATTAATAAAATTAAATTAAAATTCGCGTCAAAATGTAATTATTAAATTTAAATAATTACGAATAAAATTAAGAGTTTGCGTTGTGAATTATTTAGACGAACTCTTCCACTTATGAATTAAACTAAAATTTAAGCTGTAAAAATAAATTGACACACCTTAAACATTATCAATTAAATAATTACAGAAACCTTTTAAAACTTGATTAAATATTTTATTTACATTGAACACCACTATATACAGAAATACATAATATTAATTCAAAAAAAAGTAAGCAATACTTTTGTTTGCTTCTCATTATTTTATGTATATTTAATCTTTAAAAAAAGGACAATATTTTCATTTCACTCTAATTATTATATATTTTTTTTTTTTTTTTTTTTTTTTTGCTAAAAGAATAATTCTCTTTCATTTTTAAATTACCATAATTTTATTTAAATATTGGTTTTGTCGGATCTCAGATTACTCTCTACCATAAAATATCAGAAAAGTATATTTATAATTTTTCATATGATTTTAAGTGGTAAAAGAAAAAGTTGAAAGTAGTACCTTTTTTTTAATATACGGGATGGTGGCCTTTATACATCAAATTCAGAGTTGTCGCGTTGCTTAGGATCATTTTCATATGTCATCCGGAATTCGCTTCGTATCAGAGCGGCAACATCGGGATGGCAGGATGCACAGCTACGGACCTCTGTAGAATAATCCTCTTTATTTTAACATCAGGAAGACATCCTCAATTTGGCTTGCTTAGGCTCACTCCGATATGTACATCAGGAAGACATCCTCAATTAGGCTTGCTTAGGCTCGATTAGGCTCGCTCCGATCTGTCCATCTCGCCTGGGCATTACTAGGGCTTTCAGGATTCATCGCACGGGCTTTTAGGAGAGCTCCTGCGTCCTCTACATCTTTTTTCAGAGACTCTCTTTTTTAAAACTTATTCTTCTTGCACACTAACTCCTGCAGTGGGTGGAACTATTTTTGTCTAGTCCACTGTTATTGGATGTGAGAAGATTTTGCACTATTCTTCGATAGGCCTATTAGCTCACAGTCTGCAAATGGCCCCTTACATATACTTTAATATTATTATCTGCCTTAAAGTTTGGGTGGTCTGAAAAGCCATAAATTTATCCCAACACTTTTATTGAGGCCATAAATTGATTCCAACGTTTTTATTATTTTACGATTTCTAATTATACACCACTTTCCATTGGCTTGTCATAAAACGACACCATCGCGTCTGGCTATTGTTGTTGTCTGAGATCCGAACTCTATTCAACATTATACATTCATTTTACAATACAACAATTTTTTAAAAATATATATTTAATATTTAAAATCAACTTAATAATTTTTGTATGAACTTACACTCTTATTTTACTTAAATATATAAACATTATAATTTTGCACTCATAATTATATTTTATAAAAAAATATTTATACAAACAGAAATAACAAATTACGCAATTTTTCTTTGATTTAACCAACATGGTGCGGGAACATATCATAGTTATATGTTGCCCAGCAAGGGGCAAGGCACTTGTATTCGTAAACTGTTGAAATAATTGCATGATACCAGAATTTGCAAGAAAATTTATTTGTAAACATGTAAAAGCGAATTTTCGCGTACTTAATAAAAGGGAAATTTTCATTAAAAAATTAGGGTGCCAATGTGGAAATTAGGGATTAAAATTATATGATGCCATAGCGGCATCACCGCTCTTCAAGGGGTTAAGAGTTAAATTTTAAGTTCCTTTATTTTTTCATAAAAATACATGCAATATTGAATAAAAATATACTTTTTATTGTTCATTGGGTGTTTAATAATTTGGAAAAGATGTTCTTAAAATACGAAATAAGCATATTTTTACACTTTAGAAGATCGAAACCGACTTCCAAACTGGTTCCGAAAGGGAAAGTACCTAAAAAAATCAGCATCCGAAATCGAAAAAATGAAAAATAGCCATATTAGATATCGATCTTAGCTATCCTATGACAAAAAAAATAGTTTAAAATTATTCAAATTTAAACGAGATATTTGAAAATAACCTGTCCATAGATTTTACATTAGCGAAACTCAAATCCCCTGCTCAACGCGAAACTTTATGACATATTTTCTGACTCAGTTTTAAACGTAAAGGCATAAAATTTACAAGCCTGGCTATAGAAGCGATTTGGAATCGAAATGGTGTTCCATATATGAGTGTCCCATAAACAAATTATTTTTCTAGTTATAAGCAATCGTATTCACGTGAGAACCTGTTTTTATACTATCCCGCGGTATCGCATCCGGAAATGCCGTTCAAAACTCCAACCTTGTAAGTATTTTCGGAAAGACTTTCTGCTTTTACCAAAAATAAAAATATATAAAAAATAAATAAAGGAAAATGTCTTTTGATTACGCAGTTTTTGAATAAAAACCCCTGCGAATTTTATGCGTTTCGAAGAAAAATTAATTAAAAAATGTGTCAGAAAGTAACTCCTTTGGATTTGACAACAGTCTTAAACGACATTTTACTGGAACATTTACCTTAACTAAATTAGAAACCTTCAAACTTTAAAAACAATTTTTCTTTGAATATTTATCAATAATTATAAATTTAATTATAATGACTAGATAAATTATCATAATTTCTCTTCCGATTTCATTAGTATAAATTAAAAGGGAATAAAGGTAAAAATATCACTTGTAGTAGGAATAAAAAACATATAACTTTACTGAGAGGAATAGAGAATATTTTATAAACAAGACAAATGTTCCTTCATACTTATCACATAATTTCAGAGATTATTAAGTAATCTAACAATCCCTTAAAATAACAAATAACTTCACGATAAATGAATTAAAGCTCTAGAAGTCCGATTATACGAATTAAATCGAAGTGTTAAAAAAAAAAATGTCGCATTTTATTTTATAATAACTATATCTATAGTTTGAAATTTAATCATAATAATTTGAATATTATTCAGAATTTCCTTCTGATTTATTTGTGTGATAATCATAATCTATCTTCTGAGTATGTCACCATCGAAGCCCACATTACGAAATTCGTCCAGTTTTTGCATTTTATTACCAGTATTTCAGAAGAATAATCTTCGTGTAATCAAATCGCATAATTTTTGCCATTAGATATGGCAAATATTATTAATCAGAAAAAATGTATTTAAATTTAAAGATTTAATAACTCTGCGTACTTTCAACCACGAAAGTTTTCAACCAACCATCGTAAATGGCCGTAGCCAAGGGTTTAAAGCTAAAATGTATCTCGTAACAAAAAATAAAATCTACAAAATTTCTCAGAAAGGCGTGTTATAGTGAATAATTTATCAACAAGAAAAATGTTATTTGATACTTAAGTTTCAGCGATTATTAAGCAGTCTAACAACCCTTCAAAATAGCAGCGAAAATAACTGAAGGAAAGTGTACTAAAGCTCCCGAAGACCGATATATGGATTAAATCCAAGTAATAATAATAAAAAAAATTGTAGCATTTTTTTAGAATAATAATTCATAGTTCGAAATTAAACCATAATAATTTAAATATTATTCCTAATTTTCTTCTGATTTATTTGTGTGTTAACCATAATTTATCTCATGACAAGGAAGATCTGCATACGGGCATACTCCGAAAAATCTGAAAAAATATAGAATGTTGCACTCACAAGGAAAGATATGTTTATAAAAAAAAAAAAAAAAGTTAAATACTATTTACACGCATTCTAAAAATCAATTAACAAGCAATTTTCAGGTGCATTAAAATCGTTTGCTGTTGGTGAAGAAAAGTACTGCTCGCCAAATCGCGTGACGCTTTCGTCTTTTCGCGCCAAATATCCGAAAGTATTTTATTTTTTTACAGACTTTCTACTGTAATTCCGCCGCTAAATTTGACTGATCCTTTATTACAT